>JANBXA010000735.1:46362500-46665000 GCA_030556225.1 Cricetiscus sungorus | reverse complement strand
AGCCTGCCAGCCCAGCGATTAAGGAAAAGACCATTCCCTACTCAAGCTTAGATGGGCAAGCCGAGCCTGCTAAATAATGGTCCTGGCATGGGCTCCTTCAATTCCCATGCCTGGGTATACACCTTAACACTGTCTGTGAGTTTAAATGGCGATCCCTAAAGACTCTTGGGGACAAAGCATTTTCAGAGGTTTAGCTGACACAGGATTTTCAAAATTCTCACTGACAACTTTCTCTCCATGAGCAAAGTATTAGGCTGTCTGACTGAAGTGGAAACAGAGCAAAAGAAAAAAAAAAAAAAGATGAATAGATAACTCTTGAATCCCAAGTCTCTAGCTCTGAATCCTAAAATCAATAAATTCTTTTTATATACATCATAGAAATTACTGACAATAGAATGAGAGAGAGAGAGAGAGAGAGAGAGAGAGAGAGAGAGAGAGAGAGAGAGAGAGAGAGAGAGAGAAACTTTTCAGTTTCCTGGATTCTATTCAAAAGTTAACAGCTGGGGAGGAGGCTCAGTGGGTGATCGTTTGCTGTAAGGGTGTGAGCACTTGAGTTTGGATCCTATCATCTACTTAAAGCTGATGCTGTATCAGAAAATTTGTATTCTCAACGCTACTATGTATAGATATGATGTAGAGACAGTCTAGCCTGGTTTAGGCAGCTATGGAGAGCAGGGGATGCTGTGTTAAAAAGTGGAAAGTGAGGAATAACATTGGATATTTTCCACTGACTTCCACAAGTATGCCTACAGATATACACACACACACACACACACACACACACACACACACACACACACACCACTATTAAAGAGGACAATGAACAGGAAACTTAACAAGTCAGAGTCAGACAGAACACACAAGAATCTGACCCAAAGCCAGTGTTCCAAGATTCTGTCAAGTCTTGAGTTAACAATGAGCTAATTTTGCCAGTGTATGTTGAAAATCAGGTTATATCTCTCTATGTCTATATCATTTACACACACCACACACACACACACACACACACACACACACACACACACACACACCAGAATAGACTAAACCAGCATAGTAGTGAACCTCCTTACTCCAGCTCTTGCATTTTCCTGACCAAAACCGAGAAAAAAAACAAAACAAAAACAAAGCCAATAAGGACATTTGCCTGTGATGTTTGACGCTTTATTCATGGACTTTGAAAATATTAAGGTTTCTCTTTGTCTGTCTGTTCAACTGTACAGAAAACATGTTATGTTCACACGATCACAGGAAATACTTGTGTAATGTCATTTCAGGGGTTGTGGGTTTTACTAACTGTGTCATTAGTCACTGTTGTGTTATAGGAGGTACACGGAGTGTGTCCAAAGGTGTGACAGAGCTCTGCTTTTACAGTCCCTTGGGTCAGTTGGATTGCTGGCTGCATGTGTAATGCACCCAAATCCAGTTATCAGATGTGAAGGCACACTGGTAAGTTTCCATTGTTAACTTGGTATAGCTCAGTCGCCGGAGAAGAAAGTTTGGCCCAGGATGGCCTGTGGCATGACTGTGTGGGATGGGTTTGCCTGTTATGCAGAGTGGGAAGACACACCCTGAATGTGGGTGACACAGTTTCCCAGGCTAGCCCTGAACTGTAGGAGAGAGAGAGAAGGGGCTGAGCATAGAGAGCCAGCAGGGGTCCATTGCTTCTTTCTGCTCTTGAGGGTGAATGTGATGTGGCCTCTTTCAAGTGACTGCCACTATGACTTCCCCTCGGCAAGGGGCTGACTGTGACCTAGCATTGTGAACCAAATAAATGTTCTTCCCCTATATGCTAAATTGTTTCTTCTCCTCTTCCTCCCCACTCTTCCTCCTTCTTCTCCAAGACAGGGTTTCTCTGTATTGCTTTGGAGCCTGTCCTGGAACTCGCTTTGTAGATTCAAACTCACAGAGATCCACCAGCTTCTGCCTCCTGAGTGCTGGGAGTAAAGGTGTGCACCACAACAGAGCTCAGCTGACCAAAGTCCTCTCATCTCTTACCATTTCCCAACTTGGCCATGAAACAAAATGCCTGCAATTGGTCCATGTGGTAACCAAAATTCTAAATCATTCAGAACTACCGAGCCAATCATCAAGTCTATTTCACACTGAGAACATCTCTTTGTATGATATCTGACCGCCATACAGCCCATCTTCCACTGTCCATCATGGTACAGGCAGCTATTTAGTGCCCAACCCAGCAAAGGATAGCTGAACAGTGTGAAGTGTGTAATTTATGAGAGGCATAAAATCTAAACCCAAGGCAGAAACCACCCCAGGAAAATCTCATCGGAACCGGATCTTATGGCTTACTGGGAGTTGTATTATTTTCACAGGTTTCTTCCTCGTTCGGTGTTTCAGCTTCTTCCTCCTCTTCTTCTGGGTCATCGGTGTCTCCTGAATCGTCACTGTCATCCACCCATTTTCCCGGCATGAGACCCGCAGAGTCATAGGAGTGGCACAGAGGACCCACAATGTGTGAGATAAAGGATTCTTGAAGATTGGCCAGCTGCGGGGCAGAGCGGTCCATGAAGGGGCTTATGGGCAAACCGAGGCTGGCCTCTTCATCGCCCTAGAAATAGGAATTCACAAAGGTAAATGACAGAAGAGTATGGACATGAGACAAGTCAACACTCAGCTGGCATCTCATGTGTGGCTACTCCATAACCCAGACAGTCACATAAAATCCCTGAAGTCTCTGCTCAGTCATTGCCTATGGCTAAGATGCCCACAGAAGGACTTTTTCCCTGACATTTGCTAACTGTGCAGTCTTGAATTTTTGGTGATGGGGTTGGAACTGAAGACTTCCTGCACGCTAAGCAAGCATGCCAGCAGCTGAGACACACCCTATTATGCTTGCCTCTTTGCCTTGACTACTAGAAAGCAGTCTGATTCAAACTGCTATGTTATCCCAGATTTTGTTTAATTTATAATCTCTGATTATATGTTTTAATGGTCTTACTTATTACAATATATTTTGCTTTAACTGCCTCAAATATTGATGAGAATAAAAATAATAGCTCATAAACCAGAGGTTACATTGAAAACTCAAAAACTTAATAAATTTATAAGCCAGGGTATGTAGATTTTCCTTTTCTTTCATGTTTTTATGCATTTTAACACTTTACCATTGATTAATAATGCCATTACTAGAAAAGCCCATACACTATGTTTGAAAACATATTTATTTTGCATATGAATGCTGACTACATAGACCTTAAAAGTTTATTCCCATCCCTTTTTTAAGTACCATTAATTATAAAATCCCCCAACCTGGTTGGGCACCTTTAATACAAACAATTGGTCTGAACTCTGTTCCCAGCGACATGGACATACTTGTTACAATCACACCCTGCTCCCTTTTCCTCTGTGATATGACCTCACACTTCAGCTCCAGGAGGTCCCACCTCAGCCTCGCCATTTTGCCACTCCAAGCTTGTACCATCATGCTGGCTCATCCTGTGGTCTAGGGCACTCAAGAAGGATCTAGCATTTCTTTCGGATCAGCTCTGTGATAAGTACTTGAGAGAATTGCTGCTCAAACACCACAGCAATGCTCTGATAAACCTGTTTTTAAAGTTCTACATGTGGCTTTTAATATCGGACCACAGTCAGTCTGCCATCTATATTTCCCACCCCCAACAGGATAAACATCTTTGTTGTGGGAACTAGAGCATTCTTGCTATATATTTTTACTTTATTCACACCCCCTATGTCGCCGATTCCTCGCCTTCTTCTGTTCTTATTTACTGCCATGTTCTTAAGAAGGGTGTTCACACTGCAAATATAATTGGATCAATGTAGGTTTATGTGGGGGTGGTCAGCCATGCTTACCAGCAGGTGGCAGTGACTTTTCAGGCAGTCTGTTAGTTCTTTCATTCTTGTATCAAATCTAGAGTCTGTATACACACACACACACACACACACACACACACACACACACACACACACACACACACCCTTTTATGCACTGTTGTTACACCAGGAAAACAGTCAATTGATGTTTCCTAATATGCATCTAAAGTGACTTTTACTATGATAAACAGACCTGTAGCAATTCAGCATTTCAAGGTTGTTCATAATAACTCACTAGATTTTTCTGTCATACTGACATGTCTCTCTGAAATGCCTACTGATAATTTTACCTTGTTGAAGAGTTTAGTTCATTTTCAGACACCATTTTTTAAATTCTTGCCAAAACTGCTCTCTCTCTCTCTCTCTCTCTCTCTCTCTCTCTCTCTCTCTCTCTCTCTCTCTCTCTTCTGTGTGTGTGTGTGTGTGTGTATCACAAGTATACAAGTGTGAATGTAAGATGGAATGGTCATGCTGTGATGGCTTTGGTGCAACTGTACCCAGCAAGGACACATGGTTTGCCATGGCTGATGCAGCTCTGTGAGTTACCTGCTCATAGAACTCACTGGCGATGCCCTCCGTCCACCTCAGGTGGAGTTCTTTACATTTAGCAGGCCCGTTGATGTCAGCCAGCTTTATACACATTTGACACACCAGGAGACGATCATTTTCATTGGTCCAATCTATCCCAACTTCATCATTCACCTGTTTGAGGGACAAAATTAACATTTTGATAGTTCAACTAGACCATGAGAAATGGCAAGAGAATCTTTCTGTGCGGCAATGAGAGCATCAGACATCAGAACTCCAGATACTGAAACTGATACCATCAGCTTGCATGGAAAACAAAACGTGGCTGTATGAGTTTGAGCTCCCACCAGCAGTGGAGGAGTGTTCCCTTCTCCACATAAAACTGTCCTGAGTGGTTTTGATTTTAGCCGTTCTGACAGGTGCAAGATGGTATCTCAGAGCTGTTTTGATTTGCAAATACCTGATGGCTAAAGATGTTGCGCAATTTCTTAAGTGTCTTTTAGTCATTTTAAATTCCTCTATTGAGAATTCTTTAGTTAGTTCTATACCTCACTTTTTTCTTATTTAAATTTAAATTAGAAACAAGTTTGTTTTGCATGTCAATCCCAGTTCCTTCTTCCTTCCCTCCTCCCCTACCCCCCACTGACCCTTTATCCCACCCTCTTTCTGCTACCCAGGCAGGGTGAGGCCTTCTGTGGGGGATCTTCAAAGTCTGTCACATCATTGATGCAGAGAGTAACCCTCTATGTGGGATGGGCTCCCAAAGTCCATTCATATACTAGGGATAAATACTGACCCACTACTAGAGGCCCCATAGACTGCCCAGTCCTCCTAACTGACACCCATGTTCAGGTGGTCTGGGTAGGTCCTATGCTGGTTTCTCAGCTGTCAGTCTGGGGTTCATGAGCTCCCCCTTGTTCAGGTCAGCTGTTTCTGTGGGTTTCTCCAGCCTGGTCTTTACCCCTTTGCTCATCACGCCTCCCTCTCTGCAACTGGATTCCAGGAGTTCTGCTCAGTGTTTAGCTGAAGGTGTCTGCTTCTGCTTCCATCAGCTACTGGATGAAGGCTCTAGGATGTCATATAAGGTAGTCATCAATCTCATTATCAGGAAGGACATTTAAGGTAGCCTCTCCACTATTGCTTAGATTGTTAGTTGGGGTCATCCTTATAGATCTCTGGACATTTTCCTAGTGCCAGATTTCTCTTTAAACCTATAATGGCTTCTCTCTATTATGGTATCTCTTTTCTTGCTCTTCTCTATTCTTCCCCAGACTCAATCTTCCTGCTCCCTCATGTCCTCCTCTCCCCTCCTCTTCTCCCCTTCTCTTTCCTCAAACTCCCTCTCCCCTTCCTCCATACTCCCAATTTGCTCAGGAGATCCTATCCCTTTCCCCTTCTCCAGGGGACCATTATACCTCACTTTTTAATTGGAATATTTGGTGTTTTGGTGACTAGGTTCTTGCGTTCTTTGTATATTTTGGAAATCAGCCCTTTGTCAGATATGGGATTGGTAAAGATCTTTTCTCATTCTTTGGGCTGCTGTTTCGTCTTGTCGACTGTGCCCTTTGCCTTACAGAAGCTTCTTAGTTTCAGGAGTTCCCATGTCTTAATTCCTGTTCTGAGTATCTGGGCTACTGGTGTTATGTTTGTACAGCCACTCTGGAAATCAGTATAGCAGATTCTCAGGAAAATTGTTATCAGTCTACCACAAGATCCAGCATTTCCACTCTTAGGCATATACCTAAAAGATGCACATTCATACAACAAGGGCATCAGTTCAACTATGTTCATAACAGCATTATTTGCAAGAGCCAGAACCTGGAAGCAACCTAGATGTCCCTTAACCAAAGAATGAATAAAAAAATTGTGGCATATTTACACAATGGAGTACTACTCAGTGGGGGTAAAAATGAAGTCTTGAAATTTGCAGACAAATGGACAGAAGTAGAAGAAACCATCCTGAGTGAGGTAACCCAGACACAGAAAGCCAAGTGTGAACCTTCATCCAGTAGCTGATGGAAGCAGAAGCAGAGATCCACAGCTAAGCATTGAGCCTAGAGTCCAGTAGTTGCAGAGAGGGAGGAGTGGTGAGCAAAGGAGTCCAGACCATTCTGGGGAAACCCACAGAAACAGCTGACCTGAGCAAGTGGAAACTCACGGAGAGCCACCGGACAGCTGGAGAATCAGCACAGGACTGAACCAGGCCCCCTGAACTTTGATGTCAGTTGTGGGGCCTGGACAGTCTATGGGGCCTCTGGCAGTGGAACCAGTATTTATCCATAGTGCACGAATGGACTTTGGGAGACCATTCCCTATGGAGGGATGCTCTCTCAGTCTAGATACCCTGGAAAGGGGGGGAATTAGGCCCTACACCAAATGATATGACAGACTTTGATGATCCACTATGGAAGGCCACACCCTCCCTGAGGAGTGGATGGAGGATGGAATGGGGGGTCGGTAGGGGAAATGGGAAGATAGGAGGGAGGAGGAACTGGAATTGATATATAAAATAAGATTGTTTCTAAATTAGATAAAAATTCATAAAAAAACCAAAAAAGTGATGCAGCTCATCCAAAATTAAAGTAGTTAATGAAAAAGTTACTATTACTGAACTTACAAGAGATCCTGTTTGAAGTTAGCACCTAATACCAATTTCTATTAAATAATAAAACTACAATAAGTTTTTGTAGCGTGCATGTTTTCCACCAGCCCGCCTGGTCCCGCTGCCACGCCAGCCCCCAATAACATGCAGAGACTCTGTATTTGATACAACCCTGTTGGCCAGGTACTAATTCCTTACTGGCTAGCTCTGTCATTAATTATTAACCCATTACTATTCTAAGTATTTCCACGTGGCTCATCTTACCGGCCAGAGTGGCTGGCTGGCATTCTACCTCTCTGGGCTCTCCATGTTTATTCATCCTTACTACTTCCTCTCTCCTCCTTGTCTCCTAGCCCCGCCTATCTTGCTTTCCCATTAGCCAACAGGGCTTTATTCATTAACCAGTATGAGAAACATATTTACAGAATAGCATCTCCCATCAAGTTTTCTTTTGTATATGTATGTATAAATGTACTCTTGAATGGATAGTTGGGCTTTTATGTTTGATGACACATGAAGTTTTGCTTCATGGTTTCCGTCCTTTCTATTCCTGTCAGATGGTTTACCTCATACACTGTAGACATGCTTTTATACTAAGTCAAACGGAGCAACAGTGATAGCTAGTATTTCTCACTCTTTACAGAACAAAGTCTAACATACACAGCCAATGTGACTTCATGCCGCTTTCTCACAGAAAGCTCATGGCGACTGAGTTTTGCTCACTACTTTGAATATAAAGCTCCTCTTAATGTGTCTATAAAGTGAACACCGGTAGAGATCTACTTACCTTGGCATTAAATTTGGCTACAAAGTCAAAGTGTTTCTTCAGGTCGGTAGCCAAGATCGCTTCAATGACAAGGAACCGGAAATGCTTAAATTCCACGTGGTCCAGGTTACCCAAGAAGTTGTACTCTGGCCGGGACATGAAGAGGTTCCATGCTGCGGCCGCATGGTGATTTTCTAGGACCGAACGGTCGTTGTACAGCACCGCCTAGGCAGGAGAAGGGAGGGCCCAACTTCTTAAGTTAAAAAGAAGTCACAAAAGTCTCTGAGGTTACGGATAAGTTTCTCATAAGAACCACTGTGTTATCCTGTTGATGCCTTTTCTTGGGTAATTTTATTTTTTGACATTAAGTTTCTCCCCCTAACACTTTTTTTTTTAAAAAAAAAATATTATATATAATTATGTATGTTATTCCATGAATAAATTATATATCTATATGCAATATTCTCTTTTAGAAATTTTTGCTTGAGAAAATGTTATTTGGGTCAAAAGAATTCCTCCCAATGTATAAGGTGAACAGACAGTACATTTCTACCAATGAAAATACATGTACTAAGAATCAGTGTTGCCATGGAAATATTTCCAAGAGTAAGTTTCACATGCAAAGTCCTATGCTCTTCAAAGACCAAGGAAAACATAGTTCTTCAGTCTTTTCAGAAAGGTGTGTGTGTGTGTGTGTGTGTCGTATGTGTGTGAGTGTGTGTGTGTGTGTGTGTGTGTGTGTGTGTGTGTGTGTGTGAGTGTGTGAGTGTGTGTGTGTGTGTGTGTGTGTGTGTGTGTGTGTGTGTGTGAGCTATCTTTGCTTTGTTGAGGACATTCACTCTTAGTCATTTGATTCTCTCCTAAGAAGGCAACACAGAAACAATCTTTGTGATCAGGTTAAACATCAGCCAAGAATAGCTTGGTACAAACCATGACACCTTTGGAATTAACAGGGCCACCAAGAATTTTAACTGAGGACTAAGCACAGGTTGGTTCCCATAGACCTAGTGCCTCTTCAAAGTCACATTTGTAAAGTTAGTTTTATTCCAAGAAATGTGTACTCTAAGTTATTTTCTCCTCATGAAAACCTAACGGTTACCTGAGGGGCACTGGTGGCAACCAGGAAAGCATTCGTCCTCCCTGGGTGATCGTAGTCATGCATGGCTGCAGCCACATACAAAGCCATCAGCTCTAAGGCGGGGATATTTCCAGACAGACAGCCGTATTTGTCATCTGGCACGTGGTACATTTTTGAAAACACATATCCCATGTGTCCGTGGGTAAATCCACTGTCAGAGTCTGAGGGGTGGGGTGAAAGTGATAGACAGAAAGTCTTAAAAACTTTAAAGCTGGACTCATCTTTCTGATTTCTTTTGAAAACAAAGCCCATAGCCAAGTTCCTGGCTTTTACAGGCAATACGGGCATAATTCATACACACCCGAGTCGCTCGCTGATCCATGATCACTAACCACACTTGGGAGGCCAGGAATTGGCTGTGTTGTGAGATACCACACAGCGTGTAAAACATCAGTGGCGTGGATCCTGTTATGATCTGAAACAAGGCAAAGAGCACAGTCAGCCGCTGGGGTCCAAGGATGAAGGGTGCCATCTACTGGATAAACACTTCTGTCCACACACATTAACTCTCCAGGGAAGGCATGCCATGCCAGACTTCCCTGGATAAGTACTTCTGGAAAATTCTTCCACCAATGTCATCATTTCCATAGCATTTATTGTGCATGTGGATATCCAAAGTGGAAAAGCCGATGTCTGATTTTTCCAGAAGCCTATGATGCAGGAAACTCAATGTGTTATGTTTATATTTCTGTTTCTTTGTTCCCGTACAAGAAATACTATATAGGGATGCAGAAAGAAAGACCTAAATTACAAAGACCAATGGTTGCAATGATCAAAATATCACCTAGATTAATGGCATCTTCTTCCTTATTTATAGCAAAGATGTCTAGCAGAAGGGACAAGGGGCAGTAGCAAATTCTTCATATCTTTCTTTACCATTAGGAATCAGCCGGTGTCCATCAACACCAATTCCCAGCAAGCAATCTACTAAAAAGTTACCCACGTAGGCTGTACTGCTGCTTCAGCGAGTTTCTTCCTTAATCTCCTTCTTTTTATATCTGCATCTGGTTGAACTCAGACTAACACGAATGACAGTTAACTTTTATGCTCCCCTGTGCCCTGAACAGTTATAGGTGGACTCTGAATAGTCTCAAGTCACAGGCCGTCTGATTCCATTTTTACCTTCCTCCCATGCTTTTTAATATTACAGAAAACCATCAGACATATGATTCTTCAGGAGTGTCAATGCTAAAATAATTGGAGTGAGCAGTGAATGTTTGTAGTTAAAACTATGACAAGGGAGGCTTTTATTGACTTTCTCACATTAGTCTAAGTGTCTACGCTCAACAGAGAGGAGATACTATATTTCCAAGCAGGACAGATAAGCAAAGCTTTCCTAGGAGATGGAAACTAACTCTTATATGAAAATGCAAGGGGTCAAGAGACCTTGAATAGTGCAAGCAGGGTTATTACTAGTGTGTGTGTGTGTGTGTGTGTGTGTGTGTGTGTGTGTGTGTTACACACAAGCACACCCTGGAGGCCAGAGGAAAACCTTCGGGAATGAGTTCTCGACTTCTACCACTGGGTTCAGGGATGAAACTGAGGTCCTCAGCTCTGATGGCAAGTATCCTTATCTACTGAGCCAACCTCTTTGCCCTGTAAGTATCCTTACTATATAAATTATTTTCACATGAAGTGGGCAATACTATAGTTTAAAAAAATATTTACTCATCTAAAATAGGAAATAAAAAACATAAAAATAGTAAGTTTAGACTCTGGCAGTTTCTTTTTTTCCTTGAATACTGGTCCTGTGCTCCCATCATCTCATGTGACCCCACAAACACAGCAAAGCAGCATGACCACACATCACAGTATTTCTATGCAGTGTGGCATCTAAGTGAACTCAATAAAAACTGCTGATTGAAAATTAAAATACATTTGTGAATAGAACAGCAATTTGTAAATCCAGTCTGGTGCCTAACTACAGCTTTCCTGTGGCTGCCTTTCTGAAAATGTTTATTTATGTAGCTCCTTAATCCTTGCGAAATCACTAACATTTATGTCACTTGTTGGCATCTGACCAGACTGGGCCCTGGGAAAGTCACATTAAAGGAAGCCAGGCTTATGGCCAGATCCCCCCAACAATCCCCTTCTCATGTCTCTCTTCCAACTTTCAAGGCCAGCAGCCAGACTTTCCCAAAGGACCCAGTACCACTAAGCATCTCTTCCCCTAAGCCAGCTGGCCAATTTTGCCTGTGCTTGATCTTGTATTCCCCAGTATCTCCCAGTGGCACACTATGCTCTATGCATCTTCACACGAGTATATCATGTGTGTCTCTTAAAAGCCCCCTGCTCACTAGGCTAGCATGTTCAGCCTTTTCAGAGATGCTTGTCAATTATTTGTGTCTAAGTATAAACATTTTTAAAATTCAACTTTTTTTTTTGTTTTTGTTTTTGCCTTTAAAGCAGGGTGACTTTCCCTATAGTTCAAGACTGTTTTGAACTCATTATGTGGTCCAGGATAAGCTTGATTTTCGGATCCTACTGTCTCAGCATCTTGAGTGCTGAAGGCACAGACACATGCCACCAGATTTCGTACTTGCTCAGCAAGAATTTTACCAACAGGGCTGTACCCCAGCCCTTCATTCCAAGTCCTGATAACTAAAAAAGTCACAAGCTTTTGAAGTTCAAAATGTGTAAAAGAAAACTTAAAAGTAAAAGTGACATGTGTCCAATGTTGTCACATGCTGTCAGACTCTATAGAGAGCACATTCCTAAGATGAACTCAGATTGCGAGAATGGACAGAACTGGTTTTTCTTGTATGTATTTGTTCCTCTCGAAGACAACACCATATGGATGCTATCCACTTCTGTAGCACCTTTAGTTGTGTCTTTGGACATTCCCATTAGCTCCACACGCTCTACAGCACCGTATAACAATCATGCTTACACATTCAGTGGATTTGACTTCTCCCCTGCACTCTGTCTTCATTATCATAATCTTCTAGATAATCAGAACTGAAACTCTTGACTGTGCCCTCCCTTGGGGGTTTCACATGTACCTTACTTTTTAAAACTTTCCCATTACCGTGTATGTTTCTTCCTTTCTATACTATTAACCAAAACACCATCTCCCAGCCCCTCCGAACACTAACCAGATTTATCTCACCTTGAGAAAGCATCAATTGTTCTTGTTTTAGTTGTTGAACTAAAACAGATGCCATGATAAAAATTTAAATTTGCTCAATAAAAGCAGATGGTTATTTAATGAGAATAAATTTAAATTTAACATTTAATCTTACCCCAAACAGCTACGAGAGATATGCAAGGCACCTATTCTAATCTTTTAAGAAGTATCATCCCATTTGATCCTGACTCTCATGTGCAATGAACCTCATGACCCTAATTTCAAAGTAAAGAAATGAAGCGAGAGGAGGTGGGTGAGGCTGCAGGGTCCTCACACAGCGTGCGGTGAAGGGGACAAGGCTTCCAGCAGCAGCAGCAGCCACCGATATAGTGAGGCCACCCAGATGAGCCATTGACTTGGCCTCCCTCCACTCTCTGCAGATCTGACGGGCAAGCATTGGGTCATCTTACTTATACTCACAAGGAATGTCCCTGTATCCGATCTCCAAAGCATGAAAATAATTCATAAATTCCCTAACTGGGATTTTAAAGGCTTCAAAGAGGCCCATGTCTTCAAACAGTCTGTATGATACCTGGAAAAAGGAAAGACAAGACATCACTCTTTGTGCTGGAGATGGCAAAGGGTAAGAGTGTGCATCCACCAACCACACCGATGCGCTCCCAGTAGAGATATTTCTACTGGGAATAATAAACACACTGAAGACTTGTGTGTACTGAGCTCATGAAGTGCCTTACCATCGGGGCTATGCCACCTGTATTTAAGACAGTTATTGCACATCAATTCCACAGACATCCAAAAAAACTAAGAAAAACCCCAGTATAAATAAAAAACAACGCACTGAGGTCTCAAATTGGTGATTACTGAACATGTTGAGATAATACATACATACATGCTAAACCAGGCCTGGCCTCTGCCACCTGCAATCCCCGCATGGGGCGGGGGGTACACGGCAAGAAGCTTTCCACTGCTTTGCGTCCAGTGCCAGAAATAGAGTCCTTCCTATGCTCTCACTATTATCATCAATATTTGAGTTCTTGTATATAAGCACTACGGGGATTAACAATACCTGCCAGATCAATAATAATTATAGTAATAATGGCAATGCTGTGTATAAAAACAGTACCGAATGAGACACATATCCTACTCAGTCAGCACATACTCATTGTTTATAGATAGTTCTCAGAGTACCTTTTGAGAGTGGTACTGTGAGTTCCCAATATCTGATAGCAGAGGATGCTGGGAAGAGAGAGGTTGAGCAACTTGCAGAAGATCATCTAGTTGGTATAGAGCAGAGTCAGAATCCAAACTGCACACGCAGGTTTTAGAGGTCGTAGTCTTAACTACTTCAAACCCCACAACCACAACTGGGAAATCAAAGTGATTAAAACTTCAAATCAGCAGAGTTTCCATAAGATTTTTTAAAAAACAAAAAAGCCCAGGGTCTCCCAATGTACCCTTGGCTAGACTGGAACTCAGTATTAGGTCAGACTGGCCTCAAACCCACAGAGGTCCACCTACCTTTGTCTTCCAAGTACTAGGACTAAAGATGCATGGCATCACGCCTAGAGCCTCCCCAAAACCCTCATAAAGCCTCTCAAAAATGAGCTAAGAGTTGAGACCACAGTGGGTTACTTTAGAGTCTGTCAGGGTATTGAAATCAAGGATCTGTCAAAACCAACCAGCTAGTATTTCACACAAAATCGTTCCAAGTGCATGAAGAAAGGATCAGGAACTGGGCAAAATGTGTTCACTGAAAAGAGCAAATATAATTTCAAAATATGAGGGTTGGAGAGAAGGCTCCGTGGTTATAAGCACTGGGCACTTGTGCAGAGAACCAAAAATCAACTCCTAGCACCCAGGCTATCTCACAGCCATCTGAAACTCCAGTGCCCTCTTCTGGCCTCACAGGTACCAGGAATGCATATAGGGCATAGACATACATTTAGGAAAATACTAATACATGTAAATAAGAGGAATACATGGATTTTTACTAAAAAGTAAACATGTAAAACATTCAGATGCAGATAATTCCAGCAAGGACAGGAGCTATGGCCACTGCACAAATGGCTCTTCAAAAGCCTGCTTGAAGTGAGCCTTGGCCCAGTGGAGTCTCAGACAAAAGGTGATTCTTGGGCTACCTATGCTAATTAATTCTAGCTGTCCTAACATCTCACTAAAAGTGCTGTGGAAGTCAGGGTGGGAGTCAGGGGGACCTTTCCATAATCAGACCTTTGTGACTCATCAGCTCAAAGGCAGAATCTCAGAAAAGTCTACCAAGCAAGACAACGGAAACTGTGCCCTCTTCCAAGTTCTATGCTCCATGACTGATTGGGGTGAATGGTAACAGGGAGGGATACAGAGAGTATGTCTTCCCGGATGACTTGTACACTGGCATACAAAAGATAAGTAGGTGAGCTTTGAGATCGAACTGTTAAGTGTCCTAAATATTCCTAATGTCTGCTAGTGATCATGACTCTTAAACAGGCGGGGGCAGCTGAAAGTGTTGTTCGTGGGTAGAGTTTATGATTAGCAAACTGAATTCAATCACTAGCAACACAACAATACAAAGGGTCACTCATACGTCTACCTCTGGGACCATCAAGGCTCACCAAAAATTTGCAGTATTATTTGCTGTATTGTCACTGTGCTGAAAAGCTAAGCCATGGGAGGTCACTTTGCTATGTGGTCATACTTTCTATTTGGAGGACTGATTGTTGCTATGAGTGAATGAACTTCATGGGTTGCTGGGATGAGGCTGAATGTAAAGGATCTGGACTTCTGAGAAGTCTAATCTCATGAAGGATTCCGGAGTCTAATATTTACTCTAAGATTTACGAAGAAAAGGAGAAAGGAAAAGAAAACAAATATTCTTCAAGCCTTAGTTTCTTCTGTAACACAGATTAAAATAAACAAACAAATCTCCTATACCAAGCTGGTGTGGTGACACAGACTTGTAACTCCAGCCTTTACCAGGTAGAGACAGCAGGATAAGGAATTCCATGTGATCTTTGGTGACATAGCATGACACCAGCCTGTGTTATATAAGGACTTGTCTCCCCTCCCCCAAAAAACAACAAAAAAAAAAACCCAAAAAACAATGAAACACAATGTAGCAAACCAACCACTGCCACCACCAACAAAAAAACCTATACCAAAGTTACTGTGGAGATTACACAAACAAGCATCTAAGCATGTGTGGTGAGGCTGAGGCAAGACTGTCATGAGTTTAGGCTAGCTGGAGTTACACAGGGAGTTTCAGGCAGGCCAGACTGCGCTACAGTGTAACCCTGTCTCAAGCAGAAAGAGAGAGAAAAGGACTCTAAGAAGAACATGGAACATGCATCAGGGGCTACAGTGTATCAGAAGTGCTTCTTTCTCCCTGCACACAGGCCACACTGTCTCCCGCAGAAAGGAATAATCTTGCCTGGACCACAGTTATATTTTGCAGCATGACACATTATATGCCTACTTCCAAGACAGCCTTGCTCTCAGTGTCACACTTTGCAATTGGATCCAAGCACTTGTAAGGGGAGAAATGAATTCTGACACCAAGGCAAATGGGATACAGTGGCTGCCTTGAACTTGCTAAGATCAGTGAGCTTTACAGACAGTTTGGCACTAAGGACTCAGGAAGAGATGAATGGAACTCTCAAATCCCAACAATCGTGGCTGCCTGCCACTGTATCACGCTCATGGCCAGAATGCAGTTTGGCAGGGGTAATTAGCTTCTGCTTCATGGCTCATCACCTAGTTGATCCATCACTAGTTTGAAACAGGTTTATTTCCTTACTTGATTAATAATTCCTTCAGGGAAAGGGCCTCTTCTTGAAGACCATGAATTCTCTGGGTCTGTGTATTTAACACTAAAAGTAGGAGCAGCAGCTTCCCATTCAAGTCCTGGGAACTGTATTTTCCTTGAGACATTTCATACTCCGGCTCATGTAGAGCAGTTGAGGACAGCCAGACTTGGAGGTGGAGGAGAATGATCTATGTTCCACACGTTGCTAGTATTTGGCAGCCCAGGTATTAGTGGCCCTCGTCAGAGTGGGCCGGGGCCCAGTCCCACTGAAAACATTTTTTGGTGTGTTGCTTTGCAGTTTTTTTGAGGGAGAGATTCACAGAGCCAAGGGTGACCCGGGGCTCACAAAAGTCAGCAGTCTTTTGGGGTGCTGTGATACTTACTCATATTCATATTTTAAATATATACTGATATGCTGTTATATCGCCCCTTAGACTATAAAAAATAGTTTTTAGTTATTTACTAGGATTTTATGTACGTAAGTGCTTGCCTAATGTACACATGTATTCCATGTGTGTACGTGGCTCCTTGACAGTCCAGAAGAGGGTACCAGATCCCTGGGACTGGTGTGCCAGATGGCTGTAAGCCACCATGTGGGTGCCGGGAACTGACCTCAGGTCCTCTGCAAGAGCAGTAACTGCTCGTCAGGAGCGCACCGTCTGCCCAGCCCGAATCATGCACACTCCCATGGCTGTTTTATAACACAGCCAGTCCGCCACTCAGCTTCAGTTCTCGACACAGACATATTTAAGCACGAAATGTCCATGTGTTTCCTTTCCATGTCCACCAAACAACCAGTCCTTTACGAGGGAAACCTTGAGAGAGCCTCCCTCACAGAGAGACAAGACGGACATTCTTTCATGCACCCGGCCACTCACTCTGCACTTCTGGTGAAAGACAGAGATGTTTTTGATTTTTCACTTAGAATTCTAGTGTTTCACATGCCAGTGTGGGAGATACAGATTTCTGCATGGCGTCTTATTTTTCACACGGCCTAAGCACCAGGATACTCAAAAGTTAAAACATTAGTCAGGAGATACTATAGCTGGATCAGAACAGAAGTTTCATATCCAGGGAGAGGCCAAGCTTCTCTTTGGCTCAATTCTATGAATTTTGATCACTTGTCCATCTTGCTGATTTATTCCCACCTCTGCCTCCTTTGCCTTGAAAATTACAAAATATCTTAATTATAGATTACAATACTCAGTTGAAATTCCAGTTGATTTCTGCTCAGTACACAGCCAAAGAAACCTACCACACATATGTTCTATGATAAAATCTCACTTCTTTCTGCAAGCCTGCGCACAGGTGTTGAGGATATACAGATCAGCAACCAACTGGCTGTTTTCTTCTGTTTCATCTTATCCACTAGACTCCATTTCTTACCTGACTCAGGATACGGCCACATTTTCTTCCTATATTTTCCACTAAATCAAAAATTGGAAAATTCCAGGTGTTTAACTGATCCATAATTGAGTCCAGATTATCCATGACTAGGGGTTCAGGAGCCAGAATCGGTTTGTCCTATAATGGAGATGGAGATATTTGGATCACACATGGTTCTTCTATTAAAAACAAAAAATCATCAGTTTTGTAAATTCAATAAATAACTGTGGCTCTCGGAAATAAATGACTTAAAAGGTCGATGAATCTCAAAACCAGTATACAAACAAAAGAAAGGAAGGAAGGAAACAAAGGAAGAAAAAGAAAGAAGACAGACAGAAAGAACATGTGCCCAGTGTAAAGAGGCCAGCACTGAAAGCAATTCCGCTGACTTTTCTGTAGCCTGGTGCCAGCCTGCCCCTCTTTCACACACAGCCCAGACAAACAGATGTTTCTCACAGATGTTAGCTTTACTACTTTTATGTCGATTACAAGATTCTTTAATGAAGACCAAGGAATCTCAGAAAACTCTGGTGTTACTTCTAAACTTCCTTCTTTCTATATTACAGCAATTGAGTCTGAGATGCGAGCCTGCCTTATGCTGAACCCTTGACAGAAACGCATGAGATGGACCATGCGTTCCCTCCCTCTCCACTTTCACTGCATGTACACTGAAGCTGTTGAGATCAGCATCAATCCCGGAGCATGACAGCTGCCAGGTCTTTCAGGAATGTCATTTCATCCCCGAGACCTGAGACCTGCCCTCTACTAAACAACTTGTTCTATGTGAAGCAAGGTCAGTTAGTGTACAGAGTGTCCTGAATCAGGAAACTCACATTTCCTACTACTACTAGTTTTTAAAAAGTAAAGAAAAGGAAGAGGATAAAACATTAAAAAGTTTTCATCTGAAAAACTAGCTTGAAAGTAGGAGTAGCAAAAACATGGTTAAAGAAAAACGCTTAAGGCAACAGCTGCTGAGTACAGGCAAGCCAACGGCTCCATGTCCTTGGCAGCCATGCTTAACCTCTCTCACACGTCCACCAGTGAGTCTTTGTACCAGACAAGTCACCATCAAAGGGCCTTTTAGAACCAGTACAAACCTGACCTAATAGAGCAAGGAAAACAAAGCCGATTCACTTTCTAATCAAGGGGGCATCAAAGATAAAACAGAAGACGCCTTAAGAAAAATTAGTCAAACGATCAACCTCTCTTTCTAAACTGTTAGTTTAATATTATGCTACCACTTAATATTATTTATTATCTTTTCCTTAAACTTATTCACAGTTTTTGATTGTATTGTTTGTATTCACATGCAAAGATGGGGCTGGAGAGATGACTCCATCAGTAAAATGTTTTCCATGCAAACATGAGGAGTTTTGTCCATAAAACTTATTTAAAAAAAAAAAATCAGTGTGATTGATGGTGGTCTCTTGTAATGTCAAAACTAGGGGCTTAGAGAAATGTGGTTCCTAGGGCTCACTGGCCAGCCATCCAAACCACTTACTGAGCTCTTAACCAATGAGAGACTTGCACACAGCACACACACACACACACACACACACACACACACACACACACACACACACCGTATACTTGTCTTTACAAAATAAAAGAGTCATGGAGAAACCAATATGCCCAAGAGAGAGGAAAACTGTAACAATACAGCCCGAAGGCTACAGACACACGGATCCAAAGGGATGCAGCCATAAATTGAATGACAACAGAACCTATTCCTGAGCCCATCCCCACAACAGAAGCAAGTTCTCATGGAAATGAATGAGTTTAGTGATGTGGGGCTACCAGGAAGATCATGGTCTGGGATGTATAGATGCCACAAGCCGATGCTTTCCTCAGCGGCTCTCTCTGGCACTCGGCCTCCTCTTCGTTCTGCAAAATGTCACTGCTGTCACTGTTGTTGTTGGTCTCATAATCAGAAGTAACTTGGGAAGTGTCATCTGCAATGGGAAGGGAGAGGCCTATGATGGCACAATGAAGTAAGTCTCCCGGAAACACACCGGCATATGATGAAGTATTTGGGAAGATTGCATTCATGGATCTACACATCAAAAACAGAATAATAGGGAAGGACATATATTTTCAAGGTTTATTTTAATTTTGACTATGTGTATGCAGTATGTCTGTGTGCACATGATTTATATGCCCATGGAGGCCAGATGGAGGTGTTAGATCCCTTGCAACTGGAGTTATAGGCAATTGGTTATAAGTTACTCAACATGGATGCTGGAAACAGAACTCAAGTTTTTTGGGCAAGCAATACATATTCCTACATTCTGTGTAATCTCTGTCCCCCAAACACATTTCTAATCCTAATACATAGATGGGAATTAAGATGTGTGATTTATGTGACATTTAGTAACTTTATAATAATAACATTTAGAGTAATTGTTTGCATTAATTCTGTAAATTGAAATTTTTCCTTCCTTCTTCCTTCCCCTCCCTTTCCTTATTTCGTTCCTTCCCCCCTCTTTCCCTCCCTGCACATTTCTGTCTGTCTTTCTTTGTTTCTTTCTTTCTTTTTTCTTTCTGGTAGTGGGGGTCAAAACTGGGGCTTCACATATGTCGTCAAGAAATCTACCACTGAGCTTCATCCCCTAGATGGATTTAAATTTATGTTTCCTCTGTTCTTCTACTGTATTAAGTCAGGAATCAGTTGGCTACACACTCATTAAGGGTCTGTGTGATGGGAATAATTAAGTTGACACACCCAGGAACAAGTGGTCTGCAGAGCATGAAGCAATGACTCACGCTTGTGAGTGGACAGATCTCATGTGTATGGCTCAGATCCCTGGCAATCTGGGCTTCCTCTTTTCTTATTTCCTCCTGGGCTATCTCACCTTCCAGTCAGCCATTATTATCTTAAAATCCAACCAGAAAATGCAAGTGTCTACAGAACATACTTCCAAACAGTGATCGGGAAAATGAAACATTTCTAACATTATCTCAGGATCCTCTTCTTTTCCACCTTTGTAATAGAATTGCTGGCTAGATAAACTTAGGAACAAAGGGCAGAATAAACACATATCTGATCATGATGGGGAGATCTCATGATCTACAGAGAAGACGCCATAATCGGCAAGAGTCCATGAAGGCTGGCCTATGCATTAGAGGACCACAGCTATCCGAGCTCAGGGAGATGACCTGACCTGATCCTCTCATTCTGTCAGCCCTGGGACACTTGGAGAAGCATCCCAAGTCCTCAAAAAGCTACACAATAACCAGGCAGATAATTTCCCTTTGACTTCTCCTTGCTCTTTGCATAATGGTGCTACACAAGATTCTCATGGAAAAAAATATGTCAACAAATTTTATTTGAGGGTATCTACCAAACATTAACAGAGATGCATAATTATTCCTGGTGGTGCCATTGCCTTAAAATCTATACTTCACTGATGCTTTGTTTTCCATATTGTATAGATTGCATAAGTACAGTAAGAGCAATCCCATAGAGTTATGCCAACAGAAATTATTACAGCCACATCACAAGCAGTAGCTACTTAGAGTGATCCTATAATCCAAAGAGAAATAAATGATTCATATATATATATATATATACATATATATATATATATTTCAAAGATTTACTTTTGTGTGCATGTGTGTCTGTGTGTTCAATGTGTGTGGTGCCTGAAGAGGCTACAGGAAAGTATCAGATTCCTGGAGCTGGAGTTACACGTGGTTGTTGAGACACCACATGTAGATTCTGGGAATCACACTCATGTCCTCTGGAAGAGCGGTTTATGCTCAAAACTTCCAAATCATCTCTTCATCCCCACACACGGTTTATTTAATCTTTATAGTGATCATATGTAGCAGGCACTATTGTTACTCTGTCATTTGCAAGTGAAGGAATTAAGGTGCAGAAATTTAGATGGCACGTGATCCAGGAACAGAAGGGAGGGTGATCTAGGCTACAGTACCTATGCTCTTGACTTCAGGATACTGCCTCATGGAAAAATCTTATTATCGTGAGCAGTAGTACAATCAAGGTCATACCTTAGCATATGGGTTGGTGACCTCACAATCATATGCTAGGACAGGTAACCCTCTAATGGAAAAGGCATTAACATGAACCACCATTTATGTATATCATGTAATATGCAGTGCTATACATTACACACAGGGAGCCCTAACTTTAAAATAATATACATTTGTGTGTGAAGTACAGAAATGTCTGGGAGAGCCCACGTCCAAACATTACTCTGAGTTAAATTTAGATAGTGGGCTGAGGATAATTTTTATTTCCTTGTTGACCATTTAAAGTTTGCATTTGATTTAACTTAGCCAGAGAGATGGCTCAGTGGTTAAGAGCATTTGGTGTTGTTGTAGAGGAAGTTCAGTTTCCAGCACCCACATCGGGACGCTCACAATCACCCATAACTCAACTGCAGCTACAGGGCTCTGATGTTCAATTCTGGTCTGCATGGGTATGACACTCATGTACTACCTCCCACCCCCAGACACATATATACACAACATTTTAAACATTCAAAAAGTCCAAATTTACAAATTTGCAAAAATGCTAGGAGTTCAAGTTGCCTTTTTGGTCAAGAGGAAATTAGAAAATAAAATAACTTGAATTTTGAGCAACAAAATCCACAAAAGCATATTACCTGTTCTGTTTGGTTTCTGAATGGCTGGGCCACTTCTCTCTGAGGGTCCATCAGGAGGGTTCCCTTTTGAATAAGGTCTGCCACAGCTGAGAAATGTGGGGAAAAATCTAAGTACCTCTGTACATTTTAAAACACTTTGAAGCATACAGTATTTTCATAAACATCAACCATCCCCTGCCTTGTTCTTTCACCGCTGTGACCAAACCCTTAAGATACATGCTTCAGGGAAAAAAAGATTTACATTGGCTCATAGTTTAGGGGTATTGGTCCATAGTCAAGATCTCTTACCGCTTTGAACCAGAACTGAGACAACATATCAGGGCAGTGACAGTGTGTCCTCCATCATGGCTCACAGAAAGCAAGAGAGAGCTCAGGGGGGGCCAAGGTCAAGGAACACCCCTCAAAGTACAACCCTGGAGACTGACTTTCTCTAATGAGGCTCCCATACCATGCTTCCAAAAACTCCCCACAATAAGGGTATCAATAGATCCATCCACTGATTAAGTCAGGGTTGTCTAGATCTAGCCATTTTCTTGGAGTCTCCATGTTTCATATCAAACCCACAACAACCCATATAATAAAATATCACAGTCTTCTACTGGTGAGTCTAGTGGGGCAATTCACTTTGTATTACATGCAGATGCCGACCGGCGGGTCCTCTTTGGTGAGTGACTCATAGCAAAAGGGCTCTCAGCTTCATTTGACTCTCCTCTTCCTCCTCAGCCCACATATTTACACTGAAATGCTGATGAGGTTGCTACATTATTTGGAAAGATCCCGGAATAACTGCCATTTGTCTGTAAAGCGGTCCCGCAGGATCTGACGCCTGTCTGGCTATGACACCGTTAGAGAGAGCCTCAGTGCTGCACTCATTCTTGTAGTTAGGATCCTCGATTTCTAATCAGATATTTTAACAACAATTGAAACAGAATGATAGTATATTCATTTTTATTTTTTCCCAAAATAAATGTATTTCTTTACTGCAAATTTTTCCAGCCATCCTTTAAGGACTATGAACAGAGGAGAGGGACATTGGGGGGAAAAGTGAACGACTATATACACTACCATTTGAAAAACAACAACAACAGAAACAAACAAACAAACGAGCCAACATGATGTGTGGACAACCAAGATGGTGGAAGTTTCCAGAGAAGTGAAGCCATCTCAGAGGTGGGTGTAAGAGGACAATCTTCCTGTTTTCTCAACAACTTGACTATTTTACAAGTCAAAAGGTAATCTCGCAAACCCTTCTGAGAGGCAAACTGGCCCCTCCGTTATTATTTTAACTACTTCGAGATTAGATTTTAATCTACTATTTCATGGATGGGCTCTTTTCTTCTGCATAATTTAAAAGACCTCAGAAAAGCATTTTGGTCTCATGGTTACTTAACTTCAAGATGGCACAGCATAAAGGAGAAGAATCTAGTTTGGTATCAAATGTTTAATATCTAAATGTCTCATCATCTCCTCAACTGTACACACAGCAAAATATTTCCCAGCTACAGTATACCATCATACTAAGCAAGTGTAGTTTTCAACCCTGAAATATAAACAGAAAAGCATTATACAGGATTTATTTCTAATGAGGAAACCCCATCATTTTGCCTTAGGAATCAAGAGAAAATAATAAAAGAAATAAAAAGAAAGTGCACGCTAACTTATGACTTCTAATCTTATGTGAAAGCTTATTAGAGAAGCTCCCGAAAAAAAAAAATCCAGCTTGTTGCAAAGGCATTACAACAGCCAAGAGACTAGGGTTCAATGCCAAGCCCTTCGAGTTCAGCAGGGGAAACCACAATAGTTAGTCGTGTGTTCCTGGAGCATTCTGTGACTACATGGGTGGCTGCCTTGAAGGGAATTATAAAACCTGGTTTGCATTATGGATTTATAAAACCCAAACAAATAAAATGCATACTACTGGATTTCTAATCATCACTGAACAAGGAGACAGAGACATCTTGTTTTTTTTTTTTTTTTTCTTCATTCCCTTTATGAAAACTCTGTGACATTCTTTTCTCTAAAAACAACCACGATAAGATAATCTGGCTGGAACAAAGCTGGGCAAGACATTGAGCTTTCCTGAATACCCCTAGCTTTTCTTTCAGACGATTATTTCTCACAAGTCTTGAGGGAGGGAGAGTCCCTTGAAAAATCCAGAAGCAGATGTTCTTAACCCAAATCACTCTGCTGGACTTTATCCTGGATGAGGGTGCGGAACAAAGAACAATGCTTCCTTCAGCAGGCCTGCCGAATGTCCGATGCAGGGACAATTACAGGGTGTTAACCTAAGGGAATTGGCTCTGGGGCCCAGTGAACTCAGGGAACTCACAGACATGAAACGGACCAAGAACTCCTCTGAGCTTCTGGCACAATGAGTGTGATGTAGCATGTCTCAGACTTGGACGGCACAGCAGCACTGGGAAGGTGGCTGTGCTGGTAGAAGCCCATAGAACTTGCTTTTACTTAGCTGTTATGGGAAAAGCGTGGGTACTAGAATAACATTTTACCCAGCTCTTTGTCCAACAGCTATTTTTCCACTGAAAAATAGCTGTATAGAGAAAGAAAGGGAAAATAAAGATGATAAAATAAACAACATTTATTTATCTCAGGGCAGTAAAGTGTGGATGAGGAGAGATACCCAGGTGTTATGTGTTCAAGTCTTGCTCAATAGTCTGTGGTGCTGTCTACAGCTGGGAGGATCCTAAAAGGTGGGTCTTATGGGAAAGAATGTAGGCCCATAGGGTGGGGGTGGTGTTCAAGTGGATGTCGGGACCTGCAGCCTCTCTTCTCTCTGTCTTCACTTTCCCCAACGACAAAGCACCCTCAGTTGGATAATTCCTGCCCTGGATTCTGCTTTGTCAAGGCCCCAAAAGCAACAAGATCGAGGATCCACTGAATGAATCCACTAAAGCTGTAAGTAGAAGTAGACCATTTGGTCTTGGTCTTTAGTGATGACATAGGGAGTTTACAGACAAGCTACAAGCAAACAAAATGTGTGCATCTTAGTATCAGTTGTTAGCTATTAAACAGAGTGCGCTGATAAAAACAAGACATAAGGAAGCATCATGCTGCGGATGCATCCAAAAGTCATCTTCATTAACTGCGCACAATAACGTTTTTGTTTAAGCCGTTCTCAGGATTGTGCTTAAAACACTTGCCTCTTTTCCACTTAAAAACAATACGGGGGAACAGAGAGATTGTTCAATGGTTAAGAGCACCGATTGTTCTTCCAGAGGACCTGGGTTTGAATTCTAGCACCCACCTGGTAGCTCACAACCACCTGTTACTCCAGTGCCAGCCAATCTCTCCACATCCTCTTAGGGCACTGTGTTCACATATATGCAGGCAAAACACCCATATACATGTAAATAAGCAAATCCTCAAAAAAAATTAATCCTTTAAGATCAAGCATCCAAAATGAAGATACTATTGGAGAACAACAGAAATGTTCATCAGTAATTGGAAGTGTGTCCTGTTTATGGCCAATGTTGGTAAATAATAATAATAATAATAATAATAATAATAATAATAATAATATAATAATAATAATCACTCATGCACATTAAGATCTTCAATCAATCTCTGCTGATACTGAACAATTCAGTTTCTTTTTTCATTTTCTCTTCCTTCATCCCTCCCTCCTTCCCTTCCCTTCTTTCTCCCTCCATCCTTTCTTCCTTTTTGAGAAATGGCTTCCTATGCCATAGCCCAGGCTACTTTAGACTCACTGTGCAGTTCAAGCTGTCTTTGAACTGCATCTTCCTGAGTGCTAGGGTTTCAAGCACCCACCCCATGGCCAGCTTGTAATTCTGTTTCTTTATGACGTAAGAAGAGAGCATTTGCTTAATTTCATTCAGGGAACCGTTTGAGTTAGGCCATAATGCATGATGTGTTATCCATTCGTTTTGAAAGAGTTAGAAAGAAACACACACGTTTCAGGTAAAATGCATTAAAAATCAGTATTGCATAGTCACAGGATAACAAAAGAACCCCAACAAAATAATCAATTCCATCACATTACTTGATGAAAATTTAAATATTTTATTAATTTTATTTCAATTGTTTAAACTTTTTATTTCTTATCTACATGTATGTGTCTGTGTGTGTGGTATGTTCTCATGAGTGCAGGTGACACTGGAAGGCAGAGGGAGGCATCCGGTCCCTGAGAAGAAGGGTTACAGGTAACTGTGAACCACCCGATGATGAGGGTGCTAGGAACCTAACTAAGGACATCTGTAAGAGTTGCAAGCACTCCTAACCCCATGTCTCCAGCCCACAAAGCACATATTTTATCCACCACCCACTAGTGCATAACCAAATATATATGGCTAATTATTTTATACTCTCTCCAAAGATCTGTTCAGACTGAATGGAAAATGTAGTGTATATTTATAGAGGGTCATGGAAAAGTTAAGTTCCTATTATAGCCTTCAACATAACAACACACCATCTTGTACTTTGCCTGTTGTAGTATAAAATTCTTACCTGCTACATATGACAGGTGGAGGCAGGATCTGAGGGGACAGGTCAGGGGCACTTTGGGTGTAAGTTAAGGCCCTGTGCAATCCGGGGCCTCTCTTGGCAGTTACTTCAGGGGATTCTGGAAACTGTGCTGGAGCAATATTGCCAACAGGACTGCTGGCAGGAGAGCCTTGAGGAGGTGAGGAGGAAGGCGAGGGTACAGGTGAAATTTTAGTAAGGCTGCCTGAGACAGAAAGAGAGGAATGATGTCATTCAGCAATACAGACACGATTTCTTCCTGTCACCTTCATCTTATATACATACAGTCAGTAGCCACCAACTTCATGCTTGACCCCAGATCTGATCTCATCTTCATGCCAACCACATAGAGACAGGACATGCATCTGGGGTGTCTCCATGGCATGACGATATGACCAGCAAATCATCCTGAAAAGTTGATAGTAGGGCTGGCACACCCTGTAAAGCCATGGTGGCCTGAAGGAACCTCATGGCAGAGGGATATTATTTCCTTCTCCCATTTCTGTTTCTCTCCTGTCATCCTGATTTGGAGCGACAATTATAATTTTCTCATGTGTTTGGAAAATTTCAGCTGGAGCAGAACTCACTGCTTTTTAAAAGACACACTTGTATAGTTTTATATTTATGCACATGTGCGTTGGCCTGCATGAGTTTATGTGCACGGCATGTGTGCAGAAGTCTATGGAGGCCAGAGGATGGTGCCTGATCCCTTGGTACCGAGCCATCGTTGCAGCCTCACTATTGTTTTAAAGTTTCATCTAGAGTACACAGTTGCAGGTATGTAAGTGAAAATGATACTTTGGGGGAGGCAATTAGACTTCTTAACTGTTTACACACTCAATGAAATATACATGTCTATGTGAAAACACGCTCTGAGAAGTGTAAGTTTGGAGAGAACATTAAGACGTGATACATCTAGTGCAAACAGCACAGTAGGCCTAAAGATTAAACTTCCAAATCGGGTACTTGTGCCAGACTCCTCATGTTTATACTGATGCCACAGTGTGAGGTCTCTCTAGGGCACTGAGTTGGAATTTTCTAGAGCTCTCACTCTGTAAGATGAAGCTAATGTCTTTTGATTTCCAAGTCATTCACAGATCTATGTTTATCCCTTCTTAGGGGGAAACTGATAGCTCTGGATATTAATCTCTAGCTGGTGTGTGTAGCTAGCTGGCAGTTGTTTCAAGGTAGTCTTGTGTCCAGAATTCAGGTCCTTTAAAAATTTGACTTTTACCAGTGCAAAGTTTTCGGTTCCATGGAGTAGAATATCGTAATTAGTAGAATGGTTTCCTCGGTGTCCTTTTTATACTTCCATTAAGTTCTTGAGAGAAGAGGAGATCTCATCTTCAGTGTGGTGGAAAATCTCCCCACCAAGCCCCTGCAGCATATTTCTGTGTTGCTTCTGAACCAGCAGAACAATCCCTCTCATTTGTACTTAACAGATGAACCCACTTTGACCCAGAGAGAGTAACTAAACATGTTGTTAGAGTTAGGAAGAGCAAGAACAGGGGGGGAAAGTAGGAGCTAGTCTAATTGGTCTTCCTTCCTTCCTTCCTTCCTTCCTTCCTTCCTTCCTTCCTTCCTTCCTGCCTGCCTTCCTGCCTTCCTTCCTTCCTGCCTGCCTTCCTGCCTTCCTTCCTTCCTTCCTGCCTTCCTTCCTTCCTTCCTTCCTTCCTTCCTTCCTTCCTTCCTTCCTCTTTCTCTCTTTTTGTTCTTTCTTGTACATCCTGACCACAGTTTTCCCTCCCTCCTCTCTTCCCAGCCCCTCCCTACCTCCCCACTTTCCCCACATCCACTCCTCCTTGATGGGGGATGTCATTCTGTGAGTATCGTTCTCTTATTGGTTAATGAATAAAGCACTGTTGGCCAATAGTAAGGCAAGATAGGTGGGACTAGGAGACAAGGAGGATTCTGGGAGAGGTAGGAGGAGATTCAAGATGTAGAGACTTGAGAGAAGAAGTCTGTACCCTCTCTCCAGTAAGATAAGACCATGTGGAAAACTTAGATTAATAGAAATAGGTTAATATTTAAGACAGAGCTAGCCAATAAGAAACTCTAGTAACAGGCCAGCAGCTTTATATCTAATACAGTGTCTCTGTGTGTTATTTGGGGCTGATGCAGCTGTGGGATCAGGCTGCCTAGACTGGTCATCACCCAACCCCAGGGATCCTCCTGTCCCTTCCTCCTCAGTGCTGGAATGGCAGGCTTGTCTCAGCCTGGCTTAGCTGTTTACATGGATAATGAAGATAGAACTCAGTCTTGAGTCAAGCACTTTACCTACAGAGCTGTCTCCTTGGCCCCATCCCACCTCTTTTTTTCTTTTAAGCATGCCTTTCTTTCTTTTCTTTCTTTCTTTCTTTCTTTCTTTCTTTCTTTCTTTCTTTCTTTCCAGACCATTAGTTCAAAACTCTTTGGGAAACTTCTCCATTTCTATCTGGACACAAATATGTCTCCTGAGGGTAATTTATGAGAAGACTGATTTTGTTTTAGTAGCTGGGAGCTGATAGCTGTACAGACATGGGGTTCATACTTAAAATACACATTTTAAAATCCGTACAGCCATTAGGTTCTTGGAACTCCGTGGTTAACTAAATTTAAATTAATAAGCAGACTTTGTGGCTCCTGGGATGAACTTTTGGATAAATGTGCAGCAGAGAAGCACTTTACTTTTATAGTTCTTCACTCTCTCTATTTTGAACTCTTTAACAAGCACCAGGTCCCTGTTCCAACAGGGAAAAGCAGGGAGTAGGGGCAGGGGCAGTGAGAAGCTGGGAAGATGAAAACATGAAGGATGGTGCAGGCAGAGGACACACATTTCTATGCACCAGTCTTCAGATAGATGGGAGTCAAATCATCAGTGCAGACACAGACAGGGCATCCTTTAATGTTTGGGTGGAAAGGACTTTAAATTTTTGAGTTCTGTGCATCTGGGACTATTAATGCCAGCTTTAAGAGTTAACCACCTCTACTGAAAATTTGACAATCCAAAATATCCCAATTTAGATTTTCAGATTAGGACTGCTTCATCTGTAATCACCAAATACTGTTTCCCTTTAGAAAGGAGTAGATAAAAATTCTTTAGATACAAAAAGGGGATTTCTCCAGGAAAATTAGAAATAACCTTCTATGTAAGGAAGGAAGGAAGGAAGGAAGGAAGGAGAGAGAGAGAGAGAGAGAGAGAGAGAGAGAGAGAGAGAGAGAGAGAGAGAGAGAGAGAGAGAGAGAGAGAGAGAGAGAGAAGAAGGAAAAGGAGGAGGAGGAGGAAGGACAGAGAGAAAGAAGGGAGGAAGGGAGGGAGGAAGGAAAAATGGAAGAAAGGAAGAAAGGGAATTCAATGATCCTTTGACACCCTTCAATCTCAAGAGGGAAGAAATCTAATTTTGCATTACACACCCCCCCACACACACAAACTGATGAGCACCCACACCAGAAGACTCCCAAGCAGCTGTAACTTCAGCTCCAGTGGATTTGACATTATTTTTCTGGCCTCCTCCCCGCACTCAGGAGGCAGAGGCAGAGGCAGATGGATCTTTGAGTTTAAGGCTGGTCTGGTCTATAGAGAGAGCTCCTGGACAGCTCGGGCTACTCATTAAAACTCTGCCTCAAAACAAAAGCAACAAAAAGCAAAGCAAATCACTGAGATAGAAGCAAAGAATGTATAATAGTGCTATGAGGAAAACTGCTGCTTGGTGCTGATTTTTCAAACTGTTTAGAAGAAGGAAATGCAAATCAAATCAAATGGAAGCAGACAAAACCCAAGAACCTAACTGACCAGCGAGAACTGGAATCTAGGTTCATCTGATTCTTAGTGTAGTTCTATTATTTTGGCAGACTTTTAGTGATTGGTTTGCATGTGGTATGAGCTAGAGCTAGATATGGATGTTATAAAGTCCTTATTCCTTGATGACAGCAACCTAAGGATAGCACAATATGAAGTCCCTTCGAAATAATCAAGAAGGGAGACATCAAGCCCTTGCCCATAGAAGTGAGACTGCTACTCATGGGGCTGGTTTCTCCCCTGGACATGTTGAGTAGATGCTCTTCATGAGTTTAGTTAGACAGGAAATAAGACACGGGGAGTAAGATGCAGGGACGCGAAGCTGTGACCTCAAATACCCTATTATTTCCAGTGTGTGCCAGAGTCACAACTTTCAGATAGAAAAGAAATTGATTTTGAATTATGTGTTTGTGAGTCAGTCTGTGGATGCACACATGTCTGCGGCGTGTGTGTGCACGGCTGAATCCACAGGACAAAAGAGGACATTGGATCCTTTGAAGCTAGTGTTACAGGTGACAGGCAGTCATGTTCTATGGGTTCTGGGAACATAACTCTTACCCTATGGGGAGGGCAGCACATGCGCTAAACTGCTGGCCCATGTCTGTAGCTCCTGGCATGTCACACATGGCAGTCACAGAACACCTTTTCAGAGTTTATTCTGTTTAGGTCTCCAGGTTTGGAAATTAATCTGCTGAGCCATCCCGTAGTTCCAAGTTTTAGCTTCCTAAATATAATACGTTGGGTTATTTAATAATTGTTATTTGATCACTTAACTGAAGGATCACACGCTTCCATTACCTTGTACCTTAATTCCAAACCATAGCAATTTATTGTCCTTGATTTTCCTTTACTATGAAAACATGAGAACAAAAGGAAGGGCCAAGATGAATTCTGGGCTTTGGGCAAATTGCTTCACTTTTCCATTCTTCAGTGTCCTCCTTTGAGCTCTTTTGTTCATCAACACCAATGGCATTAAAGGTAACAGAAAAAAACACCCTTCTTTTGTGCTTGTGATGTCTGTGTATTTATGCAGTGTTTATGTCTGTGGTATATGTGCCATGTGTGAATGTGTATGTATGTAGTCTGTATGTGTGATGTGTATGTTGAGCTTCTCACTCATACAGATGTATGTGAAGATCAGAGAGGGTGTCTGTGTTTGTCTCATGGCATCTCAGTTAATCATTAGTCTCCATCATCTTGCACTGTCTGGTCCTAGTAAAGCTCAAGTCTATTTCTCAACTCTCTGATGATGTTCATCTTACAAAATGTGACAAACATCTCCACAGCTCAAAAGACCATAATATGTGTAGAAGAATCAGACTATTTTTTAATGATTTCAGACTATTTTTTAATGATTTCTCTCAAACATATATGTCTGAAGTAAATGTTTCTTTCAATACAAATAGACTTAACTGTGGGGAAAGTGTCTTCCCATACTCAACAGTAGAGAATTTAAGCAGATTGAGTGATGGTTTCAAGAAGAGAGACCAAGTGGGAAGTGGAGAAGCAGAGGAAGACGAGCAACCGTGAGTCCCTCTCCAAGTCCTACGTCTTAATGGCATGTTTGCCCTTCAAAAGGCATCTCTTGAAATATCAGTGGGCTGTGGGGGGGTTTCAAATGTTCACATACCAATCTCATCATTTCAAGGATGTGGTCTGCTTCTACCTGCTATATGCGGATTGGTAGCAAAACCTATACTTGTTTCTAAAGAACAAATAGAAAATATAAGAAGGGAGGGAGGGAGGGAGGGAGGGAGGGAGGGAATAACAAAAAGAGCAAAGGAGGGAGAGAGGGATAGAAGGAGGGAGGGAGAGGAAGGAAAATGAAAGCAAAAGAATAAGGGAGTGGCAGGGAGAAGGGGAAGGAGGAAGAAAGGGCTTCAAGGTCAAGGCAGAGACCCAGATCTGAGGGCTTAGGTTCCCAGAAGACACCAAGATTGGGTGAGCCACAATCCTACTAGCCGTTCCCCTCAGAGCTCTATCTACTTCCTGTTGGCAAAGAGGAAGCTACAAGTCTGAGCAGAGGACCCAGCTACCACAGAGACCGGCAGAGCTTTTAGCAACGTCATGAGGGTCATGATATGGAGTTCACAAATGCCATGGCAGCCAGACTTGCATGTCCAATATCACAGTTAGAAAAGAGGATCCTCATTTAGCCAAAACCGAAAATCTTAAGCTGCTGAAGACAGAAGATGCAGAAAGTAATCTAAAAACCTCAAGAAAAAAATTCTACAATGCCATGGAACAAGCATTCATTGTTTGTAATTCTCAGAAGGAAGAGGTCAGAGGAGAAGCCCAGACCTTCACCTACATTCTGGGGAAATTCAGAGACAAATATAATAAAGTGGTGTGTGTGTGTGTGTGTGTGTGTGTGTGTGTGTGTGTGTGTGTGTGCGTGTGTGTGTGTTTATACATATGTGCATGCAGTATCTAGGGAAACCAGAAGTGCATCTTGGATCCCCTGGAGGGTAGAGTTAACAGGTGGTTTCCTGACATGAGTACTGGGAATCAAACTCATCTTGTGCCAGAGTTGCAAGCCTTAATCACTGAGTCAACTCTCCAAGGCCTTGCATTCTTATTCCTGCTGCATTACCCTCAAATGCTAGAATCATAACTGTATCTTAACAAACCCAATTTACAGATGGCAGCCTGAACCTGGACCTAGACTAAGTGAGCCAAATCTCCCAGTTCCTTCCATTGTCCCACCTAAAGCATCATTGTTCATTTTAATGCCGCAGTTTATTACCACAACATATGTATAGAAAATGGGATTGTGTACCTGGAGAGTACACTGCTTACCTGGCCTGTTTTGCTTTTTAGCTTTCACATGGTTCGCTGCAGAGATGGCGTAGGATGAAGTGAAGGATCTACTCTTGGTGAGAGTCATCGATCCGGGCATATTCCAAGAGTCGGGATTGAGAGCACTGTAAAGACAGCAATTAAAGAGCACAGAGAGGTTGCCCAGCTGTGACTGAGCCAGATCCCAGCTTCCACCTCTGCAGCAGACACACCAATATCAGGATTTCTTCCCAGGTTGCTGCCAGAACCGAACAAGCTAAGTTCAGCCTGGACCTGCAGCTGTGTGTCTACTTGTGTCTCATCAAACACAGTCTACCAAGAGCAAAAATGTTGTTCCCAATCCATCCGATTCTTAGAACACCCTTTCCTACACTTGTAGTTATGTTGTTTACATATTTTTCAAAAGCTGTCTGCAAGATTCGCTGACTGCGATGCAACTGTCCTTATAGGACAGGAGAGTGACACAATGCTTACTTTGTTATACAACATGTGCTCTTTGTTATACAACATTGTTGGTGGACTATACCCTCAGTAATCGACATTTGATCACTCCACTCAATAACAATGTCTTGCTGCAGTGCTTAAGTTACCCAGGAGAGCATGAGAAGCAGACCTGGAGCCTGCCATTTCTCTGTTGGTAACTCAGCATTGCCTTTCAGAGAAAACTGCTAGCAGCAGCCTATAGCAAAGTCCCAAGATTCCTCTCTATGGTGACACCCTGGAAAGAATGTGATAACCTAGCCACACCCTACTGAAACACACTCATGATTGACATGGTGCTAACATATTGATCACACGATTAGAGGAGAGGCCACAGGTTCTCTTTACCTAGGCAATGCATTTATCAACATAGACATGGTTCCCTGTAAACAAATCTGGAATCAATCCTCAGAGGATGGGGCCTAGAGAAGGTTACAGAAGCTGTGTAATTAGCAGGATAGGATTCCTGGAGGTCTTTTACACCACAATTTCCCTTTACATACTGCTTCAAACACGTGGCCATGGAAACATCATCACCCTAATGTGGGAGACGACAGAATTCAGGAAGTTGTGTCGACCACCTCGAACTGCTTGTCCTGTGTTTTGCCACCACCTGTATGTCCATCTTTCATGCACCAGTAAATTTGGAGAATGTTGAAAATCTTTAGTTTGCAGATTGAGCAGGATGTGTCTGATCTGTCTGGGTGGCATACTATAAATAATCCTGAAATTGATGGGATTATGAACCATGATGCATAGAGTTTGTCATATAAGACATATAATTGATGAGGTATAATTCAGCATGAATCAATGTATGTTGTTTAAATGCATTGTAGTTCAGGGTCATCTTTGCAATGAACAATGCTGGTTTACCCCTGCTTAGAACTAATGAACAGGTAAGAACTGGGATTCAGGGCCACTCCAGGACAAGTGGAGAGATGCTAGACAGTTATTCAAGGAAGACAAAGACACAATAAAAATGTGTGGCACAGGGCCAAAGGAAAACTTGAGAGAGATTCAAGCAGCCAGTCTGCTCAACTGAGCCGAAATCTGTAAAGTGTTCCCAGTGATGGGCTGATCTATGTAGTCTCTGGTCAGAGCAGTTCTGCAGGAGCCTTTGGTAGAAGCTCACTGGGTTTCAAAGCTCAGGGCTCAAGTAACTTATACGCAGAATGCTAATGGTGAAGGTGGCCCAGTTGCTGGTAAAGACACATGAACAGGTTCAGTCACTGTGCTGTGTACATGGAAAAGTAAGACTTCTCTAAGTAAAAAGAAAACTTTACTAAATGTAAAGGAAATACAAAGGCCTCAGGATTTGAGGGGCTGCCGCTCCCATGCTCAGCTCCTCACCTCACTGTCCTGAAGAGGAAACCACTTCAGAAATTGCTGTTAAATATTTACATACAGACATGGATAGTTTCAGTCACTCTGTCACTACAAGCGCACATGTATATTTCATAATTCTGTAATTATAGGGCAAGGACTATTGTAATCACTGATATATAAAATATTCTAATTTTCTTCTAAGCTATAAAGCAGAGACAAAGCACATTTTTAGTTGGTTTATTATTATATATAAATATTATATATTTAGTTGGTTGGTTAATAACGTATAATATTATTTTTTGGCCTTTCAGTCACTAAGAGAATTTGGGTCTTGAATTTACCACAAGGGCCATGTGTTAAAGGCTTGTCTGAAGCTTCAGAGACTGAAGGTCTTTAAAGGTAATTAAGTCAGTAGGGCTGGGGTTGTCCCTTTGCAGGACATGTTTGGAATGAGATCTTGCCTTCTGCTTCTTTCTGTTTCCTCTCCCCTCTGTCTGTCCTGGCAGCTACAAGATACTCAGGCTCCTTGGCCCTGATGTATTATGCTCTAAAGCCCCACAGCAAAATCTGAGAAACCACAGATGGGAACCACTAAATAATCCTTCATCTACATCAGGTACTTGGTCAGTGATGGAAAGAGGACTTACACATAAAATTGCAATTTAATATACTGTTAATATTACTAAATAAAATGTAAAGAGTATATGACTCAGGTAAGAGCAATTGTCCAGGAAACATGCAAGTGTATGTATATGCACATATGTACTTACACATATCTACACACACATATACACATATGCACACATGTATACACATACAGACATTATATGTATATATACACATACATATATATATATACACACTCAGGCATGCACATACATACAAACATACATATACATACATGCACACAAATACACATATAAATATACTTAAATGCATATACACACATTTATTCATATACTAAATATACATATATTTGGTCACACACATATAAAAACACATAAACATACACAGACAGACATGTACATACATACATACACACATGCTCACATACACACACAAACATATGTACTTTTACACACATATAGACACAATGAACATATACACATGTATACATACATATATACACACACACACATATGCACACACATATACTTTTATACCTTCGCAGGCACATGTATGCACATGTACACATGCATACACATAGGCACACATATACACACATACATACATGTACACATATACACAGACACGCACACACATAAACACACAGACACATATACGCATTTGTACATGCACACATATACTCACATGGAAGCACATGTAAACACATGCACATATACATGCATGCATATACATAAACACACGAGAAACCACACACAAACAAAAAAAACACATTCACACATACATATAAATGCACATACGCAGAGAAATTTTAAAAGATTTGAATATATCCAAGTGCTGATAAGACGATATCTACTTTTTGATCTATACCTCTTACTAATTGTGCAGGAGTTAAGGCACAGCAGGTCTGACAGGCCATGGTAGGAATTGTATGTAAATGTTACACTAGATGCCTTCAAGTTAGCTCTCAGGGTAGATCGTAAAGCAGGTAAAGTGTAGCGTACCCTCACTCTGGCCTTAGGCTTTCCACTCAAGGCCACAGGAGCAGGGGTCACCCCAACCCCACTCTTAGTGACTTTAGGTCATTGCATTCCGGCCCTAAGGTGCTCAGAATTTAAGCGTGAGAATTTGGTAAGCTTTAAGCTCACTTCTCAGTAACTCTGGTCGGGCATCTGCTCTTGGGCTCTGTGAATGCTTCTTGGCACCTAACAGTCCTGAGGGGACATGGGACGGTGGAACCCACTCAAACCTGGGTGAAGGCGCGTCGTGCGGCTTGATGCTGGCACTGCGGTCTCTGCGCACTGGTGCAGGCTCCAGGGTGGGCAGACCTGTGGCAGAGGTGGTGGTTGTCCAGGTCGAGGAGACTCTTCTCAGCAAGCCTGGGGGCAAACTTCTCCTCAGGCGCTGCAAGGGAAATTTGCTTTATCACCAACCATGTTTTAGATTGTTAGCTCTTATGTAAAACAACAGAAGGAAGCAAGGCAAAGGGAAGCGTTTCACCAAACAGTAGAGGCTGGGTGCCATCTATTCCTGTCCTGGAACAGTGAAGAGAAACAGTGTGGAGATGAGAAAGACAGCAGTAAGCCAGGCCCCGAGCTCACTGGGGAGTCTCGGGAAGTGACCGCAGCAAGCAAACTGGGCTACACAGCCAGTGCCTGGGCTCCCGGGTCTACACAGCCAGTGCCGGGCTCCCGGGTCTACACAGCCAGTGTCCGGCTCCCAGATCTACACAGCGAGTGCCGGCTCCCGGGTCTGCACAGAAGGTTCTGTCTCAGAATGCTCGGGAGTGGCAGGAAGGGAGCCTTGAAGACTGAAACCCTGGCTCAGACCGAGCCCCTCCTGCCACACCTACCTTGGAAATGGCCAGCTTGTCTTTCTCCACGCCCTCCTCCGAATCGGAGCAGGTATAGTTCTCACTGAAGGTTACAGACGGGTTCACCCTGGGCTTGTGGATGGCTTGGAAGGTGAGCTGGGTGCTAAGCAGGTTGCTCACGGCCCTCAAGGATGTGCACACGTTCGGAGGCAGAGACGGGTCTGCCAGGAGGTCGGTAATGAGGCCATGGGCCTCGCCCATCACGGCAATATCCACAGTGATGCTGGTTCCTGACTGAGACAAGAAAGCAACAGGTCAGGGGTGGTGAGTGTGGAGGTGAAGTGAGCGAATCCGGGCTTTCTGGCTGTCAAACAAGCAGCTGCAGTGCACACTTAAGAGCTTGACACACAGGCGGCAGAGGCAGGCGGATATGACCTCTGACCTTTACCGAAAGTTCTCCGATACTTCATGCAGATGATTTTATCAGGGGTCCTCAACCTTCCCAAAGCTGAGACCCTTAATCCAGTTCCTCATGTGGTGCTGACCCCAACCATAAAATTAGTTTTGTTGCTAGCTCCTAACTGTAAATCTGCTATTGTTATGAATCCTAATGTAAATAACTGATAAGCGGGATATCTGATGGGGTTATGACCCACACGTTTAGAACCACTGATACACACACACACACACACACACACACACACACAATTTACATCTAAGTGTATATGCAGGCAAAACATTCACACACATCATAACATGAATATTAAAACAAATATTTAAAAAAACATTTCAAACAGTTATACATATGACATACTAATAGGTTACAAGTTGTATAATATTCAAATCAGGGTCAACACATCTGTGTTTTAGGTGTAAAACATTCATCATTTCTCTGCACTGGAAATACTCAAAGGCCGCCTTTCTTCCAGCTTGTTAAAACTCATTACCATCACCTACAGTCTGTGCAACAGCATATGGTAGCTCCCTCTGAGGCACAGATTTCAAAGCTAGAGCTTGAGGAGGAATGGGATATGCACAGAGCAAGACAAAACAGCTCTTAGCAGTACAGAACTTGCCTGTGGTGATAGATTATCTATGACTTATTAGAGCTTGCCTCAAGATTCAGAAAGCAAAGTCAGCCTCAGGCTATAGAGATCTGGCAGTGGTGGCACACACCTTTAATCCCAGGACTCAGGAAAGAAAGGCAAATGGGTCTCTCTGAATTCAAGGCCACCCAAGGTTACAAGAGATTGAATCAGTCTAAAATAGTGACAGATGTCACACCTTCAATCCCAGAGCTAGAGAGGAATAAAAGATAGAAGCAGGTCCTTCAGTAGTCAGTCTCAGGAGTCTCTAGCCACGCTGAGGAGAGCATAGCAGTCTGAGTGAATCTGAGGAGCAGTGAAGTGGGGAGCAGTTTGAGGATCGCCCCTTTGGGCTGAGCTGAGGGAGAGGTGAGAGCCAGCGGCTGGCTGCTCTGCTTTCTGATCTTCAGCTTAAACCCAATATCTGTCTCTGGGTCTTTTCACCTATCACATCACACTTGCCTAGCACATTTGAGCTCTGGGTTTGATGCCGGCATCCCCACCATCCGGTGCCAAACTTACAAAAGGTTTAATCAATCAACACCCAGTGTTTAAAGGCAGAGAATTTGAAAGGAAAAAGCAGCACCAAGCACACTCTGCATGGAGATATCGTCATTTTACTATCACTGGAAAATTGCATTTTGGAAGTGACATTAACACACAAAAAGGGTGTGCTTCTCGTGAAGGTCTAATGTAATGCCTGGGCCTGGCATGTGCTAGGGATCCAACTAGTTTTAGAGACAGATATGAAAAGCTACCAAGTTTGTGCCCAAATTCCCACTCTGTCTCCCCTGGTTGGGAATCAGATTTCTGCTCTGTGACATCTTTGTTACGTTTTGCCAAGTTGTCCATCAGATCAGAGGCATCAGGGAAGAAGAGAGTGAAGGGAAAGAAACAACAAAACTAAAACAAGAAGTGAGGCCGAATGCGTCCCACATTGCTGTTGAGGAGAGATTAGAAGAGAGGAGGGATCCAGAGAAGGACAAGCTGCAAAGTGAAGGCTCCAGACAATGGCAGAAGACCATCTGTTCTGCCACACAGTCATGGGGCGGTGCACAGGGAATGGTGTAATTTCAAACTACATATCATAGAGGTTATGGAAGCAGGTCCTAGGCATGTAGATCTAGGCCTGGTTCATAATCTAGCACTTTCCAAGACCATAACCTCTACCAGATTACCCCCTACTCTTATACTTTCCGTCTGTGATTTTTTAGGTATAATAATAATGATGGTTTTGGAAGTAGGCAAGGGGGCATCACCTGTAACCCACACATTTGGGAGAGGTTGTCCAAGGTCGAGTTTGGGGACTGCATGGAATATACTTTCTCAAACAACAGAACAAGACGAGAAAAAAGCCAAGTAATAGTCGTCGTTCATCATCATCATCATCATCATCATCATCATCATCATCATCATCAACCATAATGTTACTGCTGAACTCTTAAGGTGAATGTAAGAGTGAAAAAAGGTAATGCACATCAAACAATTCTGTGTTAGAAGAAGTTAGTTATAAAATTTCAGTCACAGTTGTGGTATAATCAATAATAAATATAATAATGCAGATAGCGATGGTAGCTCTAAAGCTTTTAAATAAGAGGCTATTAGAGTTTTGGTAAATTTCCCAAAATAGACCTAAATTTCAATGATCTGAAAAAAATTATAAAATAAAAAGGGAGTGTTGAGCAGTGTTGTCTAATCTGCCAGACAGAAACTTCAAAGATAGGAAGGAATTCATAAGCTGCCAAGGAAATCGGCAGTAGGGTTGTCTAATCAAAGATGGGAATAGCTATGTCAGAAAATGCATCATAAACTGCATGATGGTGACACACACCTTTAATCCCAGCACCCAGGAGGCAGAGGCAGGCAGATCTCTGTGAGTTTGAGGCCAGCCTGATCTACAGAGTAAGTTCCAGGACAAGCCACCCCCATCCCCAACCCTGATGGGAGATGTTATTCTGTAAATATGTTTCTCATACTGGTTAATGAATAAAGCACTGTTGGGCCAATAGGAAAGCAAGATAGGTGGGGCTAGGAGACTAGGAGGAAGGAGAAGGTAGTTATGAGGGTCAGCATGGAGAGACCAGGGAGGTAGTACGCTGGGCCCACTCTGGCCGGTAAGATGAGCCACATGGAAATACTTAGATTAATAGAAATGAGTTAATATTTAAGACAGAGCTAGCCAATAAGAAATGATAGTAACTGGCCAACAGCATTGAATAAAATACAGGGTCTCTGTGTGTTACTTGGGGGCTGGCGTGGCGGCGGGACTGACCGGCAGGGAAAAACATACTCATAACACGCTCCCACAAAAAAGAAAGACATGCAAAGGAAGAAGTCTGAGGGGAAATATATGAGATTAAACACAGTAAAGGGCATCTTAAAAGTCAATATAGAAAGGGGAAATAACCATCTGGCATGATACGGGCTGTGGGCATGCTGTATACTGCCTTTATTACATGGATATATGGCCCCTGTACACCTGGGTTCTTTAAGACTTTTATCACAGAAGAAGTTGGAATAGTCAAAGGCTTGCTGTATGTAATAAAATGATCTTGTCATGTCTGCCCTTGAGCCTGTTTATGGGCTTGTGTCCTGATCGGTTCTCTGTCAACTTGACACAAGAGAGTTATCTGGAAAGAAGGGTCTCAACTAACAAAATGTCCCCATCAGACTGGCCTATAGGCAATTTGTGGGACACTGTCTTTCTCCCAGCCCACCATGAGTGGCGCCACTTTTGGGGTTGCTGCCTTGAGCTGTATAGGGAAGCAGGTTGAGCAAGCCACAGAAGCGTTCTTTTATGGCCTCTGCTTCAGCCCCTGCCTCCAAGTTTCTGCCTTGACTTCCCACAATGGTGGTTTAAATAAGATATAATCTGAAATAAACCATTTCCTCTGCAAACTGCGTTTGGCCATGGTCTTTATAACAGCAGTATAGACCTAAGTAGAACAAGTAGACTACATTTATTGATGTGCATATGTTGAGCCATCCCTGCATCTCTGGGATAAAGGCAACTTGATCATGGGGAATACTCTTGATGTGCTTTTGAATTCAATTTGCAACTATTTTATTGAGAAATTTTGTATGTACATTCATTAGAGAGATTAATGTACAGTTTTCTTTTATTGTTGTATGTGTGTCTTTATTCTTTGGCAGGACAATGAATGCCTGCCATCCCAGACTGAAGGTAGGAGTTTAAGGCCACCATAAGTTATATAATCAGTTTAAGGCCAGTCTGCACTATATTAAGTGGCCCTACTCTCAAAAACAAAGAAATAAACAAATAAACCAAACCAAAATGAATTATTTTCTTCTCTAATAATTAAAATGTAAAGCAACTGAACAGTCACCCATTATTACGAAACATTTCCAGAATTATAAAACTATAGCAATGACCAAGTATTTACAAACCAATGTGAAAATTTAAATGCACTATTAACAGTTTTAGGGTAATTTCGCTTATGTCATACAGATATACATTATATGACAACATTCACAAAAATACCACCCAATTGGGCTAGAACCTCTTTTAACAATATGTATCTTTCAAATCCATCTCATACACTTGTAAAAAAATGAATTTTTTAGGGCATTCCTCTGCAACAAAACTTCTTCTCTCAACCCATACTTTACTAACACACTAATAAGCCATGTGACAGTTAAATGAGAAGTGTCCCTCACAAGGTCAAACTTTCAGATGCTTGGTCTCTAGGTCCTGGCTCTGCTGGAGAGGTGCAGCCTTATGGCAAAGTATGTTACTGGAGACTGACTTTGGGCATTCTCAGCCTTGCATGGAGTCCCTTCTTCTCTCTCTGCTTCATGCTTGCAGGTAAGGATGTCAATAATGGATTGACATGGCTCTGAAGATATAGCCAAACTAAACTTGTTCTGTTTTAAGTTGGTTTTGGAATCAATGTTTTATCACAGAGACAGAAAAGCAAACTGACACTCATACCCTAAGATGTTGTACTACTTCCATGAAAATTTGAAATTTTAAGTTGAACTTTAAAGGACATATTTTTAAGACTTTTTGACAATGAAATAAATCTAAAAAAAATAAATAAAGGTAGAGCTGTCCACTCATAATTAGGTTAGACTTATTTTTAAAAAAGTCAATTATTGAAAAGAATAGCTTTGTATAATTTTCTTTTTTGTCTTAAATATTTTATTACAATTATTTATATGTGTTTGCATGTCCATGCATGTATATATGTGTCGTGTGTGGTATGTGGTAAGTGTGTGTGTGTGTGTGTGGTGTATTATGTATGTGTACATGTATGTACACATTTGCATACACACAGGTACCATGTCACAAATGGGGGGAGTGCCAGAGGACAGTATTTTGGGATCAGTTCTCTTCCATCGTGTAAGTGGCAGGGATCGAACTCATGTTCTTGGGCTTGGCAGTAAGTACCTTTATACAGCTAGATTTCTTTCCAGTCCTTGTTCATTTGTTTATTTCAAATACAGCTTTTTTTAAAAATCAAGCTATGTATTTCATATGTAGTTAGAGAATAATGTCAAAATTTTTATGACATATCTTTAAGAAGAAAAAGGGGGAAATAATGCTTATAGGTCAGGGTTAATGCCACATAAACTTTCAAGTGGATGCTGTGTTGATGTGGTGTAGCCTGTTAAGCTGACTCAGTGGGTCATGAAAGACCAAAGATGACACGAAGAGGAACAGGTGGGTGTGGGGTAAATTGGTGGACCTGGGAGGAGTTGGAGGGGGATGTGGAGAGTGAATATGCTCACAATACATTGTTCACATGTGCATGGGATTCCAAAAGAACTGACTTAAAGCACTGTAGTTAAAACTTTGTTGTTGTCATAAGCAGTAGGTTTCTTTGTGGCATTTCCTATACACTTCTTAGTTCAATAGCAAAGGCCCTAAAAAAAAAAAAAGGCAAAAAGTAGAGCATGAATACTGGGATCCGGGGAGGAGCCATCATGAACACTCAATGCTCACTTGGAGAACGAGAACAGGAAGAAAAAAGAAGTTCACATTGCCTACTGGCATTAAGTCATGCCCAGCTTGACTGGGTTTCAGCTTTAAGGACATTGTCATGAAAGAGTTAAAAGCGCATTGTGCATAAGAACTAAGGATTCCACAGAAGCATGAAATGTAAGACTAAGTATCAAAGAGTAGCCACACCTAAGTCTCTGAGAGGCACCCTGGCTGCTGTGCCAATAAACAGCAGACAAACAATAAAGCCACTTGTGTGTTCATAGAATGACTATTGATGAATTTCAGGCACCGGGGCTTCCGTCATTGATATGTTGTTTTTAAATTATGTACAAAGTGGAAAAATTGGATGATTCACTCAAAGGGTATTTTTATGTGTTTTCAAATAAAAAATAATTAAATTCCTAAGTATCTCAATAATAATCATATATTTCATTTAGCTAATAAAACTGTTTGATAATGGCAATAAACACTAAAGTTGGGTTTACGCAAGGGCCACTAAAAAAAGGAGTCTTAAACTAAAAAGATTAAAACAAACAAACAAATAAAAAAGTCACAAGCACAACATAAAACATTCTATCTTATTCTCCACTCATAATGGAAACATTTATATTTAACATTCAGAAAACACAATTCCAGAAACACTGTTTAATTAACAACCAAACTTGGAGCCTCACCTTTAAATAGAAATCTGGTATTTAACTCCAATAAACAATGGGGGGAAAAGTGCAATTTTATATAGCAAAGTAAAAACAGTAAGATCTCTTGGTACATCCACTCCATCACTGCCTCCCCTCCCCTCCCCTCATCTCCCCTCCTCTTCTCTCCCCTCCCCAGCTCTCCCCTCGCCTCCTCTCCCCTCCTCTCTTCTCCCCTTCTCTCCTCTCCCTTACCCCTCCTCTCTCTGCTTCTCCAACTCCCCCTCTCCTCTTCTTTCTTCTTAATTTATGTTACTTTATCTCACTCTTTAGACCAGTGCTGGCCTCCAACTCACAGAGCCCCTCCTGCCTCTGCCTCACAAGTGTTTGGGATTAAAGGTGTACAGGGCCACATCTAGCATACCCACTGTCTTTTTGAAAGCATCTCCTTTAAAAACGTTTCCTTTCCTCCCTTCTTTTCTCCATGTAGTCAATTTATAGTCTCCTGACAGCATCCTTATGCTGGCTTTTAGTTGTCACACATATGAGTGGCATTGTGACAAAAAAGTTGGCCAATTTCAAAGTACTGTTTTTATCTTAGACCAAAGGCTCAAGGTGGCAGATGGGCTCTGAAGTGCTCCCCATACGCTTATGTATTTGAATACTCGGGCCCCATATGGTGGCACTGTCCAGAGAGGCGGTGTCACCTTTAGGAGGTCTGGCCATGCTGAAGGAGGTAGGTCTCTGGGGAGAGGTAGAATTAGGAGTTGTAGTGCACCCTTACTTCTGGCCAGATCTCTCTGTGCCTGTCTGTCTGCATCTCCTAACTGCCAGCCCAATGTACTAGCTACCTCAGAGGCCCAGAGGAACGCCTTCTCCACTGCCGTAGCTTCTCTAGTACAACGGGCCAGATGCTCTCCAATGTTGGGCCAAAATAAATCTTTCCTTCCTGAAGTTGCTTACTTCAAGTGTCTCATCATGGTGACTAAGAAAAGCAATACCTCAAGGGACAAGCTAAAACGATGAAAAATATAGTTGAGGTCAACATTAAACTTAACTCTAAGATTAGACACATTACACTCCACGTCCTAGATATGGAAGTGGATTCTCACAATGGAACCCAGCACTTGCTGACTTAGCTAACTAACATAGCAAGGGCCCCCTCTCTCAGTCTCCTAGGGCTGTACTCCATGCTTTCCTGGCATTTTCCTGAGTGCTGTATATCCAAGCTGCAGCCCTTATATTTGAGTGTCAAGCATTATACCCGCCAAACCATCTCTACCAGCTAACATTTTAATGTTAAAATTATTTTACACATAGAAAAACTCTTGTTTTACTGTCTGCTAATCTTACCATGATCCCTCTACGTTACAAATCATTATGTTGTCACTTATTCTTTTCTTTTGCCTAATGCACACTGAGTCTTACAGGGAACAGACTCCTGCCTGGAACTCTCACAAACCCTTTTCTCCCAATAGTCAATGTACACTTTCATCAAATGTCAGTTTTGCTGGTTCCCAGGGCTGTTTAGGCCAGATTATATTCATCACAGTACATACGGGAATAAGATATCACTAAATCAACGGCTAGTGAAGCAAGGGAATCCATTTCCCTAGAAACTAACAGACCAGTTTTGTGGAGTTGCATAGATTTTGTAAAGAGACTTCGTGAAGGTAGATTTTCATTGAATTAATCAGTCAGTCATGCCTTCAAAACTGCAAATAGAAAACTGTGACATACTTGAAGGATTTCCTGCTAAAAACGTTCTGGAGCTCCTAATTCATTTCCACTATAAAGAAGCTGAAATTGGCAGTCATCCATAAGTATGGCTTTCAGGACTTAAGAAAGGCAACTTGGAGCTACAATCCACACAACCTCGGAAAAGAGGCATTTTTGGTCCCTCATCAAAAGATGTGGGAAAGCTTGCCTGCTAACATGCGAAGTGAAAATACATTAATAAAGGTATGGAAAATTTAGGAAATATTTTATGATTTTTCACCTTGAACGGCTTTCAAAATCCCCCAACCTCTGGTCCTAATTATCACAGTTAGCAGAAAATGAGTATGTTTTTAACCCAACATTTCCTTTCGGTGGAAATGAGGCATGATAAAAATAGCTATTACAAACTATTCCTTATGATTCCTGGAGCAGGAGATAAAATGTAGAGCTCATTCAAAAGCAAGCACCCAGGGGTGCCACGGTGCTTCCAGGGGACATAGCTATGACTTCTGTGAACTGTGACAATCACCAGGAGGGCACAGAGGCCCCATGGGTATACAACAGTGGCATGCATGCCTTGGTGGTAACCAGAAGCATTTTAATTGAATCCAAGGCCCACTCAATAAGAGATAAAGAGAGAGACCCATCATGATTGCTACTGGGGACAGGGCCTTCTTTCCAGAATTTGTGTACTCAAGGATTAGAGAGGAGAACCCACAAACTGCCACTTAACTAAGTCAGCACTACTCCTAACTTTAATCTCAATATTATCTTTATATCCAGGTACACGTAATCCTTATTTAAAAAAGTCTCTTCGCAACAGATGGAGGTCATTACAGAAAACCATGACTGCTCAAAATGCAGACATAAAAATGATTATGAGGTGTACATCACCAATCAATACACCTTCATTATAACTCCTGCACCTGAGGCTCGGAGAGAATCACAAAAGAAAGGGTAGGTAGACTGTAAGAGACAGAGAACTAGAAAATCAACTCAGATTGAGAGGCAGCATTCCCCCATGATACCCCAAGAACATGGCTGCCTAAAAAGCACACAATAGACATGCTATTTTATGAGCATAAAATCTCACAGGGACCTACCCTAGACAGGCAACTAAGGAATGCAGAGAGACTGAGAAATAATATCTCCAGAAAAGAGATGGGCCTCCATCCCAAGTGGCTCAGAAATCACTTACAAGTGTCATTCTATGCACTGAGAAGGCTATAGTCATTCACACACACACACACACACACACACACACACACACACACACACAAGCATAAGTGTGCTACTGTGCAACAATAATTAAGAATTTGAGGGAGAGAAAGGTCAGAGATCTTGGAGGAAGGAAAGGGAAGGGAGAAATTATGTCATTATATTATAGTGTAATAACAGTAACATTGTAGTATAATAACAGCAATAATAATAGTAATAATAACTCAACAGGAACAATGGGGAACACACAGGCTCTGGTGCACATTTCACGGTATGTGTACTATGTGTGTGAAGAGTTAGAAAGCAAAGGTGTCAACAGTTGGTCCAAAGGAGAAGACACTTAGTTTATTCATTAGTACAAAATATCTATTTTATGGGGCCACGGGGAACACAGAATGCAAAGCTATGCTGCTTGAGTTCAAGTTTTAGACCTGCTCACGTGTACATGGACAGATTTATTTCTCTCTATAACCCCCACTTTCTTAGCTCTAAAATAGGTGTGCTCACAGCACCTGTTTGTTGACAGTTAAATAAAACCATGTGTAGAATTGTCAGTAAAGTCTCAGGAAGACAAAAACAGGAATGAAAAACCATGGATGTATATTACAGGAAAGAAGACATGAAAATGAACAAATGTGATTAATGGGAGAGGAAAGAAAGAGAAGGGCAGAGAATATGGGGAACAAACACGATGTAAAGCGTAACCTTATGGGAAAATACCTATGTAACCTAGGATCATGTACAATGAATATATGAAAAAAATCAGAAAATAAACAGTGCTGGAAGTGCTTAGCTTGGAATATATGTTTAGTGAATATTACTTATCACACATATAGAGGGATTGTGAAAATAAACTGAAAACGATTGTATGTATAAAGAAAGAATCATAAACGTGTACTTCTTTGTCACTTGTACTGGGTATTTCTCTCTTTCTCTCAACAATTACTCATGCACATGCATGCATGTGTGCATGAGTGTAAACTCATGCGTGTGCCACACGTGTACACATGCCTGTGGAGTTTAGAAGATGATGTTGCCATTTCCTGGAGCTGAAGTTGTGAGCCACCCAACGTGGGTGCTAGACACTGAGCTCAGGTCCTCTACAAGAGTAGTCAGAGACCTTAACTGCTGAGCCATCTCCTCTGTCCAGCCAGAATTCCCTTATAAATGAAGACAGCCTAAAAATAATGTTTCTCTAACCCCCCAAAACAAAACAAACAAAAAACTAAAGCAATAAAATCAGAACTTTTAATATTTCCACTTCTTACTTGAGGCGAAAATAGCTATGAAGTCTATATTCCCTACCCTCAAATGCTCCATAACAGGTCTGAGATTAATTTTTGACTGTTAAAAAGTAATTGTACAAAAGTCCTGGTTTCAGTTAACATGGTCGATCGCACTGGTGTGATTTATAACACGCCCTGAAAAAAATTCTAAGAGCAGGCATCTGAGCCCTATTGTTGGAAGTATTTTTCTTTTCTTTCTATTTAGTCATCTTGGGAGGTACCCTGGGAGGCAAGCACTGCATGGAAGAGCATTCTCAGGGTAAAGGGGGAGCTTGGTCAAGAGATGGGTAAACAGCATAAGAGATGACACATACAGAGGGAGCGTCTGGGACTTTCTACACGGCATTGGTCCTCGGTGCTGGGAACAGATGCTGAGTGTACACTGGGAGCCCATAGCCTTCTTAGTAACTATAGAATGATGTGTCATCCCATCACCTCCGAATCTTTCCCAGAGAGGCTGCCGTGTTACCGGAAAATGCTATTTTGGTCAATAATATGCTAAATTATTCTAGGATATGAGCTGGACACCATTAGAAATAATCTTTGGAATATTCTGGGTTCTGACATCAGAGCCAGGGAAACTGCATATGTGTTTATACTTTCATAGGACCAGTTTATAATTTTAGACTTGAAATTGTCTGGGAAATTTTTAAAAAATGAAATCATGTGAAAATTTTTCAGTAAGTCACTGTAGGCTGAACCTTGGCAAAAGGCCACCCCAAGGAAACAGATGTTTGCTTATTTTAATTTTCTGGTAGGGAATATGCATTTACATTTGTCCTTTAGCCAGCACACATATGCACAGTGCAGTAGCAGGGGGCCTATACAGCCTTTAATCGAGTGATTTTCCAGCAAATGCCAGCAATTACTGTGATTCCCAACTTCCTTCTCTTTTGATGTTCTGAGAACATTCCATGCCATCAAATGGGAAGTAGTACGTGGCTCAATGTTCTTTTGTACTTCCACAAAAATCTATCTGCAAACAATTGATACCTTGTCCAAACATTCTCTGTCTATACTTTCTATTATAGTAGTTTCAGATACTAATAGCTTTACCCAACAACCCAAAATTAATAAATACGAGAGAGGAAGCTACTTTATTATTTATATGCCCTTATGTCATTGAGAAGTCAACCTTAGGCTTACCCTCCAGACTTGTTCTCTCTCTTCCCTGCTAGAAAAGATGAGGTGGGTAGCATAATCATGTGGGAATCTGACGGTGAGCTATCCGTGTGATTGCTCATACCATTGAAGGCTTAGAAAACACAAATTGCTGCACAAGTTAAAAAAGACTGCCTCTTTCAGTGGGAGAGACACAAAACGGAGAACATCTGTGCACCCTCTAATATGAGTAGAGATTTTTAAAAATATTTTAGGAATGATAATCTGTGAGTTTGAAGTCACCTTTGGTCTGTTTAAGTTTATCAGTGGTTACTAAACTTGAAGCTGCTGTTTGCTTAAAGGAAAAAGAAACGGAGCCTGGTGAACAATAGAGGGCAGTGTTCTGCCTTGGAACTGACTAGCTGTCCAGTAATCACGTCTAGAAAGAGTATTGTTCTCTCATTAACATATAGACTTTCATTTCTTTTCTTTCCACACAACAAAAACACAAAAATCATCAGATTACTGATGGAAATTGATAAAAAAAAAATAAAATTATGTTGTGTCTTTCGTGTCACCGTTAAAGTGAAGTTATAAGTCCATTTAATATTTCCCCCCAATCACAGACATTTCGGCTGTCACTCTTTTAAACATGATCCTTTACGGCAGTACTGAGGATTGTACTCTGGGTCCTAGGCATGCTCGCAAGCATCCTTAGCATTGAATATTAACTAAACTGTAGCTCCAGTGCTCCTCATATTGTAAGGGACATTAGAAACACGATCCATTACAATACATAATTTGATTTAATTTTTTTCACATGTAATTCACTATTGTGGTTAAAGTGTTCATAAAGCACATGCACGCATGAGCGTGCACACATACACATGCACAGGCATGCACACATGAACACAGTTTTCTGAAACTTCATTAGCATTTACTTTATCCCGCTGACCATCACCGAATGCTTTCTGCCTCACAGGCAGTATCTCTTGCCTATTCTGCAGATTTTCTTCGCTTCTTGTTCAAGAGTGTTGTCCCTGGCTCCTTCCATACTACCACTCATAGCTTGCTGGTGCCTGTTGGGATGTTCTTTTATTTCATATACTAGAAGTACAAAACCCCTAAAAAAAACTTCAAATTCTTTGACCCATGGGTCTCCCATCACTTGTCCCTGTATATATAGGCTCTCTTCTTAGGAGACATGCATATCTTATCATCTGTCCTTGTATACATAGACTCTCTTCATAGACACCATGCATCTTCCATTAGACTCTCTTCAGAAGCTATGCATTCCCCATCATCTGCCCTTGTGTCTATAGACTCTTCTTAGACGCCATGCATCTATCTCTGCTCATCTCTCACCTGTAGTAGACTCTCTTTCTTCTGAAAAGCCATTCATCCCTAATCATCTTGCAACTGTACACTTTGGCTCCTTTTCCAATAGTATCTGTCACATTTCTCGGATATGCTTTGGTTGTGTAATTATGCAAGTCTATAAAAATCTATTTCCTTCTCTAGGGTTTGGACTATACAGTAAGGGCAGTGGTAGACTTCATTCACTAGCTTAAACCTAGAGCTTAGAGTAGTACTAGAAATACCACATCTAAGCCTTCAAAGAGGAGCATTCCTTATTCCCAACCCTGCACTCTAAGAAAGCGAAAAGGGAGAAGTTATGGTGTACAATATATTCTTGAAAACAAATCACTGTGTTAAAATAGCTCCCTGAAAGAGCAATCAATCTTCAAGTACAGTTTCATATTTTAAACTGATTTTTTAAAAAAGAAAAAAATATTTCTTGAGAAACTAGAGCCAGGAATGAAACTGTTCTTAACAGCTTGTTCCAGAATATATGCTTTCTGGAAAGTAGCAAAAGTCAATTTGAAGAAGTCAGACTGATAGGGGAAACAACTGACAATGTTTTCTTATAATCCAATAATAATGACATAGCAGGCAGGGGATTAATGCGTATATGTATGTATCTTTTCTTCTCTTTTAAAAGGGAGACACGAGAAACCTTGGAGGCAGAGGAAAAGAATAGTTCACTGGGTACAATTGTCATGGTGGACTTCAACAACTCAGGCGGAAAACATGAGCATAGAGAAGTTGGAGAACACAGATCACAGCAGGAAAGGAAGCCACACTCAAGGCCTTTGGTTAACTTGCCAAGTGCAACGAGGAACCCTGCAAACAGTGGCATGGATATTATGCACGAAGAGAGAAGTTGTTCAAGGCCAGGTAGACGAGAATGCTTCACCAATCAGGAGTGCAAAGCAATGTGCTCTTATGAGGTGCCTGGGGTACATATCTCTAAAGAACTATGTGGCATCCGGGGGTGATTCAAGCTTTGTATTATAGTGCTTATGCTTGCATACAGACACATGGATCTCGATGACATAGATGTGTCTAGGGATGGCTCCTAGGCTACAACGGAAGTGTGGTGAAGAGAAAAGGTAAGCAGACTGAGGGAAGAGCTATAATGGATACCAATGTCTATGAGCAAGGTAGAACTCACAGGAGAATGTGAGAGGCCAACCACTCAAACTAAGAATCTGTTATCAAAACAGACAAGGAAATAAGACACACCTGTCAAGAACGAAGGGTCAGCACTGACAAATGATTGAGATACCAGTTGTTTCTGAAAATTTCCCATTAGTGTAGTGTCTAGGAGGTGGCTGCAGAGGGACGGTTTCAGGATAGAGCCGACAACCACTCTTCAGTAAGTGGGGCAATGAAAGGCAAGCAAGAAACTGAAGAGGATGCAGACTGGACATGGGATGAAGATGGAGATGCAAGTGTCCTTAGAGTTAGGTCTTTAGTTACTCTGTAAATCAGGCAGTGGGTCCTTAGCTTAGAATGTGGGATGCAAAATGTTGACATAATAAGACACAGGTATTTGGAGGAGAGGGCTGGCTACAGTCTCAGGCATCACTGAAAACCTACTTCCCATGACCAGTCATGGCACTTTGCATGAAATGGCAACAAGTGTAAGGAAACATAGGGTTTCCATGTTACCCAGCTACAGCACCCCTGGGCATCTTCCACATGCCACAGAGAGACTGGAGCATCGGTGTTCACTGCTGCTGCATTGCTCACGAAAGTTAAGTTAGGGAAACAACCCACGTGTCTAATGACGGGGATGTGGATAAAGACAAAGTGATGCGTATATACAGTGAGATTTTCTTTCAGCAAAAGGAAGAGCAAGATTATGCCTTTTGCAGGAAAACTGATACATTTAGAGATAATAGTTTTCAGTGAAATAATTCAGTCTCAGGTGAACATCATATTTTTTTTTCCTATCACTTGTGTTTCCTAGGCTTTACACAGACATACAAAATCACATATATGATATGATATGACATGATAGTACAAGCGAAAATACAGAAGAGAAATAGTGAGTAATGAAGCGGGGAAAAAGAAACAGGAGGGTTTGGGAGACACAAGGAGATATGTCCAAAAATATTATTTACTAGTATGACAATGTCCTCTGTAACATAGCGCTATATAAAACGAGTTTATGCTAATGAAAACAAAAATTTCAAAGAGTATAGGAGATGGCTCAGTAGTTAAGAGCACACACTGGTATTGTGGAAGTATCTTCCCAGCACACAGCCTGGACCTTATGTGCTTTTACCCCCATACAGGCAAATATATGAACACAAGATGGAAATAAACAAATCTTTTAAAAAATATAAAGCAAAGGCAAGAGGAGCATAGCTAAAGTCTGGCAGGGGTAAAGAAAGATGACTGGCCAACTGTCCTGGAGGTGGTGAGGTGGGAGGGCAGGTTTACTGCAGAGCTGGTGAGCAGCAGAGCAGAAAAACTGGAAGGAACAAGTTATCAGGACCTGGATTGCACAAGACAAACACAAGCTGGCTTTCGCAGATCCACCCCCTAGGCATGGAAGACTTCTGCTTTTTATTATCTGAAAATCAACTTCAAGCAGATTAAGAGAACAGACTTCAAAAGCCCATGGACAAAACCCCAAAGTTTTCTGATTCTACAAGTTGGTAACTTGGTGATGCATGATGTCTTACAAGGAAAATGACATAAGCAAATACAACCCAGTATTTGAGGAAGATGGTCACGTTCAAGGCTTTAAGAACATTAGGATGGTTTGAATGACAAGCGGCCCTCCAGGTGTATAAACACCTGGTTCCAGTTGGTGCTCTTTGGGGAAGGCTGAGGCAGTGCAGCTTTGCTGAAGGATATTTGCCACTGGACATAGAATTTAAGACTAAATAGTCTCACCCTATTTTTAATTTGCTCTCTTCTTACACTTGAGTTTGAACATGTGAGCATTCAGAGTCCTGCTACACCTATGTCTGCTGCTTGCTTGACTTTCTGTCCTGCTATGATGGACTCCCATTCCTCTGGGAGCATAAGCCCAAATAACTTTTTTATTTTATGAGTTGTCTAGGTCATGAAACAGGAAATTAACTAAGATAAACACCAAGCATGGGCAACCATGACACTTGCAACCCTGATGAAAAGCAGATGTATTGTAATGTTGTTGTCAAGGTGATTCAGTGATACACAGGAACTTATTAGATATGGGGACATGGGAAATTCAATACATTTATTCTTATAGCCTCTAATTTTCTCTGTCTATAATACCTTTTCAGATAGACATACCTTCAGGAGTCCCAGGCCTCACGAAGAAATATGTGAATAAGTTACTTGTGAGCATATTAATTCTTACCAACTGTCTCAATAAAATGCTCTCATTTGAGATTAAAAAAAAGGACAAAATAGTTAAGAGTGGTCAACGTTTTCAATTGCTCTAATACAAAGAAAGCACTTCAAAAGTATTTCAATAATGTATCAAAAAGCAATCAATTCTAATTTGACAATTAATAAAATACATCTTGCAATAAGAAGAAAGCTTCCCTTTCTTTTTCTCCATCTTTTATTCCTCCCTCCCTTCCTGTTCTCTTTCTCCTCCTCCTTCTTCTTCTTCTTCAAAAAAATTAAAAAATTAAAAATAAAAATAAAAAAGAGAAAGAAAATTGAAAAGAATGAAAGAAGTTTGGATACATTTGATCTTTTTATTTTTTCAACTTGCCAAAATGCAGCTCTCAGTTCTGAAAATGTCATTAAAAAGGGGATGACTTATTATTTTCAAAGCTTAACGCCTGTTCAGAACAAGATATGCAATATGCCTACAGTTAGTGATGACGTTCCTAACCTGTTGTGTGATGGTCCCAGGGCTGCACTATCTGCCCCCACTGGAAATAATGTTTCTATGTACAGTTACTGGTCATGGTTGATAGGAAATTATCTTTGTCAGTTCATTCCATGCTTTTGGCACACTCTTCTAATCAATCTTCTTGAGCTATGGCTCTCACTATCAACCTGTGAGCGTCATCAGCAAACCCCACGATTTCACAGTATCCTCCCTTTCTTCGCATTCTCTCTGCAAGTGTCGAAATACTCTTCTAAGCACAAAGTTGTAGGAAAGGAATTATTAATTCCCTCCATTGGAAAAATGGGTACATTTGCCTGGCTTGATGGCTCACATCTGTCTTCCTAGGCTGAGGCAGGAGGTTAAGAGACAGGTCTGTGGTTACATAGTGAGTTTCAACCCATCCTGTGTGAGACTATCTCAAAGCTCCTAGGAAAGAGGGAAGGAAGGAGAAAGTCAGGAAGGAAGGAAGGAAGGAAGGAAGGAAGGAAGGAAGGAGAAAAGGAAGGAAGGAAGGAAAGATAGGAAGGATTAGGAAGGAAGGAAAGAAGGAAGGAAGGAAGGAAGGAGAAAGTTAGGAAGTCAGGAAGGAAGGAAGGAAGGAAGGAAGGAAGGAAAGAAGGAAGGAAGGAAAGAAGGAAGGAAGGAAGGCAGGCATTTTCTCTCTTTTTGTATTTCATACTTCAGACAAATCTTCACACCACCACTCCTGGAAGCAAACGCTTGTGTGCTTTGTGGAAAAATCTGTGTCTTCATTTATGTCTTAGGTGGCAATGAAGACAGCATGTTTATCCGTTGGCCTACAAATCTGAGTCAATTATTTCAGTTTAAGAGAATGGTTTGAGTTAGAATTTTATTATATTAGAAATGTTATGAGAAAATCAAACATGTGATTATCTTTAAATTGAAGACCTCAGTGGTTCAAAATATAGTGAACAGGAAGAAATGGGACAGGATCCTTTGGAAGGGTATTTGTGGAGAAACTTACAAATCGCTCCCGTTCCCCACTGTTATCAACAATGGCTCACTGTGTAAAAGGAAATCAGGGAAGTAAATAAGCCACTTGGTCATGATGGTTAGTCACTTAGGATTTATGTCATAGATTTCTTTTCTCCTCATGTGAACAATTATTGGTTCAGTCAATGCTTTCACAAGCCCTGGTTACAGCAATAATGGCCAATTTAAGGAATATAGGGAGCCAACAATATGGAGTGAGTCAGCCCAAGTTATTTAAAACAAAACAGCTACACAAGGGAAAGTAACTTCCAGCCAGAGGTTATTAGAAAATTAGTATCATAAAAGATTAATAAAATTGCTGATTGCAAGTACTCCTATACTGGGTCCCAGGATAGAGGATACATATAAAACATTTTCTTTGAGTTCTTGTGGGCCATAATTTTAGTCAATTTCAGATTTATTTTGTCGTAAGGAGATGAGAAATGAAAGATTGTGTAAGCTCTTTCATTAAAATATGAGCAAAGAGCTAATAGAGAAAGCCTTTTAAAACAAAGAGAACAAAAGACAGGCAAGAAAACCCTTCAAGTCCTGGCTTTGATGACAGATTATAGACTATACAATTTAATATAGAGGAGGGGCTAGTTAAAAACATCTCCGAGTGTCTTCTGACTAGCTTCAAATTTTCTCAAATAACAATTGCAAGTTAATGATACATTTCTATCATCAGCTCTCCTCTACGCTGGCTCGAAAGACAACAGTGTCTTCTTACGTGCTCATCGACATCACCTGTGGCTGCTGGGTGCACGGACGGATTCAACCATCATCTTACAAATCAGAATAACATTTGAGTAGAAGGATCAATATCTCAAAATCCACTCAATTGCGTCCTTGTTCTTAACTTGACTCCAAGTTTATACACTGCTCCTGTATTAGTTACTTTTCTATTGCTGTGGTAAAAGACCATGGCCAAGGCAACTTTTATAGAAGAATGAGTTTATTTAGGCTTATGATTCTAGAGGAGTCGGTCTAGGCAGGGACGCATGGAGACAAGTAGCAGCGTGGTGATCAAAGAAGAAACCTAAGAACTCGAGTCCTCAATGGCAAGCAAGAACCGAGTTGTCTTTCAATTGTCAAAGACCATCCCCAGTGACATATTCCTGCATCAAAGCCACACTTCTCAATCTTTTCAAAGCAATGATGTCAACTAGGGATCTAGTGTTTAAAAACATGAGCCTGTGGAGAACTTTTTAATGCGAAGCATCACGATGTCTTAGTACTTCTGTTGCTGTGATTAAATACTCAGTCCAAAGTGACTTAAGGGACAATGCATTCATTCTGACTCACAGTGTGAGTGGCAGAAAAAGCATGGTGACAGGAGCTTAAGGTAGATAGATGATCACACTGCAGCCACAACCAAGAGGCAGAAATGAAATCCAGTTCTCACCCATTTTCTCCATTTTAGATGGTGTAGGATCCCCGCCAAAGGAATGGTTTTGCCCATTGTTAAGATAGATCATAACACATCAACTAACCTAATCAAAATAATCCTTCACTATCATACTCAGAGGCCAAATAGTTCCTAAGAGGTGAGCCTGTAGGTTAACCTCATAGATGCTTCAGATCCTGTCTAGTTAGTGACTAATAACACTAGCCATCACCTACTAAGTTCATGATTATTTTGCTTACTTTTATTAAAGTTGCATTTATTTTGTACACTGGGAGTGTACTGTGTGTGGAGAACAGAAGACAGCCTGCGGTAGTAGGATCTCTTCTTCTATTACATGGCTGCCTGGGATTTAATTCAGGTCATCAGGTTTGGCATAAGGCGTGGTCAGTACCTTTACCCACCAAGCCAGATCACCATCCTACTACTGACATTCTACACTAATTATGATAATTAGAATCCTCAAGCCCGAGGCTTAGCTAAGGCTGGATAAGAGAACTGAATGTGAGTTCATGAGAAATGAAGGGGCCATTGAACTTTTGGAAATAGGAGATCCTGTTCCTTCAGAAGAAAATGTGCTGCTTCCACGTGGGGTCAGAATTGGGAGAAAGCTGATGCTGTAGACAGTGGAATCTGGGTCGAGGCAGGCCCACAGCCAGTCATGGTGGCGGGTGCCTGAGCCAGGCGGGTGCAGTGCTGGATGCTGGATGCAGGTGCTGGGTGAACCACTCAGTGCCCTTCAGCAGCAGCAGCTGGAGGAGCAGCACAGCCCCACAGTTGGGGAGTCACTGTTCCAGCCATCACTGCAGCTTTACTGGACCTGGTTGCTCCAATGCATCCCACTCTGCATGGCCCCTAATACCATCACCCTCATCAGCCTTGCCATCCATCCATCAACCTGGATACCACACTAGTGTTCATCTTCTACTGCCCGATGGTCAAGGAGGAGGCACCATGTTGGACATAGATATTTTTTTTATGTGCCCTGCATCTCTTTATCTATCAGTCACTGGATGCCATTGATGGGAATCCAAGCTTTCTTTATTTGTGGTTGGAAATACAAAAATATAGCAAATAAGGTGTATAATTGCTCTTTTTTTTTAAATGTACTCTCATCGAAGAGCTAAGAAGAAGAATAAAAGAAAGTACCTAGCTAGTAGTATGTGTTACATATCCATTTGAGAACTTGGCACCAATTATAATCTTACAAAATTCAAAATGTTATATGAGGTGAAGAAAGTAGGACCAACCTATGGTCTGTAGAACCAAATAGCCCACTCAGGGACAGAAAGTTAAAGGCCTGGATATGCCATTTTTTTTAAGGAGGCTTTGATTTAGCTTGATTAAGTGCTACCAACAGACAAGACTATCTCTTATGGGTAAGAGTGTTCATGAACAAAATATTTTCTCCTTTTAAATATTAGCCTTCTCACTCTGAACTTTTATTCACTTTTTCTAATGCAAATAGTATTTTTTTTTTATGTGAAGTGCTCTCCGTGCTCTCTCTTCTCCTCTTCCCATCTTAATACTTGCTGCCATTTTCTCTTCCTCCTAACAAAGTTGTTTTTTGGTCCCACGAAGTGCTAAGATGGTGGAGGACATTCTTCTGTATATATGTTTCTCTTATTGGTTGATTAATAAAACACTGTGTGGCCAATAGAGGCAGGAAGATAGGCAGGACTAAGAGACGAGAATTCTGGAAAAGGTAAGCAGAGAGAGCCCGTCACTAAGATGCCATGGAGGGACCAGAAGGATAGAACACCATGGAGACCACAAAAGAGTAGGAGGTCCAGACCCTTCTCCAGTAAGATGAGACCACGTGGAAATACTTAGATGAATAGAAATGGGTTAATAATTAAGACAGAGCTAGCCAATAAGAAGCCCTAGCCACAGGCCAACAGTTTTGTAATTAATAGAGCATCTATGTGCCTATTTGGGGCTGAAACAGCAGTGGGAGGGACCTGGCAGGACAAGAAACCAACAGTAACATTACCCATTTAAAAACATGTATCCTATCAGAATTTGAAACTCTTTGAGCGAAAGCCCTTTTCTCACAAGCTCCCTATCAAATGCAAGGGGCATCGTAATGCAGATGTCTAATGAGTGATGCTCCTGGCTCAGCCTTGTCTTCTCCCTACATGGCTTTCTTCCTCCTCACCTTTCTGCTTTTCTTCCCCCTCTCTCTCTCTCTCTCTGCTTGGCTTGCTCCCCCTCCCTTCTTGATTGACTCTGTTGTGTTTGCACTCACTTCCCTTTCACCTGCCACCTCATGCCCCTGATGTCAGGGATGTCCCTTATCCTGTAGCTCTAAAACTACCCATTCCTCCCTCGCCTCAGCCAGCCAGGGCTATTTCATATTCAGTCTGACCAGGCAGTTTTCATAGCTACCTCCATCTCCTGAAGTATTTCCCTCCTGCACTTCCACACTCTTAGCAGATGCTGTATTGCTCACCGTTGACTCTCGACTATTGTTTGTTTGGGTTTTCATCCTTTGCTTTCTCAGTTCTAACATTAAATCAGTCACCACCAGATTCACCTAGGACTCTTAAAAATCCTTTCATCCCTGAGCCATCATTATTTCACACAAGGACAAATGGACCTTTGTCTTTCAGCTTCTTCTTGTCCCAACCTGGGTTTCTCCCAGAATAGAAACAGAATGTCCTGCGTTGCTATATGACAAGTTTGCTAAACTGGAGGGCAAAGTTCGACTTCATGGCTTATCTTCAAGCATATTAACATTTAACTTTTCCCTAGTTACACCTCCATATACTCTATAAAAGTCTTCCCAGATATGACCAGTAATGGTTTGAATATGAAATGCCTTCCATAGTTCAAGTGTGAACTATGGAAGTTCATCGTGCCCAGTTGTTGGTGCTATTTTGGAAGCTTGTGGAATCTTTAGTGGGCGGGGCTTAACTGGAGGAAGTGAATTACTCAGGTGAACATTGAAGTGTAATAGTCTGTCTCTTCCTGTCTCTTCTCTGCTTCGTAAGTGTTGACACGTGTGACTGGCTGTCTCGCGCGCTCCTGCTGTATGCTTCCACATTTGAAAACACTGTGCCTGTTCAAACTGTGAACCAAACAAGCCTCTTTGAAGTTGTCCCTTTTTCAGGAATTTGATACAGAAATAGAAACATGACTAATTCCTACCCACGACTCACATCCTGGCTTATTGTGCACCTAGAACTGAGAAATTAATTTTTCTCTTAAATCACACTCATAACCAAGCTTTAGAATATACAGCATATTAGCCTAATGCCCACATACGCTACATCAATCATTTTCACCTTGAGCCTCCATAGAACCCTGTTCAGACGTCTGTTGTCATTGTGGATGATTGCTAATTGTTGGTGACTAAATTCCTTGCCAAGTTGTGAAGGTTAATAATAGTAGGAATTGGTTTTGTTTATTTTTAAAATCTCAATGCTCAACACATTGTAGGGATGCCAAAAACAAGCAGACAGAAAACAGAACTACAATTCATAGTTAATAGACTCTTATGGCCTTCTAACACAATATCCTATTCTTACGAATAGTTCTTAAAAGTTTAGAGAATCAAGATTTTTATTTACAGTGCTAGGGATTGACTCAATTATTCCAATCAGTCAATACTGAGTTGTTTATTTTTAAACAATACTCCATCGAATTCTTATAGCTTCTAAGTATCCTGTTACTTAGGCAACTTCCTGCAATAAACTCACAATCCCCAACACCAAGCATAGATTGTAGAGCAAAAGGGACCTAACACAGTATTATAGAGGCAAGTACGCGCATTACCAGTGGACAGCCTCTGATATTCACTCATCTCTGACTGTTCTAATCATTTTTATGATTAGAACTCAACCAGAAGTGTGTGCTCCACCAAAAGAGGCCTCTGTAGCATGACACACCCAAGTCATTGGAAAACATGAGGGCCAAGAGAAGGAAGTGCGCATGGTCAGAGACTGACTCATCGCAAACACAGCAGTGCGATGCTGTACTTTTTTAAAAAAAAACATAAAACAATTATACAGGGTACTGAAATGACTTTGTACATATGGGCCACCTCTACCTTCAGAACTCTGGAAACCCAATCAACCTCTATGGCCTAAAGACAAGCTTTATATTCGAGCATTCCATTGTGACCAGAATACAGGCAGCCAACTAGTTTTAAAAAGCAACATTCTTCCTTCCTTCAGGGTTAGAAACTTGAAAGCCAGCACTCATCAAAACTAAAACCCATACATAAATTAATTGGACTGTTTTTCTGCAATACTACTGACCTGTAAGTCAAACCACTATGTTCCTGCCTGGGAGGATTCCTGTTTTCCACGCTGAAATTTTTCAGCCATGTTGAAAACTACTCCAAACATAAGACATATTACTTTGGTAAACATTTTCCTAACTAGTGACTGACAACAGGTAGGAACAGGGGTGGTTTGTTTGAATGACACTCGACAGCTCCTCATGGGCAAAGGTGAGTGTTCAGAGAAGGCATACATGTTTGACACTGGGGAGGACATGTTAGGCTGATGATTGCAGCATGGCAATGAACATTAAAATGACCTAGTTCTCTTTGCTCTGCAATTGCATTCACAGAGCTCACTGTGATGGCAGGGTCCTCTCCTCAGACCATCGATCCACTTTGGCCTGTCTATTTGCTTTCCCAGATCCATTTCAAGTGGATCATCCCTCCTCTTCCTGTAGTCCTAGCTCCTTATCAATTACCAATATCAATATCAATGCCCTCCTTTCTCCCTTCCCATTCACATCCTAACGTACCAATGGCAGGCTTTCAGCACGGCCTTATTGTAACAGCTCTTGCTGCTATTACTTGTGGTTAGTTTATTTATCTGCTTTGGGCGGGAGGTTGGGAGGTGTGCACGTGCCGCAGTGCCGTTGTATGGTCAGAGGGTAGCTTCTGAGAGCTGATTCTGACCCTCCGCCACGTGGACTCTGGGAATCGAACTCAGGCCACCTGGCTTGGCGGCAAGCACCTTTATCCACTGAACCACCTTGCTAGTCCTTACTGGCCTGATTTTAAAAATCAAAGTATATTTCTTTCACTCCTTATATTGCTGGATTTCTTTATAGTACTTTAAAATGCAGGTGCCATTTTTAGAAATGTCTCTTCTTCCTCTGGTTACATGGCATCAAGTCTTTCTAGCTGTTTCCTTATCTCTCTGAGTTTTTCTACTTGTTCCCCATCTCTGATGGTCTGAATGAAAATTGCCTCCATAGGCAAATATGTTTGAATACTTGGTTCCCAGTAAGTAGAATATTCGAGAAGGATTTGGAGGCGAGGACCCCATGGAGGAGATGGGTCACTAGGGGCAGAGTTTGAGATTTTAAAAGCACCTACTATCTTAGTTAAGGTTCCTACTGCTGTGAAGAGACACCATGACCATGGCAACTCTTACAAAGATAACATTTCACTGGGGTGGTTCACTTACAGTTGTAGAGGCCTAGCCCATTATCGTCATGGCAGGGAGCATGACAGCATGCAGGCAGACAGGGTGCTGGAGGAGGAGCTGAGAGTCCTACATCTCGCAGGCAACAGGAAGTTGACTGCTATACTGGGCACCATCCCGAGCATAAGAAACCTCAAAGCCCACCCCCCACAGTGACACACTTCCTCCAACAAAGCCATATTCACACCAACGAAGCCACACCTCCTAATAGTACCACACATGCTCAGCCTTACCTTACTCTGTCACTGCCTCCTATCTGTGATCATAATATAAGCTCTGAGCCACTGCTTTAGGGCTGTGCCTGCCTGCCTGCCTGCCTGCCTGCCTGCCTGCCCGCCTCCATGCCTCTTGCCATGATGACCATGGACTAACCCTCGGAAACTGTAAGGAAGCCCCCAATTCAATGCTTCCTTTATTAAGGTGCCTTTGTCATGATGCCTCTTCACAGCAACAGAACAACTAAGACACCACACATCAGCAATATCAGTCATTTCCACAGGTCTCACTTTGTGGCCTGGATTGTTCTCAATCCTTACGTTTCAACTCTATTTGCTTTCTCAGATTTGTAAGACCTCTTCTAGGTGAGCTAAACTGCTCTATCCCCTCTAGCAGAGAGCCTTATACTCTGTGAGTCTTTGGCCAAGACGGCACCATGGCTTCTAGCAGCAATGCATCACGCCTTGTTTTAAGGGACTCACATGATGGCTTTGATTGACTGGGTTCTGGTTTCTATCATACTTCAAAAGAAGGCTCCTCTTCTCATTTATTACTAAGTCCTACATTGTGCTTTTTTAAGCTTGCCACTCTCGTAGACTTTTGTTTCAGCTACAGCTAATCGAATTTCACTCATTCGTAACCTGATAGATGTCACTTCCTTCATGTTCCACGTGCACACAACACCCCCTTCCCTCCCACCACCGAGCTGGTCTAGTTTTTTAGTTCTATTTCTCTACACTTCTTAATTATTCCAAAATTATTCCTGACTTGCCCCTTCACCATTGACTGGGTTAACGACCCATCATTTGTATCCCCACACATTCTATTCATGTTCACTGTTGTGTTAAAATGGAAGTGGTGTGTTTAAACACTCATCTTGACCACCGACTGTCTATTTTACTTACCTCTCAGTGTGTAGCAGACATGAAATGCATAAAAATGTTCGTTGAACTTAGATCATAGTAGTAACATCTACAGCACAGTAAGGCATGTCATATAGATTAAAAGTCATTGGTGGTTACGTGAACATTTATAAACAAGTAACAGGAAGGATTTTTAATCTCTCCTCCACCGTTAATGCCTGAGGAAATAGACATATTGACTGCGCTGACCTCAGCATTGTTTATTGCATGAACAAATTGAAATGTTATAACGTACTCTAAAAATACATTTTTTTGACAATTGATTTTTTAATTAAAAAATTTATTGAGTTAATAAATGCATTTATTTATAGATACATGCCTTTGCCAAGACAGATTTTTCTACACCAAACCAAAATGCTAGAAAGCTACCAATGAGTACTGCAATCTATTTGGCAGCAACTCCCTTAGGAAAAGTGAGTCAGTACTGGCATTCTGGTTAAGCATGAAACCTTTAGAGATGGGTTACAAATGCAGAGGTTCTAGTCCTCTGAATGAACCTGAGGAGGACTTAGTACCTGCCAGCACCTCCTCTGGGATCAGAGGGTTAGTGTGGTGCAGCCAACCTCTCTAGTCCTCCAGACTCCCACAGCATGCATACATTTGTGTGTGTGTGTGTGTGTGTGTGTGTGTGTGTGTGTGTGTGTGTGTGTGTGTGTGTCATGGGCTGTGCTTTGAACCATGGCATAAATACTGAGATTCTAGCCCCTAAACAATACTAACTGCATTTGGTTAAAACACAAGGTAGTGTGCTGAAGTAAAATCAAGTGGGAGTCTGTCTCTAAGTCCTTTGCACGACAGATTCTGCAATTTGCTGCCATGGCAATATAGTTGAAAGTGAAATATGTCAAGCATGGTGGTTCATGTGTGTAATCCCAGCACTGAGAGGAAGCTGAGACAGGAGGATTAACTTGAGTCGTAGGACACCCCATTCTACACTGTGATTTCCAGGGCAGACTGAGTCACATAAATACATCCTATATAGACACAAGAAATAGCAGGCAAATAAATAATCTTTAACTGAATATATGCAAATATCTGTGCACAGTATACTTCATTATATTATAATAAAAAGTTATTTCACAGTCGAGAAAAATGTATTAACAGATGCCTTTTCTACAGACACTGACTTAGGACTTTGGAGGGTAGTGGCATAAATGCCAGGAAGGACTGTGAACTGGAATGTCACTCAGGATGCCACTGTTTTAATTCTGGTGACACATGCGCAGACTCTAACGTGTCAGAGCAGTGAGAAAGAAGGACTGCAGTTATACAGCAACAGTGGCGACACTGGAGCCCAACACAAGTGCTCCGTCCTTTCAGAGTGGGCAGGTACTGGCGGCATGCAAAGGGGTCATTGTCATTGCCACAACAATGTTCCTAAGGGCTGTCCCACGAGACGTGCATCCCAAACCCACCCATGACCAGAATCTTCTTGAGATTCAGGCTATGCACCCATGTAATGAATTTAGGAATACCATTCTGTTCCCTACTTGCCTTGGTGATACCTAGGATAGGTATAACTTACGTGTGTACCCCTGGTCTTTCTGATTCCCTTCTTCCCGCCCACATGATGCCTTCCTCGAAACCTCTTTTCTCCCGGGGGTTGATGATTAATGTTGATCTTTTCTTGTGTTTTAGGAGCTTGTTCAAGCATATGGTATACAGGTCATGCTTCTATGCATGCCTCAGTCCCTGGCAGTTGAGAGAAGGGAAAAGGGCAGATTGGGAAGGTACATTTTCCAGCCCTTCTAACAGCCACCATCTCTTTCCACATATCACTAATGCCTGAAGCAGGGAAATTAGAAGCATGGTTTGTATTTGAAAATAAGTCCATGATATGTTTGTGTCTGGAACATGACATAGTAGTAAGTACAGCTTCCTCCATGTTTCATCTGTAGCAGAACAGATCATCTGGAACACTGTTCATGGATTGCCCATCACTCGAGACAACAGCTTTAACACATCTCTAATGTGCTGACTAGTACAATAGCATGTGACTTTTCACTGTACAGACATAATCATTTCTACTGTATGGATCTATTACAACAGCCTATATCGTCAAGACAAGGCAATACATATGATAGGTTTGTATGCAGTTTGTATGTGCATATGTATGTGCATGTGAAGGCCACAGGTCAACCTTGAGTGGCATTCCTCTGGAGTTACCAGTCTTGTTTCGGAGACAGGGACTTTCATTGGCTTGGAGATTGTTGGCCAGTGAACCCCAGGGATAAGATCATCTCTGTAAGGACTCAGGCATTACTCTGGCCTGCCCCTGTCACCTTTCAGAATGTACTCAGGCAGTACTCTGGTCAGCCCAGGGTTCCATGAGTTCTACTCTGCAGGCAGGTGCAAAGGACCCCTTTAAAAGTCAGACCCCTGCCCACTTTCGCTCTCTTTTGCCTTCCAGCTTTCTCTCTCTCTCTCTCTCTCTCTCTCTCTCTCTCTCTCTCTCTCTCTCTCTCTCTCTCTCTCTCTCTCTCTCTCTCTCTCTCTCTCTCTCTCGCTTTCGGTTGGCCACCAGTTACCTGCCTTTCTCTTCTCTCCACCAATAATCTCCACGTGGGTGCATGGAGTCCCATGTTCGTGTTTCATTGGCAATAGCTGCAGCACAAGAACAACAATCTCCACCTGCCTTTCCTGCACCCCGCCCTGGGATTAGAAGCACCGTTTCCCGTGCTTGGATTTTGTTAAAGGTATGGATTCTGAGCCTCAAAATGAGGTCCTTGTGCTTGTACGGCAGGAACTCTGCCAGCAGAGCCGCCTCCTCACATCCACATAACAACTTTGACGCCTTCAGACCCCCAGTATGGTGTCCTTTGTCTTTAAGCTGCTTCTTATTTCATCAGAAGCCACAGGTGCCAGCACGGTCGCCGCAGCTTGCCCCTGCGATGTGCCTCATACTACTAACTTCAGGTACAGTTTAGAAGGAAACCGAGGGAATGCCGCTCAGGCCACGCCGAGGATACTAAATTACTCATTATGAAAAACGCAAGTTACAGTCACAGTCACAGAAAGCTTTTCTAGTACAAAAACTTTGTACTGTTTTCCAATTTTAAACTGGCCCTGGAAACCAATTTACCCAATTAACTGCCTCAGAAACTGGTACACTATTAAAACAAAAACCACCCCCCCCAAGCCCTACCCCAGACAAAAAATGAAATCAAACAAACACATTTGATAACAAAACGAATTAAAAACTTAACAAATTTAAGACGTGAAAATAAACTACATGGTTCCCGGCAGTGGGACTGGGCAAGCTTTGAAGATGTATCCGCCAGGCCTGAAAGAATGAAGAGGACTCAGTTTTTAAATGGGCTTCCCACCATTTCAAAGTCTGGTTCCTTCCTTCATGCATGCGTGGCCAGGGTTTCTCACCATCCCCTTTCTTCTGATTCCCCAAATAGGGTACACAGGGCTTCTGAGACAGCGTTGTTCATAAGCACTCAGATCCTTGCCCATGGGGCACTCTGCTATCCCCAGACCATGCCCTATGTCCTGCTGCTGCCACCTTCGTCCCTTAGGGTGCCACCAAGTGTATGCCCAAGGCTGCCAGAATCCCCAGAAACCATTCTGGAGGGAGTATACTTTCTGAATGATCATACTATAACCCCGACTAGAGCTGGGCAGTTCACGCCCCCTGAGGAACTGACTGAAGCATGGTGTCCCTGAGCATGAGCACCTGTGTCCCTTATCAGAGCAACTTCAGGTGAGAACATCGTAGCAAAGAGCCTCCGGCCTGGAAAGGTACAGAGCCCTCATTACTCCCACAGCAAGAGAAAGCATTAGACCACTTCTGGGAACGCAAATGAATGAAAGCCCTTGCAACAGCTGCAATAAAAGGCTCCTGTCTTTTTGCAAAGCATTCAAATGCCATCTGGCAATTTCGTTGACGTCAGCAAGCACAGAAAAACAACTGCTCCCACTGGGTTCTTCATCATTCCCTTCCAACCCCCAACCCCGCTCTCCCCTCCTCCCTGGCAAAAGAAATCTCCAGCTCTTAGCTGAAGAGGGCAGGGGCAGAGCAACCTATGAAAAAAGATTTTTTTTTTCCCCCTTTTTATTTCTTGTCTGTTTAGGGAAAAGCCCGAACATGAGACTCTCAGTGGTATTTGCCCTCGGTTCTCCAAATCCAGTTAGCAAGTGAATAAACTATTATATGGAAAGGAAATTTTAAAGCCTTTTCTATTTGTGTATAAGGGTCAGACTGTATGGAATGTGAGGCCAGAGGTGCTGAAGTAAAGCATTAATCTAAATTCTGGTTCAACCCGTTCTCTCTTCGATCATGGTAAACAGTCAGCACTAAGCCAGCCCAAAGCAAGCCTGCAGCCCCAGGCTAACATGTTGGCTTAAAACTTATGCACCACACATGCTTTCTCAGGTACCCACATGGACAGATTAACGTTTCAATGCTGATGTCATAGAATTCACTGTTTCATTAGGCACATTTTTTTTTTTTTTTTTGCATTATTAGACAAAAGTCAAAGAGATCACATGATTGTTGGCTATCTTAGTTGAAGAAACAAACAGTACAAGAGGCAAATCTGGAAACTAATTTGTAAATTAAATTAGGAAAAGGCGGATCAATAAGCACTCGCTAATCTTGGGGTTGCTTAGATCCTCTGGTATCGCTTCAGCCTTTCTTAAGCTTTTATAATCACCTTCAATGCCGAAAGTTAAACACCACCAGTGTTTCACAATTGCTCATGAGGATTCATTTTCTTTTTAAAGATATGGACGTGTCATAGCAATGGGGATTTTCTTCAGCATCGCCGTCTAATTTAATAAACTAATCTTATTTTAACTCACCCGAGGGTGATAACTTAGCATCATTAATAGAAGGGGAGCTGACAGTAAATAAGTAATGGGGTATATTGTTTGAAATATGTCCCCATTAGCTTTTTGAATTTTGACTTTTTAATTATAGAATTAGTTTTATCTCTCCCCTCTCCCTCCTCCATATGTGTGTGTGTGCATGTATGTGTGTGCTTGTGCGTGAGAGAGAGAAAGAGAGAGAGAGGGAGAGAGAGGGAGAGAGAGAGAGAGAGAGAGAGAGAGAGAGAGAGAGAGAGAGAGAGAGAGAGAGAGAGAGAGAGAGAGAGAGAGAGAGAGAGAGAGAGAGAGAGCTCACAGAGGCCAGAAGAGGGGCACCAGATCCCCAGGAGTTAGCAGGGGTTGAGTCACCTGACACGGGTATTAGGAAGATGACTCAGGTTGCCCACAGGTGCAGCCAGTACGCTTAGTGAACTACTCACTGAGCCTTCTCTCCAGTCCCTGTCTGTCACTGGCTTGCAAAGGGACAAACATGACCATACAGGGCCCCTGGGACTGAGCTCTTTACCCCACCAGCTCCTCTCTAACACTTCCCCTTCTCGTCTACAGAGTTCTTGGGACTTTTTCTTCTCAACAGGTTCTCACTGCGCCCCTCAGACCATGCCACCCCTTCAAGTAGACATGTGCACCGTGTCTGTCCCTTCCCACTCATGCCTGAAGGCTCGGTTTAGTGCTTTCTCCTTATGAGGACTGTGGCTGACACATTCCCCCTTGCTTTGCAAATGCCTGGTGGAGGAATTTAGTGTCTGCTGCTGAGTGTGCCTGTTTTCACAAAGGACGGTGGCTTCCAGGAAGGCAGAAATAGTGATTTGTCTGCAATTTGGTATTGCTTTATACTTGTCTATGGAAGAAACGAAAGAAGAAAGGACCCAGTGAGTGTAGCAGAGACAGAGAAAGGAAAGGGCATGAGCTGATGTCACAACTGAACTGTTACCATTCACTACTGAAGAAAGCAAAGGAGAGCCAAGCAGGAAGCAGGAAGGCAGTGCAGGAAAACAGGTAGGGCTTACTAGATACATCTGCACAGCACATCATCCCATTCACAATCAACCCAATCCGGAAAGTTATTATTACCACCCAGATCCACAAAGCCTTTGCATTTGGCTAGTAAATGGTAAGGACAGAATGGAGCAGGTCCGATGACTGACTTTTTTTGTGTGGGGTCTTTCCTTTCTTTTGTTTATTATTTATTTTATTTATTCATTCACATTATATCCTGACCATAGCCTCCCCTCCCTCTGCCCTTTTAAGAGTCTTTCCTTCATTACTAAAGCTCTATAGTAGATGCCTCTGGAAGTTTCTTTATTGTATTGTATTTTGATTATCCTGATATATATATATACATACATATATATATATCTATATATATATATATATGTTGAGTATTGTTCTTTCAAGGTCTGTGAAGAATTATGCTGGGATTTTGATGGGGATTGCACTGAGTCTATAGATCGCTTTTGGTTAAGATTTGCCATTTTTACTGTGTTGATTCTACCTATCCAAGAGCATGGGAGGTCTTTCGATTTTCTGGTATATTCTTTGATTTCTTTCTTTAAAGATTCAAAGTTCTTGTCACACACAGGACTTTCACATGTTTGGTTAGCATTACCCCAAGATATTTTATGTTGTTTGTGGCTATTGTAAAAGGTGATGTTTCTCTGATTCCTCTCTTAGCCCATTTATGTCATTTATGTCTATATATAGTGGGGCTACTGATTCTTTTTTTTTTTTTCTGAGTTAATCTTGTATCCTTCCACTTTGCCGAAGGTGTTTATCAGCTGTAGGAGTTCCCTAGTAGAGTTTTTCAGGTCACTTATGTAAACTATCATGTCATCTGCAAATAGTGGTCAGGCTTGGATGTGATTCCAGGTTGCTTCTGACTATATAGCCTGTGCTCTTAACTGTTAATTTTTCTTTCCTCAATTTTAAATTGAGGAAATTCAATTTAAAGAGATCACTGTCATTTCTAATGAACTCATCAACAAGAGTTAAGACAGCACAAGAAAGACAGTCCTTAGGGATAGTCTAAAATGACTGAAAACCTATATACCCACACCTTATGGCATTCAAATCTGAAGTACTTATGCATTGAAGCTACAGCAATGGTGGGAGCTTTAAATAATTTGAAAATAAACATCATTGTGTAAATAGCTCTTATCCTGTGTATAGGGCAAAGCAGAGGTCCAGGAGACTATTTCAGAATCCCAGTTAAGCAGGGACACTGACAAGCTCGGATTCTGATTTGGTTGAAATTTGTTTACCTGGGAGTATTTGTGAAGCTTTGAAAACAGGTTTTCAGACAATGAGGGGAAAGGAAAAGAGAACAACCAGGGATTAAATATAAAATTTCTAAACTCCTTCCTGGGGAAGGAGGTTCAGAGTAATATTACAGGAAGAATTAAGTTTTAATGATTTCTAAAATTAGCTCTTCCTTCCATACAGAAAAGATTGTGGTAAGAATATAATTTCAAACACATATCCTTTTATTATTATATTATATAATATTATATTACATATTATATAATATTATATCACACATTTCTCTACAATTGCTTCTAGAAAAGATTTATTTTAATATTATTTGTATATGTTTATCAGCATGCATGTATATGTACCATGTGCTTATAAAGCCCTTGTGAGCCAGAAGATGGTGCTGGATCTTTTGGAACTGGAATTACAGATGGCGGTGAACCACCAAGTTGGTGATGAGGCCACATCCTTTGTAAGAGCAGACAATGCTTTTAACCACAGAACCCTCTTTCAGCTTTAGTGTAATTATTTTTTTGCATGCAGCTGAGAATCACATTAAAACAAATATTTCTAAATATTCCTCCTACAGATGCACAAAAGCAAGATGGAAAAATGCAATTGTCTATGATCTCAAATGCATTGCTGGACAAACATCAGCATCTTTATTTGACAGGGATTGCTACAGATGTTAGGGTGAACCAATGATAACAAATAATTCATGGTTTGGTTATCTACTCATAACATTTTAATTCCACTATTTCAAGATCTTATAATACTTTCAAACTAGCTTAATGATCAGTAACTAAGAATGAATTATTTACTAAGTTACTACATCTAAATAAAAATAGTTTTAAATTAAGCTTTAAAGTCATTGGTCATAGAAAGATAGTTTCACAGGTCTTAAATTGGAGAGAAATATGTTTTTGTGTTTCTAGAAGTCTTCAAACAATTGGAAACTTGCTAAAAGTTAAGGAAAAGAATTCTCCAGAATAATTCAAGTCCATAATTTCAAGGTTATAAAATTAAATATTTGCAAGGAGCTTATTTTATATATCTTACTACTTGGTGAATGGCTTTACAGTTTTAATAATCTATAATTCTAATTTTTAAATTCTGGTATTCCATAATTTCTGTATCAATTTTGCACATAGAAATGTGTTACACATAAATGTTTCAAGTTCCTTTCAAAGAAAAACTGGCAACCTATACTGTGCTGTTCAGTTTCAATGTTAGTTTAAATTTTGCAACAAAGTATCAGAGGGGAACAGATGCATTCAGATGAGCTAAGAAGTTGACTCAGCTCTAAGCTATGATGCATGTTCTGCTTATATCCTTTTGTAACATCCTAACATCATAACCTGTATCAGTATTAAAGTCCCTTGCTATTTAATGACTCATTTAGTAAAACAGAATGAAAAACATTAAGAAAAATAAAACCCCAGGATTTTCCTCAAATTCTGGTAATTTCCATCAAGAAGAATTTCATTTGGTTTTACATTGCTTCCTTCCACCACAGTTACATTTAATGCATTTGTCGTGGCAAGAAACTATTTCGAGCTTGCCTTTGTTATAGTGGGGATTAATTCCAATATTGTGAGTGCTTTGCATAATTTTAAAAGGAAATATAGAAAGAATTGTCTTACGCTAGCTTTTCCAAACCCAAATTATTTCATTGTAATGAAGGTTGTTTGAAATTCTCAGTGATAAACAAACCTGGAAGCTATAATTTTTTTGATAGTGAAACCCTCCATTTGCCTGTGAAGGAAAGAGGAGGGCTAGCCTTTCTTTTTTCTATTGACCATTTTTATTGTGAAACTGTCTTTTATGGGTTAGTTTTGCTAAAGCCAGAACTGAATTCAAGAGTTTAATTTATGCCATTAGTTGTGGCTGTTAGGAAATGTGGTTTATTTGCATATTTGACGGGAACCTAACATGTGAGTACACAGTCAAGGGGTCGGAGAGAATTACTTTAATAGCAGGGTGTGCATTTACTCCCCTGACTTAGAATACACAATTGCTCTCAGTGCTACAAGAATGAACAGCAAAACAATTTGCAGTGATTTCCTTATTACTGTGATCAATAGAAACAACAACAGAAAAGAATCAAGACGGTCCAGCCTCACCAAAATGCACATTGATTAATGACTGCTATGATCACAGGTTTAAATTCACTAAACACTTTTGGATCTTGGGCATTTCTAATATCACCAGTGTGGCTGCTGAATTATCTCTAAAGTGGTCCTTTAATCTATCTCATCCCAATCAGCTCATCCTTTGAAATTGCCAACCTCAATGGAATTCTTCCTGAAGAGATCAGCCATTCTTGCTTGCTATCCTCTCTAACTTCCACCCACTAGGGTCTTTGGAAAGTACTAAAGTATTGTATTCTCTCCTCCCATGCCCTCTCTCTTTCTAAATACAGCTTGTAGGGAAACAAGCCATGTACTTAACCCTATAGAAGGTGCTCAGCCAGTCCTCACCCCCCACCCTAATCCTTCAGGCCAATTCCTAAGATTTATGATGTAGACACAAGTTCCAGGAGGCGGCTTATTATATGGTAACATGGCATTATTGTCTAATTTTTGCTGCTATTACAGAATTACAGAAACTGGAGAACTTACAAAGAAGAGATGTTTCGTTTAATTCTAGAAGGTAAGAATCTGGTGAGGGCTTTTGAATTGCATGGTCCTATGACAGAATACAAAGTGTCCTAAGAGCATGTATGAGAAAGAGAAAGCAAAGGGGAAAACACATCCCTTCCTACATGGAGCCTACTTCCACCACAACAGATATGCTCTCATGATAGCAGAACCAATCTGCTGATGAGGAAAGAGCCCTGTGGTGTAATAACCTATGGGAAGTCCTACCTTCAACACTGCTGTACTGTAGACGAAGTTCCCCACACATGAGCTTTGGTGCAAATGAGAGTATGTAAAAAATCTGAGTTTAACTTGACGAAAAGATACTTCTCTGATACTAAGTATGTATTACACACACACACACACACACACACTCACACACATATGTACACACATATGTATACACACACACACACACACACACACACACACACATGGAGGGAGGGAGAGGTAGATAAATATGAGAAAATATACACATGTTGTGCTGGTTACTTTTTTGTCAAATTGATACAAATTCCAGTCTTCTGCGAAGAGGAATGCTCAATTGAGAAAAAATATACATCCATAAGATTGGCTTTTTATTATCAATGATTGATGTGGGCAGGCCCAGCCGATTGTGGGTAGTACCACTCCTGCTGAGGAGGCCTGGAGTTGTATAAGAAAGCAGACCGAGCAAGCAACAAGGAACAATTGAGGAAGCAGCACTTCTCCATGGACTCTGGACTCCTACCTCCAGGTTCCTGACGTGAATTCCTGCCCTGACTGCCCTCAAAGACAGGTTGTGATGGGTCATCAGCTCAAACTTTTGGCATGTTCTTTAGTGCGCACACACACATGCGCGCGCGCGCACACACACACACACACACACACACACACACACACACACACACACACAATTGTTTTTGGCAACAAAATCCCACAAGTCCCTTCCTAGCCCTGAACTCACTATGCCACCAAGGAATGGCTTTTCCACCTCCATCTCAGACAAATTCTGGAACTGTAATGCCATATCCAGTGGATGCAGTGTTGGGATTGGAAGGCAAGTTATCATGCCTGTCAGGAAAACACTCTACAAGCTAAGCTACCTCACCACCAGATCTTAATTACTTTGATTTACTGTATTAGATTTTGAGGTAATCTGCATGGTCCCATTTCTATATCCCCAACAGTAGGCTGTTTCCTGGAGCTCTGCAATTTCCTTTGTGAGTAAACAAATCTAGGGAGGCATTTCTAATGCGTTTCTTCCTGTCAAAAGGCCTTGGCCTACATCATTTCCTTGCCTGGCCAATAGTTTTCTCTGCACTGCAGGTCAAATCTTAGAACCTCACTGATGTGTGATAAAACATTAGCCATGGTAAGGCCTGAATTGTTGTATGAAATGAATAAAGAACAGACATTCTGGGCTGGAGGAGAGCCCAGTGGTAGAGTATACAGTCAGTACCATTAAAAAAGAACAGTGACAAAACAAAAAATGCACATATTCAGAAACTGGCACCTGGAAATATAGGATAACACACACACACACACACACACACACACACACACACACACACACACACACACAGACACACACACGTTCATGCACATGTGTGATGAAATAGGGTTCTCCTGGCAGGCTATGAGGAATCTGTCTTGAGAGCCAGGAAAGATGTAACCCATGTGACATGAAAAAGGAACACATGACAATGTTACACAGTACACTGGTTGATCTTCATTAGAATCACCATGGAAACACACTTCTGGGTGCATCTATGAGAATGTCTTCAGAAAATTTAAACCGTGGACCTGATATAAATGTTAGCAGCACCATCCCATAAGCTCAGGTATCAATCCAAATTAAAAGGAAACAGTGAGCTGGGAAGAAGTGTTGATTTTATTTTTTTCTGATGCATGACTTTGATGCAACGATCAGCTGCCCCACACTTCTGCCAGCAAGCCTTTTCCCCTTGGATGACCCATATCCTCAAACTGCAGGCCAAGATAACCCTTCTTTAAGCTGCTTTGGTGAGGTATTTTACTACAGAAACTGATGGAGCAAGACCCCCTGAAGCAACGTCAATGGGAAAATGCAGCCTTGCAGACCACTACAGCTAGGATTTCTGCATCTTCTTAGGATCCCCATGACAGCGCCCCCTACCAGCAGGAAGCAATTTGGAAAGAACGACGCCCAAATTACCTAAATATTGTTTATAAATGTTTGTTTTCATTTTAAAAAAAGGCACGTATAATTATGTCCAGCATAAAATAAATAAATGTTTAAAAATTAAAAAAAATAAACTATTCTACAGACTTACATTAGAATGCTTACCACTTTGTGAAATAATAGTGTCTATCTTTATTTTATTAGCATGAGATGTCATTTACAATAAATTAAGTATCAAACCAAAAAAAAAAAAAAAAAAGAAACCAGAAAAGTAACTGAAGCACATGGTGTCTTAGTAGGCAAGTGATGAATTAAATGAGCATGTGACTAAGATTGGCAAATACCACCCAAGTGTCACAGCTGTCACTCTGAATTGTAGTGGATGAAGTGTGACATTCAGAAACATTTGTTTCATGAAATACTTGCTTATGAGAAAAGGACTATAGGAGCCAAGAGCAGAACAAACTGGAGAATGCTGAATTAAAATGCAATCACGACTTATTCTTGGAAAGAACTATTTAAGAATATGGTTATCACACCCACCATGCAACCTTTAATGGACTGATGTGACATACAGTCACATTAGCAACCTAGCAAAATGCAACCTTTCAACTGTCTATTTCAGGGTAAAGGCAGTAAAGATGTTTCTCATAAAATATTTGCTAGGTTTTACTCAGCAAAGCTGTGGGACCCCAGACATTAGCATCTAAATTGGGAGATGCTTGGTCCAAAAGGAGAGAGAAACAACACACCCAAGAGATAGAACAGTCTCTGAGTAAATGGAAGCCTCGTTCAAATATGGTGGAGATACTATCATACAAACCTTACATGGGTTGAGCTGTATCTGATTCCTTTTCCCAAATTGATAGGTTGACATTCTAATGCCCAGTCAGAATGTGGCCTTATTTGAAGATAGAGTCCTCATAGAGTAATGGAATTATCGATCTTATTGGGGTGGCCATCATGCAATACATGTTTTGTTTTTACAAAGCAGAAATCTGGTTAGTACCTACAGAGAGACGTAAGTAAAAAGGAACAGAGTTCAGGGTGAGTTTCCCACAGGCCATGGAATATCAAAGGTCACCAAAAACACATCAAGGCATGGACTGACTTGTAATGGTATATTATTTACAATTTATTAATGCTTGCTTGATGATTCAGAAATGCAAAGTCAGCCTCAGGCAGTGGCGACACACACCTTTAATCCCAGCAGCCAGAAGCAAAGAGGTGGTGGTACACACCTTTAATCCTAGAATTCAGGATTAAGAGATAGACAATCTCTCTAAATTCAAGGCCACTGGGGGATACATGAGATTGAATTAGTCTAAAAGAGTAACAGATCATACACCTTTAATCCCAGCACTAGAGGGTATAAAAGATAGAAGCAGGGTCTTCAGTAGTCATTAGAGGCATTCATTTTCCAGCCACGCTGAAGAGAGGTCACAGTCTTAGGCTTCGTGAGACCTTGTGGAGCCAGGACCAGCCCATTCAGCCTGAGGTAGAGGCAAGAAGCTAGTGGTCAGCTGCTTTGCTTTTCTGATATTCAGTTTGAGGTTTGAATCCCAATATCTGCCTCTGGGTCATTTATTTTTCATGTTATACAGACTATCTCACAGTTATCAGAAGGGCAGACTCTCTTACAGCTTTAGGAAGGACAGACTCTCTCTTAAAGCTACAGGAAGGATCCCCAGAGGCCATCTTCATTTGGACTTCTGCCTCAAAACAGAGAAAAGTTTCTGTAGCCAAGCCAACCAAATGATGGCACTTAGTTACTGCAGTCTAGCGTGTCATAAATTGCCTAAAGTGGAAACTCTTCATATCATAGGGCAGTAATAAATGTAACTGTATGACTGCCTCCTTCAAGGGGCGAAATGCTGTGATGGCTTGAATGTGAATGGTCCCCATCTGCTTGTGTGACTGAACACTTGGTAACAGGTGGATAATGCTGTTTGAAAGGATATGCAGACATTAGGAAGTGGCCTCTTGGAGGAAGTGAGATCCTAGGTGGGCCTTGACATTTTAACCTGCCCTACTGTGCAGTCAATGCTTGCTTCCCAGATCCACAGAGATGTGAGCGGGCAGTTGCTACGCTCCAACCAGCACAGAGTGGCGCTGCCATGCCTTTCCTACCACGATGGATCATGCCACCCTAAATTACGAGCTTCACTTGAGCTGCTTCTTGTCAGACATTTAGTGACATCTAGAAAAAATGTAACACAGGTGATTTTTTTCCCCCCTACACTTTGGAGAATATGCCAAATGACTTAACATTTGAGACCAATCGTGTCCCAATTTTTTTTGTTTTGTTTTGTTTTGTTTCAGAAAAGTGAGATAATATTCCACAACAAAAACACATTTTAAAAATGGGAAAGGGACAAAATCTCCCCCCAAAATTGGGAGGATGGGGGAAGGGGAGAGGGAGTTAGGAGAAAGAGAAGGGGAGAAGAGGACAGCATGAGGGAACAGGAAGATTGAGTCAGGGAAAAAATAGAGGAGAGCAAGAAAAGAGATACCACAGGAGAGGAAGCCATTATAGGTTTGAAGAGAAATCTGACACTAGGGAAATGTTCAGAGACCTACAAGAATGACCCCAACTAACAATGTAAGCAGTAGTGGATAGATACATACATACATAGATAGATAGATAGATAGATAGATAGATAGATAGATAGTAGACAATAGATAGACATACAGATGAAAAAATTACCCACAACAGGATCTTGTGATCTAATTCAGAAAGAATTAAAAAAAAACTATTTCATATGCATGGATGTTTTTAGATGACTACAAGGAAGCTGAAAAATTAACATATATCATATGTTAAATTATATGATAAAATTGTGTTTTTATTTTTAAAACTAGACACCAAGAAAAAATAAATAAATTTTGGAACATTAAATAGTTATTTAGCTATTTCATTAGAACTAATATATTAAATTTTCAATTACATAATAGCACATAATAGACCAGATTCCCAAGTTCTCCTTTCTATAAAATAACACTGTAATCAGTAGCAGGGGATAGCTTTTGAGGCTACCCAGGCAATGAACCAATACACAAACTGTAGAAGAACCAAGTATTGTAAATTCTATGTATTTAAAATAAAATTCATTTTATTTAAATGCTTGGCAAAGACTTCATTGTCACTTACTTTTAACTAGAAACTTTAAAGTTCAACTTTAATTAATTCTACATTAAAACTTAATATACTAGTCCTAATGAAATAGCTAAATAACTATTAAGTATTTGAAAATTAATTTAAGGTAATGTTCTTCTTGGTCTCCAGTTTAAAATATCAATTAAGAATTCAATTTTAGTAAGGCTAAATTTTTGCTTTTAATTTTGTTTTTGCAAAATGTAGGGCACCACAAATTGATGTTCCCACAGAAAATCATCAAGAAGTGCTTTATGGATGATGATGTGTTCATTTTCATGAATCATGTAGGAAGCAGGCATTCATTCCTCTTTAGACAAGTGATCTTGCCTAAGTCATCAGAGCTGACCCAATAAATAAAGTGGTAAGTGACATTTACAGCAAGTTAGAAGGAAGACTTTCCAATCTGTAGGTCATAATGTCCCCTTTTGTATGTCATGAAAGCTGTGCAAGGGAGGGCATCTGCTGATAATTCAGTGGGAAGGAGCCTGACAGGGGGAGATTTCTCTTGATGAGACATAATACTAATGCATTTCCACTTTGAGTAGACAAAGATGGACAGAAAATGCTACAGGGTGATGCACCTGTAATATGTCTTAGATTTATTGTTATTTGTATGTATCTGTTTTTGTGTCTGGCACCCTGTGTGTGGGTCCCTATGGAAGAAAGAGAGAGGATTTGATTTCCTGAAGTTACAGTTGACATCCACCTGACGTGGATGCTGCGGGGATTGAACCCAGATCTTCTGCAAGAACAGCAAGCACTCCTTAGCTCCTGAGCCATCTTTTTATTCCCTAGAAATATTACTTTAAACAGGTCTCCTTGCAGATTGATTCTCATTTTTCTAGAACATAGATACTTGCTCCTCTGGATCAGATAAGAGAAGGCCCAGGCACCCCGTCATGACAAATGCTCGTGATACAGTAGATGGAGATAGCATGTGGTGGTAGAATCAAGATGGTAAAATGGGATGATAATTGAATTAGTATTCACCAGAGTATTGAGCCAGATGTGGTAGCTCACAGGAGGATTCGGAAGACTCACTGGGAATTCAGGGCTATCCCAGGCTACACAGGAAGTTTAAGGTTAGACTGGGCTACAGAATGAGACTCTATCTCAAAAAGAAAATCAGAAGACAGTTTTGTTTCTCTCCCACACGTTAGTTACTTAAGATGTTTCAATGCACTGTGTACCAAGAACAAGTGTGCCATGTGGATGTAATTTAAAGAATGAGGACACCATATCAGGTAAAGGATGTCTCTCATTTTTACATCTTCTAGTGGAACTAGCATCTTTACTGTTTTCAAGACCGTTATCTTCTGCATCACACCCATCTAGCATCCCAGTTTATGTAGAATCCTGCAGGGTGAAACTTTACAAATGTGAAGTTTCATGAAATACCAGACTAATTACATAATTATATCTTAATATATAAGTACATGTTATATAATTATAATTCTTGGATTTTATAGAAGTGGCTTTGAGATGAAGTAGCCAGGGGATTTGGCACAAATTCATGGCTACTCATTGCATTCAAAGAGGACACACTAATTCAGAGGTAATTTTGGCTTCATCCTTCTGAATAGACCTGTGCATACACAGTGCATTGAAGTGTTGATACCAGCTCATGTTCTGTATATAAGAAAGGCTTGGAAGAAGCTACAGTGGTACATTGCTGTTAGATGAAATTACTATTTTGTTTAGAAAAAACACAATTCTAAAATGTTTTTTTCCTACACATTGATGACTATGGAGATGGTTCAATGGTTACAAGTACCTGTTTTCTTTGCAGACGACTTAAGTTTAGTTCTAGCACCCATAGTGGGTGGTTACAACTTCCTTTAGCATCAGTTAAAGGATATCATATGCCCTCTTCTGGCTTTTGAGGGCCTTGCAAAAATGTAAATAAAAATAATAGTCAACCAATTAGTCAATCAATAAAAGGTGGTATGAAAAATCCAATATTTAAGAATAGAGGTTACACAGAGGTAGTTTAGAGGTTAAGAATTCTTCCTGTACAATCAAGAAGACAGGAGTTTCATAGGTTGATAAAGGCAATCTAGGGGATGGAGGAGGAAATGCATGTTTGATCTGCAAAGTTAGAGTGACTTCAGTAACAAGTACTCTTGTACCACAAATGCCCAAATCACCCCAACCATTTATACATTTTAGCTATAAATTAAACGTCTGTTTAAAGTAATTCTTTTGACAGATATGTACTTACTAAGGTGATCATACTTTTTAAAATGTTTGTTTTTATAGCTGACCTGAACAAGGGGAGCTCATGGACCCCACTCTGACAGCTGGGAAACCAGCATAGGACTGACCTGGCCCCCTGAACTTGGGTGTCAGTTAGGAGGACTGGGCAGTCTATGGGGTCTCTGGTAGTGGATCAATATTTATCCCTAGTATACAAATGGAATTTAGGAGCCCATCCCATATAGAGGGATACTCTCTCAGCCTAGACACATGGGGGAGGGCCTGGGCCCTGCTCCAAATGATGTGACAAACTTTGAAGATCCCCCATGGAAGGCCTCACCCTCGCTGGGGAGCAGAAAGGGGATGAGATGGGGGTTGGTGGGGGGCAGGGGAGGAGGGGAGGGAGTGGAAAGTGGGATGTAAACTAGAGTGTAAAACAAGCTTTTTTCAAATTTAAATAAAAAATTATCAAAAAAAGGGGGGGGGAAAGAAAAAGAAATTCAGAAAGCAATTGAAAGGCTCTTGTACCCAGGAAAAAACACAAAGCAAACATAAAAAAATGTTTGATTTTAAATTATGGGTGTGTGTTGGGGGGTGGTATGTGTACATGGGTATGGTGCCCATAGAGTCCGAAAGAGAGTATGGGATCCTGCTGGTACTGAAGTTCTAGACAGTTTTGAGCTGTCAGATGTGGGTGCTGGGAATTGAAGCTCAGGTGTTCTGTAGGAACAGCTAGTGTCCTTAACCTCTGAGTCATCCCTGTGCCTATGACCATAGTTTTATGTCCTTCCATAAAATTTAATATAAAACCTCAAAAGTTCTAAACATGCAATCAATGCAGAAAGATAACATCAAAAAGTATAGTGTTACTGGATAATGGTTATGAAGTTTCACAGCACTGTAATCTTTTAGTTTTGGTTACAGATTTGATTTTTACTTGAGGGTTTATTCAAGTGGTCTAAGCCAATAAAACATTCTGTTTTAACCTCACAGAAGAGCACTGTATTCCTTCCCTATAAGAACATTCCAAATCTTTGAAAAGGTCTTTTGATATTGGGTTGTTTGTGAGCATTAATAATTTAAACAAGTTCAGAGCAAATCTGTTTTGGATTATTTTCTGTACTTCTGGTTTTTTGTTTAAGTTTTTTTAACTATCCTTCTTTGATTGGAAGTCATTATAGGACAGAAAGGTTGGTCATACATTTTACCACCATATATAATTCACTCTACACTTTGGAAAATAATATGACAATGTCTGACCCACAATAAATATGTTTTAAAGTTCAGATTTTATTAGAGTGACTCTCAATTTTATAAAATAGACTTTCAGAAATACTGATAAAAAGTCTAGCAATCTGTCAGTTACAACAAGGTCCCATTGTAGTCAACTTGTAAAACAGGCCAGAGGAAGGTCTGTGTGCTCAAATGCCTATGGTATACCTCATACATCTATTGAACCCCACACCACCCACGTATCCATCCATCAACCCACCCATCCACCCATCCACCCATCCACCCATCCACCCATCCACCCATCCACCCATCCACCCATCTGTCCATCCGTCCATCCATCCATGTACAGATCCATCCATCTATCTACCCACCCACCCACCCACCCACCCATCCATTCATTCATCCACCCATCCATCCATCCATCCTTTCATCCATCCATCCATGCACAGATCCATCCATCCATCTACCCATCCACCTACCCATCCTTCTATTCACCCATCCACCCACTCACCCATCCAGCCACTCACCCACCCATCCACTCACATCCCCATCCACTCACCCACCCATCTACTCACCCACCCATCAATCCATCTCTCCACCCATTCAACATTTCTTGAAGAATCCCGAATGATAAATTGCTATGAGATACAAACAAGTTGACTTAGAGATATGAGAACCTCAACAACTCCTCGAAAATTCCACATAACATTCTAAGTTCCGCACACACAGGAGATGAAAATTTAGACAACACAGGAGAGTGGGGTTCAGATGCCTGAGCTGCATTATGGACTTAAGGTAAAGAACAAAGCAGCACTTATCACAGGCACAGGAAACATGCTAATAAAGCTACAGAGTAGTGAAAGTGCCTTATGCTCTCCAGAGTCATGAAATTTGACCTATGATGGACACTGGGTTGTTCAAAAACAAAATTGGGAGCCAATTTTGGTTTTTTGTACTTTTCTTTGACCACACCCCTTTTTAGGATGTAGCCTTCACCTGACTAATGACGATGTGATGCCAATCTGAAATGCAAGTCAATCCTTCCCTTCAAGGTATAGACAAGCTCTATTCATATCTTTATTCCTCTTTATTAATAGTTGATAGTGAGTCACTTTAGATAAACACAGTGGCTTAAATGAGCCAGGAATTCCCACAAGTGCTGGAAAAGGATCCTTAACCAAGGCAGCACTCACTTTTATTAAAGTAGTGATGTGTGTGTGTGTGTGTGTGTGTGTGTGTGTGTGTGTGTACATATATTCTCTATGAAGATAAAAGAAAATTTACCAAAATAATGCAAATCTCTACCATAAAATGAAAGGATGCTCTGTGCACACACAGGTCAGAAACAGGATGTATACAAATGATGCATCACAATGACTCCATGATCACAGGTATACATTGAACATACTCTGTTATTAAGTAAATACAATAATTTCATTTTTGTTTTAAGCTGGATTAATAGCAATTTAGATGGTAATAATCAGTGAAAAATGGAACAAATGTTTTTTAAGGAAATCTCATGTAGATATGATTATTTATCCTCAGAGTTAAAATAATGCTTCTCTCTCTCCTGTCTTTTTCCATAAACAAAGGCCACAGTGCCAAGATCCAACATCAGAAATGGCAAAATTATATATTTTTTCTTCTTTTGGGGCATAAATAGCAATGCCAAGTTCAGTTTGTTCCACTGATTTTAAGCCAAAGATACTACAACAACAACAAAAAATAGTGGAAAGCTTGGTCCCATCATGTGTCATAGGTTTCTATTAAAGTCCTAATGTAAATTCCCACTCCCTGAGTGGCAGGAGGCAGGATTACCTCTGCACATAAAAATTTCATGGGCTAAGGGGCAAGAGGGAGGAGGGCAAAGGGAAGCAAGGGGGGTAAGGAGGCAAGGGAGGGAGGACTCATGTGTCCTAGGATTGACAATCGCTGCTGCAACTAAAACTAAGGCTTAAATATCATCTTTAAAAAGTTTAAACATTTGCATCTGTGCTTGTGTGTGTGCTTGTGTGTACATGCACATGGATGAGATCTTCTTCCATGACAGACTCGTAGAAATCAAATGGCAATTTGTTGGAGTTGATTTTTTCCTTCTTTCAATCATATGGGTCCCAGGCCATCAGGCTCAGTTGGAAATACCCTTACACATTAAGCCATCTGACCAGACTCTACCATCTTTTGAAAAGACAATCTTAGTTTTAAAATCTATTTTAGACAGCATCTGCCTCTGTCGACCAGACTGTCCTTGAAGGTGTACTCTCTGTCTCAGCAGCTGTGGCCTAAGATTACAAGCAGACATCATGTGTCAAATCTTACACATTGTGCTTCCATATCAACATGAGGAATCCCTACTCCTAACAAGAGGTCAACTTACAAAGTAATAAAACACTACCCCCTGCATGCTGTCTCACATATTAAGATGAGAAAAAACTCAGTGTATCCAGAACTCTTTAGAAATAGGGATAGTTCAAACACACGAGCTCTCAGCCTTAGCATTTAAGCTTTAAAAAAAAAAATTCACTGAACAGTAGAAGGTTGTTATGTTACTAATCGGCCAGTGTTCTTAAACACAGCAGTTCAGCGCAATTTAATCAAACCAACTGTAAGCTCATATATTACAACAAGCTTGCCTTGATATTGCAGTGGTTTTCCTGCCTCTGCCTCCCGCATGCTGGGATTGCAGGCAGGTATCGCTGTGCCCAGATCCATCGTCTTTGATAGTTAGCTGCCTTTCATCTCTTGCCTAGAGAAGTGGAGCTTCCACTGTTTTAGCATCCTGCTGACCCTCTTAATGTCCTCTCTTCTAGAGCTGAGAGTCCATCTATCTTTCAATGGCCATCCTATGAGCTGCTTTTCCTCAACCATTCTTCACTTTCCAGGTGTATGCCATTGAGGCTGCATGAGCAACTCTCTCTAAACTCTGGGCTTTCATGAGTGGGAAAGAAAAGAACTCTGTCTACAGCTACAGGTTGGAAATAGTTGCAGAGGTTCAAGTGAGAAATATAAGCCAGAAGTTAGTTGTGAAGCCACAGGGGCTCTCAGCAAATGATTTTGACTTGAGATTTGTTCTTACTGGATGTCCTGTGGATTTCCAATAAGCGCAAACTTCAACTTGCAACATTCTAGAATTTTTCAGGAATTGTCCGTTGCATAATGTATCAACATAATCACACACATACAAATATACATATACATATATACCACACAAGTACACACATACATACATACATACATACATAAATGAACACACACACACACACACACACACACACACACACACACACACACACACACTTCAAAACCCCAAATACCAGGACCCTAGAAAATTCAAACTGACAGAAATCTTCATTCATACAACTTTTAAAATAACTGCAACATTAATATCTACTATTCTGCTTTCAATAGTTCATATGTCCTTGTATTTTCTGCATTCTTTTCTAAACAAGTCAGGCTTTAAATGCTGAGGACAGAACTACCAAGCAATCTGTTGTCACAGCTATAATTTCCATGGGTTCTGGGCACTGACTGCACATCTTTAAGCTTTGGCAGCAAGCACTCTCACGTGCTGACCATCTCACTAACCCAATGTAGTACCTGTAAACGGAGAGCGTGCGCGCATCTTAGATGACAGTATGAAGTACCTCAAGAATGCTCTTAAACAACTTTGCGGTTTTTCCCTGACAATGGGGGCAAAGACAAACCCCTGTCCCATAGACTCAATCATAATAGTATTAGAACTACCTAAATATACATAAAACTGACTATGCATTAATAAGAGAGTAACTGAAAACATCCCCCATCTTGGGGATTTAAAAAAAGTACACCAAGGAAAGACCAACATCCTATCTCTCTGTCTTTCGTTAGGAGGACACATGTGTACAGTTGTTGCAAAGATCGTTTTCCGTTCCTCCACTCTCCTGCTTTCCTCCTTCGTCAGCCTACTCTCTACACACCGCATGACTTCATCGCCACCGCTGCCTCTTTGTGGCCAATGAATTATTCTTGCTGTAATACTATTGCCTGAGAATTTTGTCCTACATAAGAATGTGTCCATATCTGAACTATTTCCCCTGATTCAATTTTATTGGAAAAAAAGAAGAAAAACTACAAATATCCACTTCCTAGTGCATTCTCTCAATTAGTGAAAAATATCTTGCTCTATTCAATCAAGAATATAAAATCATACAGTATTTGTCAGATTCTACAATACAGAGATAAAATAGACCCACTTTGAAGTTGCCATATTTTTTTTTCTCTTGCTGTTATAGCAGACACAAGAGAAAACTCTAGACCTGCAAAATTTGTCAGCAGAATTTGTATATTAATTTTAGAAGACTCTAGAAACCAAATGCCAACTTCCTTCGCTTTCTTTTTGTTGCGGCTCCAACTGCAAGAGTGATCAGGAACTAATAGGGCTGAAACAAGTAAGTTGTGTTGTTTTGAGCACTTGGTAAATGCAACAGCTGCTTACTCTGTTCAGAGTCCCTGCAGATAAACAACTACCATCCACGCCTGCCATTCTCATTATTCTTTCTGGAAGTTTCATAAGGTCCTACAAAGCCGTGACTTAGCAAAACATCCATAAGGCATGCGTATGTAATGGGAATTATGCCCTCGGCCCGCAAGACTGGACGGTCATTCAATAAGCATTACACATGTCCACTAATCTATAAACAGGGTGCAAATGAAAGTACAGCTGCCGGTGGCAATTTTCCCTTTCATTTCTGAGGACTCATTTGATCCCTATTTATTGATGCCCTCTGCAAAGGACCAAGGCTTTTAACAGAGAGTGATGGACTCAAGGTCACTCACCAGGTCAGAGGCGCACAGGTGCCGTGCAGCCACCGCATGGCAGGAGCGCCATGTATCCCATGTCATTCCTATTAGTCACTTCAGCGTGTAACTGTGGGGACAAAGCACTCTCCCCATACTTTCTGAGGACATTATCCCCTGTGAGAAATCTACTTCACAAGGATAAGATCCTTGAAAATGGAGTGTGATGTGGGGACTGAACCTGAGGTTGTGTGTTGGTGAACACTTACTGAGTAAAACTCCCGTATTCCTATGTGAACTGCCAAAGCCACTGTCCTCATCTCCTTCCCACCACCAGCAGAGACCACACTACGATCTCAACCAGGGTAACTTTGCTTTCCCGACACCACAGGGCCATGTTTGAAGATGTTGGAGCTGTCTTCACTGTTGCCATCATAAAAGAGGGCTTCCCTGGTCTCCTGCTGCCAGACACTGCAACGTGCAGATAAAACAAATGGCACTAAAAGTCAACATGGCTTTCTCTCGTTTTTCAGGTGACTAAAAAGCAACAACTTAGACCCACTGGTTTCCAGAATTTGTGTATTTATGTCATAGGCACCTGCATGAGAAATGCTTGTGTTAGTTCATTTATTTTCTCATCTCAGAGGACAAAGGCAAGAAATACCTGCACTTTTACAACAGTATGGAAGCTGCAGACAGTGTGATTAAATGAGATTTAAAAATCTTCACAAAATAAAAAAGTATATTCCAAAATAGAGTGTCCAAACAGTACAGACCTGGCAATAGAAGGTAAGTATGTGTGTATGCGTGTGTGCGTGCGTATGTGTGCATGTATGTATGTATGCATGCATGCATGTATGTATGTGGCCCTTCTGGTCACTACTGCACAGATGACAAAAGGCCCACATAAAATGCACAGGGCCCAGGAATGTATTTAATTTGCTGCATGGTCCCACTCCACAGAAGCAATTTCAAACAAATCTCACAGCACACCAGACACAAACACAGAAAACACAACAGCAGATATGGAAAGACAGCTCAGTGATTAAGATCTCTTGATGCTTTTCCAGAGCAGTTCTCAGCATCCATATTGGGAAGCATAGACCATCCTCAATTCCAAATCCAGGAGATCTGATGCCCTCTTCTGGCTTCCACAAGCACAAACACGTGCCACACACAAACAGGAAATCAACCAACCAACCAACCAATCAACTCTTGATTGGAAAAGTATCCCCAAACAGAAGCACTAAATGGATTTTTTTCTAATCAATCATTAAGTTAGTAGGCTTGTTGAAAAGTAAAAACTAGAAAGAATGCAAGTGAAAGACACTAAATTTGTGCAAAAAGTAACCCAGGCAGTGAACTCTACCCAAGACATGACATACTAGTAAGAAATGACACATGGAGGCACGTGGAAGATAGGATAATGGCTCCTTCTGTTCTCACACTGGTCCCTCATAACAAACTCCTGGGGAGTGAGGCTAGGCATCACACTAAAATGTATTGAGAGGAAGTAACTTTAATATATTTATATGGCATGGTTCCAGAGCGATCTGGAAAACATTTGTACTGCTCTTCACATTCTCTTATAAAAAATAAATTATTTACCCCAGAAAGTAAATGAGATGCCACTGAATTCTAGATTTATTGGCAAAGGCTTAAGTGATCCAGCCATTCTTGGCATATCCAGACTGACTTCCCACTAAACTCAGCCAGGACACTGAAAGCTGTAAAGGGTAACTTGGCTTGGGGATTGCTTCCTGCTCTAGCATCTTCACAGACTGGCATCTCCACAATGCCACAGACAATTAAGTACCTACCACTAACATAGTTCAGAGGCTGCTTTGAAGCAGACTAAGAGCCTAACACGCTAAATAACATTTTCCACCAATCTGTTCAGCTACCTTCTTGCTTTGTGCACTTACAAATTCAATTATTTATGAACAGTGAAACCAGAGTCTCATCACCTACACCAAGACTTCAATCACACCAATAATTGTTCTTAGGCCACAGCCTTCATTCTTGCTGACAAAACCTGGCTGAGAGTAACAGTAGAACATCAATAACACACTAAAGGTGGGGTAAAGGGGTGGTGGATCCTGTAAGTTCTTATTGATGAATAAAAGCCTTTTAGTTTCCTCTTTGTCAAAATGGTAGGAAGTTCATTGATTCATGAGCCAGATTGATCTTCTCCACTGGACCATCCACTGAATGAGAAGTAAATTTGGGGTCCTTGGAATTCCCCCTTCCACATAGGTCCCTAGTGTAGGATAGCGATTTTCTGTTGCTTCTCTTTACTTCCTACTGGAAAGATTTTCATCAAGAATTTAAAGGAAGGGGAACCATTATTGCCTTCTGAGAATGTCATGACCTGACTTCATGTGGTATTACTGGGAACGATGCCACATGAAGGATCTCTGTGTGACCCTGGAAGTTTATACATCATGTAGCATTTTTCTATAGTTGGATGATCTAACAATTGAGAGCAGAGGTTAAAAAAAAAAAAAAAACTAGAAACAAGAAAGATTAACTGCAAACCTGTAAGCTGATGAAGTCAGAGAATCATCTACTATAACACAAACAAATAAATTTCTTGCTGAATATAAACAAGGATATGCAAGTAGGTGATGAAATGTATTCAAAGCAAGACAGGTATATTTTTAAATAAAAGTTTTACATACTAAATATTAAAATAATTCATATATGATATATAACCTTGAAGGATAAAGGTAAGTTGGAGAAAATTCTTTTAAGTAGCTGGGAGAATCCTCAAAAAGTCAACTCCAGCCCTGATACAGATTAAGGTTGACCTTAGATAAAACTAAACATACAAAAAAATTGCTTGCTACCAACTATATGAAGATGAAAATTACTTTGTTCAGTACTGATTCCTTACAGGTTAAAATAATGCCTGAAATATGTTCATGTTTTCCCTTTTAAAATACAAGTATTTATTGCATGTATATTGGGCCCTATCACATGTGGGTTCTGGGTATTGAGCTCAAGTTACCATAAGGTTTGGAACAAGTATTCTACCAGCTAAGGCATCTCGCTATCCTGCATGTGCTGGTGTTTCCCTATTTTAAAAAATCTTAACTTTTTTATTTTTCATGCTTGAGTGATTTGTCACCATGTATGTAAGTAGCATTTGTGCGACTCTTACAAGCGGAGGTTTGGGAAGGGCATTAGAGAAGATTTGTCTCCATGTATGCAGGCACAATTCGTGTGTCTGGGACCAATGAAGGCCAGAAGAGGGCATCAGATCTCCTAGATCTGGAGTTTCAGAGCATATAAGTCCCCATCTCTGTGGTGGGAACCAAAGCTGGTTCCTCTGCAGAAGTACTGTGTCCACACACCAAGTTGGCCCTCCTGTAGATATCTACAACATTAAATCCACCATTCAAGATCTCCCATTACCCCCCCCACACACACACACACCACACACACACACGCACAGATGCACACATCCTACCTCCCCAAAGAAGTAAAAATGTCTTTGTTGATAGCCTACTTTCCATTTTGAAGGATTTATCCCCATTTCTTCTCTACTGTGGGACAAATATCTTATTACTTTTCCATTCGCGCTTTTGCTTTCAGGGGCTGATTCTCCAATATGTTGTTTATCTGAGACTATGATCAGTTTTGCTGTTATGGGGTGAATGGCTGGGATGAAGTAGAAAGAAGATGTGGGCTTTGAACCAAGCTGAATTCTGCCCCATGACAGCAGTTTTCCCTGTCATTAGTAGCAGGCTTCGGAGCTGCTTCAGCCTGTTTTCTTCCATATTTTGTGTTTGCTGATAATCATGGATAATTAGCATTTCACTTAGTCCTGTTGCTGCTGTCCTACTGTACAATGCCACCTTTCCATTTTATCCTAATCTTTGTCTAACTACTGGATTCTCCTTTCTACCATAACTTCTTTATCAAAAACACTTAACTCAGAGCCTGTCCCAGCAGACCAGCCCATCCAGAGTAAGCCAGCGCCCTAGTCCCACCACTGGAAGAGGAAAGCAATAGGAGTATTGGACCTGCTTGCACCCACCAGAAAGAGAACTTGGTCCTGTACCCACTGGAGAGGGAGAAACCCCACTGAGATGCACTGGAAGAAGGGATTGATAGACAACAGTGTAAGAACACAGTCAACAACAGAAAGACAAATATGACACTCACAGAGTCTAGGAACTCCACACCAGCAAGACCTGAACATCCCAACACAGATAAAGCAGAAAAGAACAAGTCTAAAAACAACTACACGAAGATGATAGAGACCCTTAAAGAGGAAGTGAGAAAATCCTCTAAAGAAATGGAAGAAAAGACAAACCAAAAATTGCAAGAAACAATTTAAACAGTGCAAGGTTTGAAAGCTGAGACGACAATAAAGACAAACAACAACAACAAAAACATGTCTGAGGGGATGCTAGAAATAGAAAAGCTGGGTAAATGATTGGGAACTACAGATGCAAGCATAACCAACAGAATACAAGAGACGGAAGAGAGAATCTCCGGCACTGAAGATACACTAGGAGAAATAGATTCATCGACCAAAGAAAATCTTAAGTCCAATAAATCTCTAACACAAAATATCCAGGAAATATGGAACACCACGAAAGGACCAAACCTAAGCATAATGGGTACAGAAGAAGGTGAGGAAACCCAACTCAAAGGTGCAGAAAATGTATTCAGCAAAATCACAGAAGAAAACTTTCCCAATCTAAAGAAAGACATGCCAGTGACAGTACAAGAAGCTCACAGAACATCAAATGCTGTGGACCACAAAAAAAATCCCCTAGCCACATAATAATCAAAACACCAAATGTACAGAATATAGAAAGAATATTAAGAGCAGCAAAGGAAAAAGACTAACATAAAAGGCAAACATATCAGAATTACACCTGACTTCTCTCAGAATTACACTTATCAGAATTACACTTGAAATTCTAAAGGCCAGAATGTCCTGGATAGATATTCTACCAACACTAAGAGACCACTGATGCCAGCCTAGACTACTATACTCAGCAAAGCTTTCAATCACTATAGATGGGGAAACCAAGATAGTCCATGACAAAACCAGATTTAAACAATACTTATAAACAAATCCAGCCCTACAGAGAGTTCGAGAAGGAAAACTCCAACCCAAGGAAATTAACTACAACCACAAAAACATAGGCAATAGATAACCCCACTTTGCCAATATCCAAAAGAAAAATGGGGGAAATTCACACATAATACCACCACCACCATAAAATCCAAAACAAACAAGAATTAACAATCAATGGTCAATAATATCCCTCAATATTAATGGTCTTAACCTGCCTATAAAAAGACACAGGCTAACAGAATGAATACAAAGACAGAATCCATCTCTCTGCTGCATACAAGAAACACACATCAACTTCAAAGACAGATGTTACCTCAAAGTTAAAGGTTGGGAAAAGATTTTTGAATTAAAAGGACCAAAAGCAAGCGAGTATAGAAATCGTAATATCCAAAATATTAGACTTCAAACTAAAATCAACCAAAAGAGATGAAGAAGGTCATTTCTTATTCATCACAGGAGAAGTCCATCAAGATGAAGTCTCAGTTCTGAACATCTATGCCTCAAACACAAAGGTACCCACATTCATAAAAGAAACATTATCAAAACTCAAATCATACATAAAACCTCACATGTGTACAGTGGGAGATTTTAACACCCCACTCTCAACACTAGACAGGTCCACCAGACAGAAACTTAACAAAGAAACAAAGGAACTAACAGGAGTTATGACCCAATTGGATTTAACAGACATTTATAGAACATTCCATCCAAACACAAAAGAACATAACTTCCCAGCGCCACATGGAACCTTCTCTAAAATCAACCATGTACTTACTCATCAATATAGTAAACCGCAACAGGTACAAAAATATTGGAATAACCCCATGTATCTTATCAGACCTCCATGCTTTAAAGATAGAATTCAACAACGCAAACTGCAGAAACCCTACAAACTCATGGAGATTGAACAATGTGCAGTTGAACGTTGGGTCAATGAAGAAATAAAGAAATTAAAGACTTCCTAGAATTCAATGAGAATGAAGACACAGCATACCCAAACCTATGGGACACTCTGAAAGCAGTGCTTAGAGAAAAGTTCATAGCACTAAGGGCCCACATGAAGAAACTGAAGACTAGTCACACTGGAGAATTAGCAGCACAACTGAAAGCTCTATAACAAAAAGAAGCAAATTCACCCCCCCCACCCAGAGGAGTAGATGCCAGGAAATAATCAAATTGAGGGCTGACAATTGGCAGTCTATGTGGCCACTGTCACGTGGTGGACCAATATTTATCCCTAATATGCTCATGGACTTTGGGAGCCCATTCCACATAGAGATACTCTGTCAGCCTAGACACATAGGGAAGGGCCTAGGCCCTGCTCCAAATGATGTGACAGACTTTGAAGACTCCCCATAGAAGGCCTCACCTTCCCTGGGGAGCAGAAAGGGGATGGGATGGGGGCTGGTGGGGGGAAACAGGGGAGGAGGGGAGGGTGTGAAAACTGGGATTAACGTGTAAAACAAGCTTGTTTTAAATTTAAATAAAAAATATTGTCAAAAAAACAAACAAAAAACCCTTAGCTCACACTCACTAGTGTCCTAATCAGTCCAAAGGTATTTTCCATGATTTTCATTCTTGTGAGTCTGGGGTCTTATCCTTATTTTCTCGCATTGATGACTTCTGAGACCATGTGCACACAGCACTTCCCTCTCTAGCTTCCTCTCAGCCCTACCAGTGATTAATTCCCAAGAAGCGGCCTTTCTTCTGTTTTCCTCTTCAAATATTCTTCTGGGAGCCTATCTGCTGTTGTAGTTAGATTATCATATGTGCAACTGGCTTTTCCAGTTTGACATTCGGTCTCGTTTGGAGCCGGTGCAGCTAGACTGGTCCCTTAAGTGTTCATGTGTTGCTTCCTTCTGGAATTTCCATCACTTCCCAGCACTCTCACTGAAGCTGCCATTTTCCCTTTGAAGGTCTATTTTTATGGCACAGACTCTCTCGGTGCTCAAACCCTTGGCTTTCCTTACATCTGTGCTACGATCTCATCACCACCATATGGCATTGTCTGTCTCAGCCTTTTAGAGTAATTCCTGTGACAGCACCCATCCCACGAATATTGTGTGGCATTCTGGTTAGGGCTTCCTGTAACATACTTACCCAATAGGTTTTAAAGAGATGCTACAAAGGAAACTCACACACACCCAGACACATCCCAGTTCAGACTGTGACTGGAATACTTACATTCATTGTTCCCTCTATGCTCTTCTGGAGCATCTAAAGCTCTGCCAGTTCTACTGGTACCAGTTCTGTTAACCAGTACTAATTCTACTAGACAGAAACTACCAAAATCCCATTACATTTTGCTTATTTACTAGGCCTTCTTTCTACCAGAGGCCTTATCTGGGAACTACACATCAAAAAAGTTGTTCTCTTTATTTTTCAATATTTCTTTTATTATTTTCAGTCATGTATATGATTATGGGTCTGTGAGGGTGGGGTGTGCACATACATATCAGGTCCTACAAGACCAGCCGCTTCAGGTTCCCCATAGCTGAAGTTACAGGCAGTGTGAGCCATCTGACATGGATGCTAGGAACAGATCCTCTGCAAGAACATTACACGCTCTTAACCACTGATCCATCCCTCCGCAGCCCACAGCGTCTCCATTTTAAACCATGACCGCCATGTATTCATTTAGAGTTACTGCTTGCAAACCATTCTAAATTAAGCCAAACTGAGATGAGATTTCACCAAGGCCTTGGAGCATTAGTAAACTATAAAAGCATATGCATTCAGATGAAGTGTGCTTGGAATTACCTTTGAAATGTCAACGTGTTAGAGAATATTATGTTTTAGAAGACAGTAAGGGAAGAAGGGATTAATGCTCTACCCAACACTTTTGGTATTTCATAGTAGCAGTGTAGTAAGAAATTAGAATTAGCTCAGAGGCGCTACATAGTGCGTCATTTATCTTTCTGGAATGCCTGGAGGATGGGGGATGCATCGTTAACCGTTTGAAGAATTGAAGTGGGATGCTGTTGTAAGACACCGAGAAGAGTTACTCTGCCGGCCAAAAGGCACAGAAAGCTCTCGCTGTGCATGATACAATTCCCAGGAGCACAGGCAAATTCCTTTGATTTTTCAGAACTAGAAAGGCCTTCTAATGTCATCCAACTTTTATAAAATTTATGAAATGTTTTCTTGTGTGTTTGTTTGTTTGTTTGTTTTGGTTTTTTGAAATAGGGCTATTCTCTATTGCTTTGAAGCCTGTACTGGAACTAGCTCTGTAGACCAGGCTGACCTCAAACTCACTGAGATCCACCTGCCTCTGCCTCCCCAGTGTTGGGATTAAAGACATGCACCACCAATGCCTGCCTATGAAATCATTTTTATGCATATAATTCTAAGCTTTATATAAAATTCCTAGAATATAATTTGACTCTGAGTTTTCTTTTATTCTTCCAAGTAATGGCAACATGTTGTCAGGAGTTTATTATTTTTATATATATATAATTTACCCGACAGTGTGCCCAAGCTCAACCTTAATATAAATTACAGCACAATGGGCCATAGAGAGAAACATATATGTAGATATTTTACTACACTCTTTTGTCAGTATATATCTTCAATGATTTACTTGGCTATTTTGAACCTCAAAGCATTTGGGCAGTGATATTCAGAAGCTATGGGTTTATTTGTGCTGTTTACTTACTATTTTAATAAATCTTTTGAATTTGTAATTATGTGTATGTATGCATGTTTATGTGTGTGAGTATCCCTGGAGCCCAGAGACATCATATTCCCTGGAGCTGGAGTTACAGGCATTTTTGATTCACCCAGTGGGGATGCTAGAAACTAAATTCAGGTCCTTTGCAAGATTGGTTATTTCTCTTAATCACTGAGCCATGCCGCAGTCCTGTGCTGTTTCTTTTTATTGCTGGTTTGCAATCATAAAGATGCAAAGCACTTATTCTGTTAATCTGAGCAATTCATCATCCACCGGAATTTTGCAGGAAATTGTGATTTAAGATATTATAGATGTGAACAGAGAAGTACCAGAGAAAGTGGAAGAGGAGAAAAAAGCAGAAGGCACAGTCTTTTGTATAATCCGGATTTCAAGCGAGTTTGTTTATATTAGTTGTTCAGCCAACTGGTACAGAAAAAGGATCACAGCTTCTATGAAAATAGATTCACATTATTATCTAAAGTTTTCACTACACCACTGCTACTTAAGACCTACATATACTCAGTAAGATATTTTACCTGAATAGTCTCAATAGGAATATTTCATTTAATAAAAGTTTTTTAAAAAAACATTGAATAAACATTGGTTGAAGTAAAAAAATATCACAGTTTGTAAGGGCAGAACTGAAACCACCCATTGTCCTTCTCCCTGTGGCCTAGGTGAACAGTTGTATACACACAGAGTGGTGACACACGCACATACAGCTGCCTGAAATACACTGGGGGCAGCCCACTTTTGACAAAGAACAAACATATACTGCACAGTACATTCAGAAACTTGAAGCCAGAGCTAAGAATTTCCATCCACGTACTTTTTTGGGGGGGTCATGTTTACAGTCGGGTTAATAGAGGCTGTTTTAAGAAAAATATATTTTCTACATGTTTACAAAATATACTTGGAGGAAAAAGAATATTCTGAGTGTGAAACACAGCCTTTATTCTGTCAGGCAATGTAATTATGGAAGAAAAACATATCCACATTGTCTAACTAGGTCATTAAAAAGCATAAATGCGTCATGGAAGTTTTTCTCTTTGCCTAAGACATAAAATGAGACAATGAAAACAGTCTGGTAATATAGAAAGGTCCAGAATTTGTTTCTTTTCAAAAATAATAGATCCTTTCATCTTTCTTTTTACTTAGACAAAGACAATTAATTTAGAGACAAAAATCTCCTAATTAGTTCAGAGTTTACCCCTGATTATATTTCAGAATATTTAACCAGAAACAGGAAGATAGAGGAGGGGAGAAAGAAACTACATGGAAAATTATCAAAGGAAGTCAGTGGAATCAAGAGAGTGGGCTGTTGATGAAAATGCACTCTGCAGAGCGGAGATGAAGAGAAAGCTCACATTCGCACAAACAGGGAGCAGTCTGGGAACCAGGAAGGCCTCCAGAGGAAAAGACTGACAGCCGCCTTGTTGGTCTCGAAATCCAGACTTTAATTACAGCTAACGTAAATAAAAACAAATGGCATGGTTATTTCGCCACTTCCTCCATCTGCTGATTATTAATTCTTGAACTTCACAGAATCTCATTCCTCAAACCATTAAGAAACAGAACCTGGAAAAACGAAGGAGAGGATATTTACCTGGGATCCCCGTGGCCCTCTTTTGTGGTCCCATTCTGAATGACCCATAAGCTGTGGAGACAAGAGAGTGACTATGGTAAATTAAATGCACATTTTACATCACCAATATGTTTATTATTGCTTTGAAAGAATACTCAAGCTGCTAAAATCTGTGTTCTAGTAGGAATAGGATTGAACAGATACCATGAGAAAATTAACACGAAGAAACAAATTCTCTTGATAGCTAGCATTTCAAACTATACTGGTAACAAAGGTATCTGAATATCTATGATAGGAAGAATCTGCTATGTATGGCTTTACTATTCTTTGCCAGGGAAATTCTAAACACATGTCCCATTGTGCAAAGCTTCACTTTCATGTCAGTAAGACTGTGGTTGCCCAGGGAAATAAACACCGAAAGTCACGCAATGGGGCTGTGTGATATGCTGTCAGCAAGAGGAAGCAGACGGCCAATTTTATTTTTTAATAATTTTCAACTATACATGTATATATAATTATGCAAATCCAGGGTTCTTAAAATCTTATACCCTTTTAAGGATGGAGCGATGGCTCAGTTTTTAAGAACCCAGGTTCAGTTCTAGCCCCTATGTGGTAGCACACAACCAACTGTCTTATACTCTAAATCCAGGGTATCTGACGGACATCCAAGGACACCAGGCATATACATGTGGTGCACAGACATACATCCAGAAAACATAATCATACACGTAAAACTGAAATAAAAATAACCCTTAGAAAAGCATACCACTTCAAGTAAATCAAAATATAAAACTCCAGTAACAATATGTTAAAATCTGTTACCCAGCAGAAGACAAAGCAGCCAATAGTTATAGTGTGAGAATACAGACTGTAATTAAAATTTGACTTTAAAATCTTTGACCAAAAAAAAAAAAATTGAACAAGAAATCCTTGTGATACGATAAGCCAAAAATAAACTAAGGAAATTTAGGCTACTCATTTTACAAGACATATTTGGTCACTGCACTCAGCAGAGTCATTGTAATGATTTAATTATACTTTGGCCAGCACATGATTTAGGTAAAATTATCCAACTAACCATTATGAAAAATTAAATGTTCACACAGTTCATATTTCTTTAATGCTTTAATATTTAAATTTTTGATTTATGGGCATTGCCTTTTTCTGGTAAACTCTCATTAATTCTAATTTAAAATTGCTGATGAACTTCATAAATGTTAATAAATCAATCAATCAAATGATCAGTATGGCTTATAAATATTTAAATTAGAGCCATTTAATTACTTATTCTCTAGAACTATCAAAAGCAATTCTTGACACATTTCAGTTGTCAGTCTGCTTGTGGCCTTTGGATTGGCTTGTACTAAAAGCAGGAAAGTGAAGAAATATGTACAGAAATTTCAGTCACACGCTGAAGTGAGTTCTTGCTGGAGGTTGAATGAGTTAATAAAGTGTTTGGGAGAGATTAAATTATAGGAGGCTGACTCATATACATGTCACCTGCTCAACTAATGACACTGGGGTCATAACAACTTGGCAAAGTCTGCTACACATGGCTGTCACAATAAATACAGGTCAATTTAATTTTCTAAATGAGAATTATAATCTGTATTTCACAGATTAAAGGGAGACTATGTGACTGTGACATCAGGTCAGGAAGGCGATGTTTTTTACAAACCAGAAAGAAAACCATGAGACTTCTCTCCCTCAACAAAACATATGTTGATGTTTTAAGCCCAAGAATGATGTTATTTCTATCATATATTGATTTGAGTTATCATGTATTATAGAAAAGAACATCAACTCAATACTTTGTGAATCAGACTTTTTAAAAATACTGTAAAAACTCACTGTCTCAATTTGGCCCTTTCTTTAAAAAAAAAAAAAAAAACCAACAAAAAGGAATCCCTATAATTTGCCAAGTGCATTATCTTTCAGAGACCTCAATTTCTCAGCATCATATAATAGACTAATGAGAGACTTAGTTTAACTACATTCTATTTTATTCTATTATGAATACGTATATGACTTGATATTTTTAAAAAAAGATGAGCTGACCAAGAATGTGGTTTGCTTAAGATTTGTTTATTTTTATGTTGCATGTGTGCATGCCTGCAGTAGCTTATGAGTGCCATGTACATGCAGAAGCTGGCAGGGGCCAGCACAGAGCATCAGATCCCCTGAAGCATTAGTTACCGATGGTTGTCAGTCACCTGTGTGTGCTGGGAGCCAGACCCAGATCCCCTATGACAGCAGCTAACTGCTGAGCCATCACACCAGCCCCTGACTGCAGTATGTACATTTCTAATGTAGACTACTGCTACTCTTTTCAATGCCATTGAAAAGAGTTAAAGATTGTTTCTATAGCATATGCAAAATATAAATGAAAAGCAATTGACTCTGCATATGGTAAATGGGATACAAAAATGGTCTTTAAAAAAGAGGACATCAAGGAAAATTAACTGGACACTTCTCCCCATGGGCTTAAGGCTTTAACCCTAAACTTCCATCTTTAATGAAAACAATTTAACCTCAAATTACCATTTATTATTTCAGTGTTGAGTGCACGGGGCTTATTACAGTGTTTTCTGTGATTGGATTTATTGCAGAAGTGGCCAGTATTCCTGGAAAAACAGAACCACAGAGCAGAAGGTTTTAGAGAGTGTTGTGATGGCCTGCGGCCCACTCTCTGGGCTACTGATTGTGAGTGGAAATATTGCTAAAATGAATATTAAGGAAGGCAGCGTGCACACACATGGAAGCCAATGTATTTCAGAGTGAAGTACAAACTATTGTGATTCTATCGACAATAAAATCAGATATTCCTTCGATCAAACTGATAGATCTAGTGTTACCACACAGAAAATCAAAGCAGCACGGGAATTATATTAAAAAATATTTGTATGCCAAGGACAACAAGGAACAAAGGTAGAAGCTGGATATTTTTTCTTCCAATCTATCCCATATGGACTAAATCTTAGAGATAAATGGATGGCAGCAGGACACCTCAGCAATTCTGGAAGGATTAACTCTGTGTGAGACAGTCCTTTGAGAGAGGGATGTGTGTGACTTTAGGATGTGTTAAACATACGAGAAAAGAGGTGAGCCCTGGAAAATAAATGAGCTCTGGGCATACAGGTGTGTTCTAGTTAAGAGTACGTGGCTACTCTTAAAGAGAAAACCGTTAATCTGTCACCATCTATTTAAAAACTTTCCACTGGCTATTCACTGTGATTTCTCCTTGGAGAAGTGACATTTTGATAAATATCTTACCAGAAGGTTTGAGGATACATAGGTCATCACGTGTAAGACTACCAAAGGCAGGCAAAAAATCTTTCCATAGGATGAAGAAGTCCTGAGAGAGGAGGAGACAGGGGTCCCTTGGGTCTTTTTACAGTTCTCATGAACCAAGATGAGCAAAATAAAGATAAATTTATTTCTGGTGGACAAATGACATGTTCTTCACGAGAGACAAGCCTGTCACATGAAGCATTTAGAACATCCCAGCCCTGGGACACTGAGTCATTTTTGTCTTACAGAATACATTCCTCCTTCTCTCCTTCTTATTTTCAATCCTAAATCTCTGCATCACAGCCTTCGGCTAGCAGTACGTTGCACAACGCTGCCTTCCAAGAAAAACAAAACAACTGCCAAGCACAGAACTCAAGAAGTTCACAGGAGTAGCAAGGAAGGCAACAGGGAGACATGAATGCTCCATGTGAGCACAGATATTTTTAAGAGTGCCGTGAGAAATGACAGGGGCCGGTATGATGTTGTTTCCTTAGGTATGGTTTCTTCATTTGATGTTGATAGAGTTTCTCAATGCTACTCTCTGCCATTATTTTGTTTATATGAAAATAAGGGCCTTTACAGGAGCATCTCAGGAAAATTGTTAACGAAAGCTGAAGGCCACAAGAGAACTGTGACTCTGTGGAAAGAAGTAGTTATTCCTAGTAATATTTAAAATTTCTTTGTAGGTAGGCTTTCCCACTCCAGAATTCTGTATGAGAATATGATCATCTTGCTGGGTCCTTGTGCACAATGGCTGCCTAGGTGAAGCTCTCCGGCCTGGGAGAGTGTGCAGCTGAGCGCAGAGACCAGCACGGCCCTGTCTGCTTCATGTCTCTTCCTTTGTCTGCTCTTGTTAAGAGTGAGATGGCAATACACTACTGTGCTCATGCTCGCCAAACAAGGGACAATGGAAGTTTGCTTTGCACTTGACTAGTCAGGTATAAGCTAGCATAATCAGAGTCTTCCACAATTCGTTTCTTAGTCCACCCAGGCTCTACATTCAGGACTGGAGATTTTGCAAGCTATAATTCAGATCATGTGGAAAACTACTGTTCGTAATTTCATGGCTAAACTAGGAGATATTATCAGCTGCCTTTGGGCCAGATGTAACTACCTGTCTGCCTCTCCTATGCTCCCCTTCTTACATTGGTAGAAAAACTTAACAAGAAAAAAGGAGTTCCTTAGAATTATTATTTAAAAAATGATAGTGATGACGATGGTGGTGGTGGTATGAGTGATTGTGTGTGTGTGTGTGTGTGTGTGTGTGTGTGTGTGTGTGTGTGTTGTTTAGAAACTGGAGGTTATCTTTGGCTATTGGTCTTTAGTTACCTTCCACCATTTTTGTTTTTGAGGTGGGTTCTATTATTGTCTGAAATTCATCACATAGCCTAGACTTGATCATCAGAGGGCTCCAGGGATCCTGTATCTTTGCTTCTACAGCACCAGGACTACAAGTGTTTGCTACTGAGCTTGGGTTTTTTATTGTTGTTTTTTAGCTGTGTGTGTGTGTGTGTGTGTGTGTGTGTGTGTGTGTGTGTGTGTGTATTTGCTTGTTTTTGTTTTGTTTTGTTTGTGTGGGTTCTGGGGATTGAACTCAGGTCCCTGTGTTTGTGTGGCAATGCAATGACTTTACCAACCAAACTCTCCCTCTTCAGAAAGCATACAAACCTTAACATAGCCTGTTAGTATTCAGGCATCTGTACTGGCCTGTCCTTAGACAGGATCCACCCTCAGCTGCAGCCACTAAGAGCACCACCTGTGCAAATTCACTATGTTCCCTTTTAAAAGGGTCCTGCCTCCCTCCCCCCTCTCTCTGTTCTGCCACCTCTCTCTACCTTTCCCCCCTCTTCCCCTCTTCCCTTTTCTTCTCTCTCCTGCTGCTCTTGTCTCTGAAGGCTGGTCTCCTCCCTTCCCTTTTCTCTTTCTATGGTCCCTTCCTCTAATAAAACAAAACAAAACAAGACAAAAAACAAACAAAAAACCCTCTTCTTGAACCCTGTCTCATGGTGTCTTTCTCTTGCACACCACTTTTCTTAAATTACAACATAGTCTACCGGAAGACTCAAATTGGTGGAGACCTCTTCTTTTCACAGATAGACACAAGGCCCTTAACTCCATCCACCCTCAACCTCTGATCCTGACTCTAAGCATTGCAACCTGGCAGCCAGCAGAAAGTCCAGAACATGTAGGGAGAAGGCTGCATGCAGCAACTCAATGGACTTGAGTTTGAAAGCTCAGCTGCTCTAGGTTACTCTCCAACTCTAAGTGTGATGAAGTTCCCACACGAGTTCCAAATGCTTTAATAATTCTCCTTTGCCTCCACACTAACAATGGCAAGCACTCGATAACCCTTCATGCTGCTAAATCTTAAAAGATAGTAGTGATGATGTGACATCTACATTATGCGTAACATTTCTACCATGTGTGCATTAATAATTCTCAGTGCAGGCACTGTTACTGATACTCCATCACAGTCAACTCAACATTTCTTTCCTGTAAGATAGGTCAGCAAAACGTGGCAGTAAATGAACTGAGCCTATGATTCTGCAAAAGGAAATTCCAGCAGTGCTATTCAGCCCACACTGGTTATTGAAGTCTGGGTAAGTCTTCAAGGAAACAGATTTAACTCCAGCATGCCACAGAACTGTTCTTTCTGCTTAAAGAAAGATTAATAATTTTCTAAGAAAAAGATTCTCAACAATCAGTTTTGTGGTTTTCTGAGCATTTTTCTTATCACTTATTCTCTTTCATTATTAAAAGAGTCATGTGACCCTGAGTTTTATGAATATAAAAATGAATTTAAATTGGCAGGATGGAAGCAATTACATAGTAATTGAAGAGGGATTAAAATTTAGGTCAGCTAGGTGCAAATCACTTTGCTTATTTTTCTTACTGTTTTTGCTTTTAGCATAACCAGAGTCCATGCTAAGTCTTGAGTCTTTGGAATGGGAGCATTTTGGAGAAGAGAAAGAAAGATACCAGATTTAAACTCCCTCCATTTGGGAACTCATGAAAATATTAGTGAGATAGATTTATTTCTTCAAATTCATTTCCTTCCCCTCACACTCTTCTTCTTTCTTAAGACTGTGGAACATCTTAAGAAAATTTAATCAAACAATATAAATTAATCATACTTTACACCAATAGTTGTGCAATCATTTCTAAGGATATAGTAAAGCACATATTGACTGTTAAGCTATCAACTGTTCATTTGACACAGCTCATCAGTACCACAATTCATTCCTGAAATCATTGATTCATTCATTCATTCATTCAGCACAGAATAGTTGCATATATTTAGCTACATGTTCTATGAAAGTGTAACAATGGTGGAATTTCTCAGTCTAGATAATCCTTGCAAGACCTTCTGAATCATTAATTAGGAGTAGAGAGCAATGATCCACAAGAATTCACCAGAGTCACTGGTTCAAATCTCACCTCAGACTTGATGCTTACTTATTAATTACATGAATTTGGTACAAAATATATACTCATCAGTTAGTTTTGCCTTGACTAATGATTATGTCATAGTATCACCACATTTGAGTTCTTTCAGAAGAGTATAATTCAGGTATATGTAGTTACCTCCTAAATAAACTTGAAAGGGTAAAAAAATCTTATTCCTTCATTAGGACAATATACAGTTACAAAATTTGATCAATTTTACAATTAAAACTATTTGTTATGCATCATGAATTAAGGTCATATGAAGCACATGTGCATAAGCATGGGCTCTACACAGCTTCACAAATCAGATTCGAGCCAATTTTCAATAAGGTAATTGGAAAATTCTACATTAATACAACCTGGCCCCCGTGGTGATGGAAGCTGGGATAGCTTAGTAAGAAAGGGATTTGAACCTAATAAACGTTTTGAGAAGTCACCTGGGGCCAAACTACAAGTTGGCTAACAAGCCGAAGTCTGGCTCCAAACTTCATACATATCATTTGATAGTTGGAAGCACAATCAATTTTCCAGTGCAAACAATAGGTCTAGAAATACAAGCAAACAAAGTACTGAGTTTAGCTCAGTAGCAGAGCTGCACAGGTTCAATCCCCACACTGCTACTCACACACAAAACTCCCTGAAAAAAACAACAACAACAAAAAAAACGGAAATCAAACAAACCAACAAACCATCTAAGAATCCCTCCTCCCAATTCTGTCCAAGTATTCTAGAATAACACATGAGCAAACCTCATAAGTTCTGGGCAGATGAAGCAAAACAGTTTCTATAAAAGTAAAACATACAGGCATAATGGCTGTAATTTATTAAGTCTTCAGACTTTATAAATCTATACTTTCTAGTTTACTACACCATGTCTTACAGTATTTCTGCTGTTTTGGATCATTATGTAGGCAACAAAACAAGGAGGAACTCCAGACACTGTTTCTAAATATTTACCTGCTGTTAGACTGGACCAGGCTAACAGTTTTCAGTTTCTTTATACATTTCAATTCCATTTGCATCATAGCTCATGAGAGAACTCCTTCGAGGCTATTTTCCAAATAAAATTATTAAAACTCAGTAAAACCTACAGTGACATTTCATGAAACTCATCTGTAAAAATCATCTCCTCTTAGGAAAAAGTTAGAAAATTGGGGGAAATAATAAAATCTAGAAACACTGTTAAACCAAAAAAATTTTTAACTTCAGAAGATATATTTGTTCTTGAATTTGAATCACCTCTATCTTCATAAAAAATGATATATTGAATTTGGTATAAACATTATAGAATTCTTTTGAATCCAGTATTAAAATTAATAAGCCAAATAGCTTATATCTGTGGCTATAACCATTATGTATATGGGGTTGATTATTTTATATGTATATATATATATTTGTGCATATATATACATATATATGAACATAGTAAATATACACATATATAATAGTTAATATATAACTTATCTTTAACTATGTAAAATATATAAAATAATTTCATTTCAAGTTGTTACGAATGGCTAACTAACCGAATCTGAGGAAATACTGTAGGCTACCCTGTTAAGAAACACCCTTAAAAATAATGAAAAATAGAACTGCATGATTTTTAAAGTAAAATGGTAATTCATATGAATCACATCACTGAACTCCTTTCAAAGGCTGATAAGTAGAAACAGTTGCTGAATTCACCTCTAGGTGGCTTTAAAACATGAACCCTGAGATGTGACTATGGGTTCCCATAGTATTAGAATGACTCTTTGACTACCTGTATTTCTATTGAAAATTGTCACAGGGAAGTGGCCACATGATGCTCTGATTAACAGGTACTGCTAATGCCCAAGGTCCTATCATCAGAGGATGACAAATATTTTCAAGATTTTGCAAGATGAAATGATGACCTCATAATCCTGTTGAGGTTGAGCAGTGATTTCATTATTATTGTTCTCAAGTTTTGCAAATTCCACATGCTCAAACAGTTCATTAGACTCTCTCTCTCTCTCTCTCTCTCTCTCTCTCTCTCTCTCTCTCTCTCTCCTGTGTGTGTGTGTGTGTGTGTGTGTGTGTGTGTGTATGTGCACATGCCTGCCATGCATGCATGTTCACCACGCACCCCCAGCATTTATGTAGATTTTGTGGATCCGGATTGAGTGACAAGCACATCAATGGCAAAGCCAGCCTCCCAATATTTCAGTATTGCTGCCACACTCCCATTCATGTTTCATTTCCAGTGGCATCTCATGAGGGACACTGTCCATAACTGTGCCGCCATCCATCTAACGATCCCCTCGTCTAATGCCAACAAACGTGGATCCTTTACCCTGAGCCAGGCTTGGTATTTGAACGTTCAGTGTAGCCTGCGCCTTCGCTGCCATTCCTCACACAGGACTGCACTATTTCCTCCAACTTACTGCAACACGAAAAGATCTTTTAGGACTAGCTCTTGTCTGTCTTCCACCAAAATCATGGGATTCAGGATAGAAATAGTAGTCCCTGTGTTATATGTGCACACGTTAAGGCAGACAACATAGATTCACATAGAGAATAAGTTATTCACTGATGTAAAAAGAAGACTCAACAGTGGGAGTCAAACACCACACGCACAAGCGTGCGCACACGTACACACACACACACACACACACACACACACACACACACATGACAGAGGTGAAAGACAGAGAGACAGAGAGGCAGACACCAAGAGAGTGTGTTAATCTGAAAGTCATGTTTCTGTGTAACTTCCACAGTTATACTAGTTTATAAATACTAGGTCCTAAATTTCACTCTGATGAGAAGGAGTGTCTTGGTACACAAAAAAGCATCTTGGGACACACATATGTATATAAAACTATAATAAATGACAAGCTTGCGGCTCCAGTTTTAAAGTCCTATTGGGGCTCTTGGATGCAAGTGAGAGAGCAAATGTAGCACAAACAGTTTTATGATGCTCAAATGTAGGCGGCCGCCAGCAGGACGCCATTACAAGATGGCGAACTTCCTCTTTCTTGTTTACCTTATTCGGGCATACGCCAGCTTGGCGGCTGCACTCCAGCGTGCCTGCTCGTTCCCTAGCCAATCCCGTGGCTCCAACACTGAGGCAAGGTCTTTTGAGCCTATGAGACCATGACCCGTTGCCTAGTAGGATATATATGCAGCTGTCCCTTCCTGCCTGGGGCCCCTCACCTTCAGCTCTCCCTTCAACCAAGAGGCTCCAATAAAGTGTGATCTGAGAAGAATCCTCGTGTGGTTGCCGTCTTTCCTGCGGGTCGGGATTGGCGTGCCACAATGCTCTGCTCAAACTAGGAATCCTCTGCCCGCCTTCTTCAGTCTTAGTATTATCATCTACTTTTCCACACTACAGATGCCTCGACCCTGGGGACCTAGATTGATGCTGAAATGCATAGTTTAGAAGCAGTTTCCTGGCCAACTTCCCAACAGATCAGAAAGTCATGGGACACAGTTCTGGGCAATAGATACAAGCAGAAGTCAGGAGGTGACATTCATGGGAACTCTTGGTTAGTTAGTGTCTTGCTCTTCTCTTTGTTTTCTTCCTGCCCTCAAGTAATGCAGGATCCTAGGAGGAAACCAGAAGTAATGCAGGAGGATTCTAGGAGGAAATCAGAAGTAATGCAGGATTCTAGGAGGAACACCATGATTCCCCATCACAAAGTGACCAATCATCAAAACTCTTGAGATCCTGTTCCAATAGCCTTAAATGTCACCAGTGAGCACTCCCTAGACAGGGAGATATTGAAAGTTACTCCTGTGTGAAACATACAAACACAATTTCCTAGGAAACAACAGCAACAATGGAAGATGACAAATTTATAGTGAAAAACAGCCTTGGAAATGGAGGACAAACAGACCCACAGACATTATCTGACCTTCACTAACTCAATGAAAAGCACAGTACGATAATTTACGTGTGTGTGTGTGTGTGTGTGTGTGTGTGTGTGTGTGTGTGTGTGGGTGTGTGGGTGTGTATGTATGTGTATGGGTCTGGGTATGTATGTTTCAGTATGTATGTAGGGAAATGGATATGTGAATGCATGGGGGTGAGGGTGTCTTTCATAGTAAACACAAGCCTATGAATCACATCTGTGTGGTAGACAAAACATTATGTCTCAAACTGTTTTACTACCACATACCTGAATTGTAGAGAGCCGTGTAGTGCCACGCCTTAAAGTGGCACTGGCTTCTGCCTTACACCTTCCCGCTGGTGAAGACTCTCTGGGTAAACAAGCCCTTAACTGGTTAAGTCTGTTCAGCCTGTCTGCTTCCGCATTAGAGTAGCCTATCTGCAGGGTCCACATGGCTCACTGGGGTTGGTTAGCTCAAGGGTATTTAAGCCTGTGCAGGGGTCCTCTCTCTCCCTCTCGCTCTCTCTCTCTCTCTCTCTCTCCCTGCAGGCCAGAAGCAACATGTTTAAAGGATCCTGATTAAAACTGCAAGAAGAAGATCTACCCGGAGCCGCATCTTCCTTGCTGGCGAGGGCAGGCGCGTACACTGAATCTACAACTTTTTTTTCTTAAAAAATAATGCAATCTCACCTTTAAAAATGGATACCAGTGTATAATGTTACAAACCAGGGAAAACCTGTTTGAATAATAGATTAAAATAATGTTTCGAGGCATGCATTCCTGAACCTGGTCTTACAGTTATTCTAGGAGGAAATATTTTGGGGTTAACCATATTATTTTTAGTACAGAATGTGACATGACCTTTAGCGTCATGATTTCTCAAATGAAAAATGTAAAGTATCATTTCTATGTTGCCTTACACCTTAGAAACAAAATTTATCACTAATCAGCTTGTTTAACGTAGGCCACGGAGAAATGATGAGATTGAAAATTTTATTATGAAAAAACTTTACAGCTTTAATAGAAAAGGAAGAGTTTCAGAGACTATCACAGATATAAAACTACTAGTTGCATTCTGACAAATGCGAATTTACCTTCAAGTTTGACTTATCAGAGCAATATGTCTCCTCTTTGCAAAGATAATTGTTAAATAGCACCAAGAATGAAAACCATAAGAAACAGGAAAATATTAATTAATCATAATAAGGTCTTGTAATAAGAATAGTTGTAAAGAGAATACAGAACCTTAACACTTCAACAACGGGAAAGACTTCAATCACAAAACAGGTAAAAGTAAAATATGGGAGTGGCATCTCTCCAGAGATGCAAACACACAGAGATGCTTGGGAAGGGCAAGTCAAAACCAGAGTAAAACAGGACTTCTCACCCTCAATGCACACAGAGCAGTTGGTTAGGATGTGGAAGAATAAACACACCCACCGTTTGCTACTAGGAATGCAAATGAGCCCAGCCACTTTGGGAAAGCATTTGGTAGCTTCTCAAAATGTGCAAAATGCAGTTTCCAGATGGAGTCGCAATGTCATCCATAAGCATATACCCGACACAGATGACAATTTATCATAAAAGCCTGAACAGTAATATCCAGGGCAAACATTATTCAGAAGAACCCAAATATAGAAATAACTATAAGTCCATCAACTAATCAATGAATCAACAAAAAAATGGTACTCACCCACATTGCATATAATTTGGCAGTTAAAATGAGTGAAATAAAGACACATTCTAACAGCGACATGAATAAACATTTAAAGTCTTGTGCTAAGTGAAAGACGTCAATCACAAAACCTGACAATGATTCCTGTTTTATGAAAAGTTCAGAATAAGGAAATCTGTATGGTCAGTCAGTGAGCACTTGACTTGAGGTGGTAGCTGTAAAGATTCAGGCATTACGCTGGCCTTCCCCTATCCCCTGGCAGGATGCACTCAGGCAGTGCTCTGGTCAGCCTAAGGTTCCATGAGTTCAAGTCTGCAGGCAGGTGCAAAGGACCCCTTTAAAAGACAGACCCCGCTCACTTATGCTCTCCTTGCTTTCTCTCTCTCTTCTGTTCCCGGTGTCTCTATGCCTCTTTTCCCTTCCCTCTCACTCCCCCTTCTAAATAAACTTCTCACTCAAGCTCTGTCTGCCTGACGTGTTATTCTCTGCTCCTCGGTCACCCTCACCTGCTATGGAACCCGCTATGCTCTCCCACGTGATCCCTGACCTTGGGACCCCCCACTCAGGACACCCACCCCCCTTCTCCAGCTTTATTCTAGAACTGTGACAAAAGAACAACAGTATCAAAGCAGGTGGCAGTGAAGTATGAGAGCTAGAACACATGGGGTTTTACTTGAGTGATGAAAAATTGCTGGATTCAGTGGTGATGCTTTTATCTCCACGAAAATGCCAAAAGCTACTGCACTGTGTGCTTTATATGGGAATGGGGGCATTATTTCAGCAGTATTTCTATATACACACACATCTGATACTAAAATTCTCTTTAAGGGCAACATTAAATTCATCCCAACTTAAATTTGAGCAGTACTATTGAAATGTTGGGGGGAATGGATCATTATAATTAACCTTTAAAAAGATTTATTTATAATTATTTGTATGCTTATGTCTGCATATTCTTGAGAATGCAGATGCCTGTGGAGGCCAGAAGATGGCGTTGGATGCCCCGAAGTTGGAGTTACAAGTGGTTGTGAGCCATATTCCCTGTGGGCTAGGACCAAAGTCACAACTTCTGTAAGAGCAACATCATTCACCCAGCTCTCCAATCTCATAATTAACTTCTTTGTGTATAAGATACTAAGATACTTTAGCTGTATTAATGACCATGTATTAGCATACCTTATTTATTTTTATACTGATACCGTGTGTGTGTGTGTGTGTGTGTAAGCATTATGGGCATGGGCACACCATGGCATGCATGTCCAGGTTAAAGGACAGCTTAAGGGAGTCTGTTCCCTGCTTCCACCATGTGGATCCTAGGGGTCAAACTCAGGCCATTAGGCTTGGGAACAAGGACTGCTGCCCACTGAGCAATCCTACTATCCCTGGACATCTTATTTCTAATTGAAGTGAGATGTCTGTGCACAAGGATCTGTATTTTTCTCACTAGCTTCTCTGGAAGGTCTTGGGAATTTTTCCACTTATATTTGTTCTGCTTGCCAAGTCAAAGGGTTATGTTAAGTACTCACATTGCTTTTATTTTTGAGTTTGCTGGAGGAATTCTCCACAAAGAGATGCAGTATCAACCTTTTTATGGGTTTGTTATCTTAAACTGTGGTCTGCACAGTAGCTTTTACTTTCCTTTTCCCTGAGAGCAAAGCCTCTCTCCAAACACTTCAGTGTTAAGTTCAGCGTCAATGTGTACAGATAAAACCTATTTTAAGAACCTCTTATCCATTCTTCATATAATGTTTTGACCAACATATGACCTTTTATAAATGCCTTAAGAGTTTGTATTCTGTGATAGCCACCATGACCCAGAGACTCTTGTGTAGGAATAGGTTTATTTCAGCCTACAGATCTCAGATCACATTGCATCACTAAGGGGAGTCAATGTAGACAAGGCAGGAAATGAACCATAGAGGAAGACTGCTCTATGGCTTGCTCAGTCTGCTTTCTTTCTTTTTCTTTCTCTTTCTTTCTTTCTTTCTTTCTTTCTTTCTTTCTTTCCTTTCTTTCTTTCCTTCTTTCTTTCTTTCTTTCTTTCTTTCTTTCTTCCTTCCTTCCTTCCTTTCTTTCTTCTTCTTTTTTTTTTTTTTTAGATTTTTGAGATAGGGTTTTTCTGTATTAATTTGGGGAGCCTGCCCTGGACTAGCTCTGTAGACCAGGCTGGACTCAAACTCACAGAGATCCACCTGTCTCTGCCTCCTGAGTGCTGGGACTAAAGGCATGTGCTACCAATGCCCCAGCTTCAGTCTGCTTTCTTATACAACCTAGGACCACCAGTCCAGTAGTGGCATTGCCCTACTACATAAATCAACAGTTAAAAAACTTCCCTACAGACTTGACTATAAGCCAATTGGATGGAGGTATTTTCTCAATTAAGATTCCCCTTTCCAGATGTCTAACTTTGTATCAAACTGAGGGAAAAAGACAAATATGAAGATGTATATTAACACTCCTGTAAAGCTATATTGACTTTTATTTAATGTTGCTTCTGAGAATCAAATTCAGGTTCTCATTCTTACATGACAGGCAAGTTATTGACTTATCCTTTAATGCATTATACCTTTTTTTTTTTAAAAAAAAAAAGAAATCTTCAAATCCATTGAGCAGTATCATCACCATCCCATAATCCGTGATGGAACCACACCATACAAAGTTCTTTTCTAGGCAGCATACACTGAAAGCCTTAGAGACACATGGATACAGCAAGAACTGCTCTTTAAGTGCTAATACTTATTCTTTGCTCTCTGCTGTTCCACTCAAGAATGAACAGGTGCTATTAAATCACACATGTGAGGGCATGGAGTTTTTCACTGAGAGAGAAGGGTAATTAATGGTGATGGTTGACCCAAATACAAGGCTTTTATGACTAAATTGAGTTTCAAGGTATGCACATGTGTCTACGGGTAAGGACAAATATACACAATGTGATTTTAAGACTTCAGGATATAGGTATGAAAAAAAGAGCAAGAGAACTTCAAAGTAGAGGTGAACCAAGTTGCACGTTTTGTGATTTAGAAAGATGGCACATATGACAACAGTTCTTGTAGAAAGAACATTTATGGCAGAAATGACTTAGATGATACTTGCTAAATACTGAATTTAAAAAAATAAGTTCAATATTTTCCTCTTCTGATCTCCACAAGGAAATACTTCTCATCCTTTTATAGCCAATAGTTTAAGTAAGGTACTAAACATTCATGACCACAAGCAGGTTACCATTTCTGCGGGGGCTTGGCGCTGAATCAACAGGTGTAATTAATAAAAGAAAAATCAAACCAATACATTGAAGGAGACAATATTCACACTTCAAAGGGCTGGGGAGTCTTTTCCTGTCTCCCTTAAAGAGGTCATTTAATGTTTCAAATACAGCTTGGATCTCGGGATCAAGAAAGTACATCTGAAGTTCTGGAGTTGCTGCCAAGCATCTAGATTTCTACTTTTAATCACACAGAGTAGCAAGAGGGCCTCTCCCATCCAGATATTGGACTGTGGATCCAGATGAGAAGATAAAAGCGTTTATCCCATGGTGCAATTCTTTCAAGGGGACTTAGTGGAAATGCTTTGTTGTTTGGACTACTCTTCCCAATCAGAGGTAGATCACATCACCTGATGGACTGGACAAAGCCAGAACAAGAGGAGTTGAAAGCATAACAGATTTTTTTTTTTAAAGTCAAGGGCAGACATTCTTTGATGATGGGACTCTTACTACAGACAACTTTCCATCCATTAACTCATTAAGTGTCCAGTGATTGCTACCAGCTAGATTGAAGTGGCATTAGAGAGACAAAAATAAATCTATGTGAGTCTCTACCTTAGCAGACTTTCTCCTTGTATTGGGAAACAAACTTGTAGCTGAAGAGTTACAGTACTACGCTATCGCTCTCAAAATACCTATTCCTCAATGACACAGAAGTGTACAATCCATTTAAAACACAGTGGTAATGTGGAAAGACTTGGAGAGGTGGCTCAACAGTTAAGAGCACTTGTGCTTGCATAGGACCACAGCTTAGTTTCCAACACACATATCAGACAATTCACAACTGCCTGTAACTACAGGTTGAAGAGATGTGATACCCTTTCCTGGCCTCCGTGGGCACCTGCACACACACACACATACACACACACACACACACACACACACACACACACACACACACACCCTGTGCAGGCATGCTTGCATGGCTTCATTTATGTGAAGGGGGCTTTATACAAAGGAACTGTATGTAGAGTGGCTTGGAGGTAAAAACACCAGTTACAAACAAGAAAAGGGCAGCAGTGAACTGTCTAGAAAGAGAGGGTTTCTTTACACACAATCTGTATCCACAATACATGCAGGAAAGGGTGGACATTTCTAGATACACAGTGTGGCACTTCTGATACAGTGGACCAAGACTTGGAATACTTGCACCAAAAACTTAAAGGCAATGTTGCCACATTCATATTTGATCTTAAGAAAGACTCTGTCTAAGAAACTAGATATACTTGGCTGGAGTCAATGAAGGTGGACATCTGCAAAAAGAAAGACATTATGAAATGGTTTATAATCTGGGAAAGAGAAAAGTCTAAAGAGGATCAATAGAAAGACGGATGTTAGGAACTGGGGAGAATGGGAAGATGAGGACCCTTATCTGAGGTGGAGCATTACTTACTAAAAGAGCATGAATAAGGGCTGACTCTGATGGAATACGATACTCCTCCCAATGTGTACACTTCCATTCTGTCCTACACAAGTCCATCCAATTAGATGCAAATTCAATGGTAAATCTGCCTTCCACTCATATAACCTGGCACCCTGAAGGTATTCCAGAAGTAACAAGAACATCAGAGTAAGATGCAAAACCAGTAACAAAGTATGAACAGATGGGAAGTACGGAGAGGGAGCGCAGTGGTTAAGAGTGCTTCCTGCTTTTGCAAAAGACCTGGGTCCAGTTCCCAGCATCCACATTGGGAAACTCACAACCATGAGTCATTTCAGTCCCAGCATGTCCACTGCCCATGGGCACCCGCATGCATATGACATATACAGACATGAACATATAAATAAAAATGAAAAAAATCTCATGGAAACAGTTGTACTTGAGTCTAATCTCTTGTTGGTGCCATCACTATTGTACGCTTGCAAGAATCCACTTTTCCCATGAGCCATACTCACAATTCCTGCATCTGCAAGGTTCTTCAACATAACATGGGGCCCTTCATCTATCATTATAGGCTGCGTTTCATCAGTTTCCATAGTAAAGAAGAGAACAGGCCAGTTCAACAGAAATGTTTCTCTTACATCATCATCGTCGGTATTCACAATGAACGCTGGCCATGTGGTTGCCATATGTGCTGTAACCATCTCTTAGTGTTCATTTCTAAATGACTCTGTCAAAATCTTCTCATATGCAAAACATGACAACTAAGCCTTCATACATGCTGCTGCTGATGGTAAGGAACTTCATGTTAACGGGTCAAGTATCCATGCAATCTACCCAGCAACTGTACATACAAAGCAAGAACTCCACAGGTGTGGGTGTCCACAGCATCAGACTTTTCACCGCAGACCTTCCATGCTTTCCATACCTTCCACGCACAGCTCTTTCCATAGGTTTTTTTTTTTTTTTTTTTTTTTTTTAGCAAAGATGAGTCTGCATAAATACCTTCTTTCCATCCCCAGAATGTGTTAGTAAATGAATTAATTAATAGATTTTTAGGTATGTTTGCTTCTTGTATTGCTGTTTGAGATTGTAGGGCCAAAGAAGGAAACTAAGGATGAAAATCTCATTTGACGACTGTAGGAAACATCTTCCATACTTGGACACAGCACAAAAGGTATGTCTAAAAATTCGACTCTTTATATACTTCACATTTTTTTTTAATTGAAATCAAGTTTTAGTAGATGTAGTAATAGTTTGTGAGTCAATCGGGATTTGCACCTTAAAACAAGGACTATGAGATTGGAGTTTCACAGTTACTTTTGATGGCAAAATCCTCATTGAAGTAATAATTTCATCACATAATAGCCCAGTTTCTTCACTGACATTAAAAGTCCCTAATGATATTGTATCACCCAGAGGTCCAATAAGTAACATACACTCATACATACTCAGACACACACTCACACTCTCACACATACATACCACCCATACACATACACACACACACACACAATCTCACACACACATTCTCTCTCTCTCTCTCTCTCTCTCTCTCTCTCTCTCTCTCTCTCTCTCTCTCTCTCTCTCCTGGATTTCTTCATGAGGGTAAAGGGTTAAGTCTGGGTTGTACTAAGTTGACAATGTTCAGAAACCCATCTGACTTCTTTGACATGGCTTCTTATTCACTCCTATGAATTAATGATGTTAAATTACAGGGAAAAACCCAAAAATACTTTATTATCTGATGTGGTGATTACAAGAAGAAATCTAGTTATTGTGAAATGCTTTTTTAAACTATTGACTATACACTTTGCAAATTTAATAAGGTCAGTACAAAAATAACTACCTTTAAATTTAAAGAGCATTCTCCTTATATCAAATCAGAATCATATTGAATTAATTGCTTCCAGCATCTTATAAACTATAATGTAATATGAGAAGTTTATGCACATAGATACAGTTGCTTTGGCCACTTATGTTGCTGAGTTTACAAATTTAACAGAAAAAAATGTATGAAGAGAAAGAATGAAAAAGGGGAAGGAAGAGAATGAGAGACAGACAGACAGACAGACATCTAATTGTTTGAAGCTAAGAGGAGAATGGCTTAGGGATTAGGAGAGTCTCGTTGGCCTTGGAATCAAAGCACCTTGCTTTGGGGCAAAATACCAAAGAAACAGACTCTATATCATCATAAGGAAGAGTGTTTTTCTTCACAGAAATCCAAAACAAACAGCAAATCTCTCTTTCATTTTCGGGATCCCCAACTCTGACTTATTACACAAGGTTTAATAGATCAGTCAAAACTTAGATTACAGGAAAGGTTTCCAAACATGTTACTTTCTAGGACTGTGGACACTGCTTCACCACCACAATTAACATGTGCACATCAGAAAAGCCTGGAGGTGGACATGATGAATCCCTGTTCCAGGTTTTAATATGTTGAGCTAGTGAGCTCTGCACATTTCTCCTAATTTGACAATAAAGATTAATGTGAAAAAAATAACATTTTTTTTTATTGATGTCTTTTTCCATGATACCAATTCTTAATAAAAATCTATTATGGAATAATGAATACAAACTTGTCTTTCCAAACAATCCTTCAACACTATATTTAAAACTATTATTCGATGGCCGTACTGAATTTATTTCATGGAATGTAGACTATGCGTGTCTTTCCTCCTATCTGGAGGAAGGGACCATGAGAGAATCTCAAGATCAAGCGTGGCTGCCCATAGAACTATAGATCGCAGCAAAGATAATAAGCTCTAGTTTGTGTTTCCACACTAAGCAAACAAGAGACACAATCATAGTTTTCGTTAGACTTAATTGATCAACTGTGTGAAATGGGAGAAAAAAGATTTATTTCTTCAAGCCCAAACGTGGATTTAAATTGAAGAGTCTGCACCTGAAATCTGTATAGTGTTCATGTACAAAGGTAAGTAAAATAAGACAAACAAGGACAACACTATAGTGGTAGCCTCTATTAACAATTTCGAGCACACCACTATAATGATAACAATTTATGAACGAGGATACGTCAAAGGGAAAGGAGATAAATGTGATTTTTAGAGTAGACGCAGAGCCCTCAATGTGGAAATCAAAGTGGCTCAGAGCTGACAAGATTTGTGGGTCTTCAAAGGCCTCAGCCAGTAACGTAAAGAGGAATAAGTCTGCCAGGGCAATGAACTGAATGTCTTAGGATGACAGTAATTCATTCAACCAGTATGTACAATAGAGCGTCTGCACAGTCTTGTTCCCTGGGAAGCCTTTCTGTCACATTCTAGCTATTAGTGGTTTGTTGGCGATGCTGGCATACATTATCGGAACCTTCCCGCTGTGTTCCAAGAGCCATTTCCCCTTAGTGAGTTTGTCTATATATTTGTGTCTACCTGTTTGGGGTATTAATCATATTGGAGAAGGGCACACCCCAGGGAGGTCTTTCTAATTTAATTACCTCCATATACTCCAGCGCCCTCTCCTGGCATCTTCTGGTGCTGCATGTGTAATTATCTCCAAATAGACACACATGCATACAAATAATAAAAATAACAATAACGTTTAAAATAAATGAAGTTCTCTAGTGACTGTGTGTTGCTGACAAACGCACAGCCGTGTCAAGGACCCTGATGTCTCAAACCCTTGAGAATGAACAGGGCTTCCCAGGGTCAGGCTCAGAAATAGCAAAGCCTCCCCTGTTCAGACTATAGATGTTGAATAATGATTAACCCTTAGCTTAAAGCAGTGTGTTCAGCACCAACTGCAGCTTCCTTATCTGGATGTTGACTGCATCCTGAAATGGCTACTCTTCAGAGACCTCCCGCCCACTTCTCCCCCTATTCTGTAGTCAATGAATGCGCTGAGTTTCTCGGAGGCTAGTGGTGCATCTCCATCACAGTGCGAGGCTCACAAACTCCCCAGCTTTTCTGTATACATACCTGTCATTTACTTTTATTTCATTCTTTGTGTGTGTCTTTCACATCATGCCCCCAATCCCATCATCCATCTCTCTCCCCCACTCCAAAATAAAACAAAATAAAATTTAAGAGAAACGGGGGGGGGAGGGATGGGAAAAGGGAGAAATCTCATCATTGAAGCTCCAGTGTATATTCTTACATGTAAGCATTTATTGAAAAGAATCCTTGGTCTGGTTGGAGGTCCATGGTCTCTGCTGCACCATCAGCACTGGTCTGGGGGAGGACTGGGAATCTTCCTGGACATCCCTTTGCTGCCCTGTGTCATGGGAATCCTGCAGCTCTGGGTCCATAGAACTGATCCCCCACCCCCATGCTCTAGCAGATCACAGAAGGGGTGAATGCTGGATTAGGCCAACACATAACCCTGGTTCTGGGCCTGGGTAGGTACAGGGTTGGTCAGCCTGCCAGCTCTCCCTGTCTCTGTAAGCATCCAAGTGGGATCAATCCCAAAGTGGGATCAATCCCAAAGCCCTGAGGCCACAGCAGATCCTTCCATGAATGCATACCATCAAGTTATACTTAATTTTGTATGTTATTTATGTACATGTTGTTCATACCTACTTGCTGGACATCAAATCCCAGCTCATCCTACACTACTCTCCTGGCCTCAGTTGTAAATGGTTTGCATCCACAATGAACATACCTTCATTAGTAAAGGCTCATTATTAAATTACTATAGATGTGACAAGGCCCAGAAAGATTATGGCCATATCAATTATCTTGAGCACTACAAACATCAGAACCACAAAGAATTGACAGTAAAAAGGAGACAGAGAAGACCTGTAGAAGCAGGCGCTCTCATTTGTTTACTTTGGCTAGCTTCTAGATTGCCTGTAATTTTTAACTGTGACTCTGATCCAAGGAGTCACCATTCCTCCAGGGGTAACAAACCAAAAGCCACCATGAGCATTCAACAGCATGCATCATCCAACACCATTGTGCTGGCTCAGATCACAGGATCTGCCTATGTCCTCCATGAAGTTAGAAGCTGAATTTTAAAAAGAGGAATGAAATGAAATATGGGGTATCTGAAATGCTGGGAGACGCTGGCTTGCTTATGTGTGAGCCAACATTAAAACCTGCTGTTTGCGAATCATTCCTAGTCTAATTCTTCTTAGTAATTGAGAGTCAGTATTTCCAATTAAAATAAAAACAAAATTTAAAAATGGAGACCAGCAACAATGATCCAAAATACTATTACAATTACAGGGCATTCAAAAGCCCATGTATGCCCTAATTATTTAGTCCCTGTACCAGAGGATGGTGTCTGTTCTCACAGACACCCTCACTCCCCATCGGAGGCCAGAGAACTTCCAGCGAGCGGGCTGGTGGAGCCTGAGAAAGTTTGTGGTGTTGGACATTTTTTTTCTTTCATTTTAAAATTATGCAGACACACGTAAAATGTCTTCTGCATTTTAGTCAGCCTTCTCCCCGTATAAAGGATGAGTTTACACGGTGAAATAATGATATAACGGGAGGAAAGAAGTCTTGCCCCCTGGCATCGGGTATTATAAACAGCAAAGAGTGCCAGCGTAAACCTTCATGCAGGAGACTGTGTTCTTTGTCAAGCCGTGTCTTCCTTTCAAAATACCCCTGCTGCCATTTGTCTGCACTGGGCCAGCTGCAGTGCTAATGGGGGCCTTTACTCCTGCTGCATAATGTTTTACAGGTTTGCCGTGGGGGTCGCTCCCAGTGAGGCCTTTACGTCAGAGCGAGAACTCTGACAAACAGAGAGTAGAAAGATGCCAGGAAACGCAGAGTCCGAGAGGGGAGGGCTGACGGGGATGGAAAGGAATACTGCACAGTGCTCACAGCCTTTCTATTTATCTGACCCTCCCTTACTGCCAGAAGCAATGTTTTCATTATTAAGGGGAGGAAAGCGAGAGCAGGGACAAGCATGAGGTTATATAAACATTATCTTCAAATATAAGATAAGAAATGCTCAACTAACCCTCCTATCTCATCAAAACAAAAAAGGGCAAAACACGCATCTTTCCAAATATTTAGTATTTAATTACGCATCTGCCATCACGTACATCATGGTAAACATGTAACGGAAAAGTCCCCGTTAAATAAATATACAAAGACATCTCAAGAGTGCTATGGCTTGCTTCACCGAGAGACTTGGAGGCATCGGTGACAAATCTCGTACTATTAATACAAACTCAGGCTGACATAAAATGAGTGTCAGTAAAGCAGAGCATGAAGTCACTTGAAGACCAGTGCCCCAGCAAATGGTATTAAATGTTTCCAAAAGCCCAGTGGACGACAGCATTTCCTGAGCCTCCTCTACTCTGCAAGCACCACATGCCTCGTTATAAACGTATTAAGGGGGCTTCAGCTCATCCGCAGATCCTCAGGCTGTGCTTCCAGATGCTTCAAAGTTCAGAAGACTCAGTGCACAAGCCCTTATTCAGTTCCCTGTGTTGACTTGCTTTCATCACAACAAACACATTTGATATGAAAGCCAACTTTCCAGTGATGTTTAAGGTCCCGGATACAATACGGAGACTTACAGATGAATTTTCAGAAGAATTCAGTGCAGGCAGGACAGGAGGGAAAAGCATTGGTGGGTGGGTCCTGTCAGGAGAGGGTAAATGGAGGGAGGGAGTGGGGATGGTAGAATACCTTGTGTGTGTGTGTGTGGGAGGGAAGAATTTTCAATGAATGAATAAACACTATTTAAAAAGAAAAGCATGATGCCATATCAATAAGAATTAAATAATACTGGCTTATAAACTAAATCTCAAAGCCAGCAACTGAGAGCCTGCCAAGGCCCTCATATAGAGGCAGCTAAAAGATGATGGGACAGGATCCAGTACATAAGAAGTGAGATTCCTACCAGGTGCTTAAGCCAAGGTTTGAGAAAAGCAAATATACGCATGCTGACTACATGTTGATGTCTCCATCACTATAGAGACGTCAAGGAGTTATCTTCATACCAGTTGAGAGGAGAAAAGTAATTAACTCCGATAGTTTCCCATTCTTTGTTGGTAATTGTCTTTTTTTCTCGATTAATGCCAGCCTGCAAGACCTTTACCCATCTGAACAGAAACCCAGAGTCTGTTTCAGTTCATCGTTCTATTTCAGAGACGGGAGAAGAGCTCTTTCATGGCTGACTGTCTGTAGCCACTGCACTTCACTCTGGCTTTGCATTCCTTTCTCCAGCCCCTGCAACCACATGACCTCTCTCACACTCCTAGCAGCACCTTTAAGGCTACTCACCTGAGAATCTAAAGACATCTTCCTCCAAGAAAAGCAAAGGCATCTTTTATAAAGTCTGTCATAATTTGTCTTCGGAAACAGTCTAACTACAGAGGCCAGGCTGTCCTACAGTCCCCACCTCAGCCTCCTGTGTGCCGGGGTGGTTATGTGTGCACTACCTTGCCAGGCACTGCAGTTTGTCATATTTACACATCTTCTTTGCTCTAGTGTGGATCTGGAGTGGCTTGAGTCTCTGGTCTTACTGGAAGAGGGTATGATCTCATCCAGAGGTGGGTCTACTAGAAGGATGTTAGCGCTTCAGGAATGTACCCACAAAGGAGACCCAGGTGTCCCAGTCCTCCACTGTCTCTTTGCTTCCTGGCCACCATGGTGTGGACAAGACTTCTCCACCACGAGCTCCTAGTGCAATGCTCTGTACCAACCCAGGCACAGAAGGAGGGCAAACAACCATGGGCAGCCACCCTGGAAGCCAGAAGCCAAAGAAAACTTTTTCTCTCCTGTTGATCATCTCATATGTTTTGCAGCAATTAGAGAAAGCTGCGTAATGTAATCTTTCACCCAATCTACATGCAAACAGACAACACTAATACAAGAACATAATAGCCAAACTCCCTCAAGTGGTAAGCCATAGAAACCGTGACTGGTGCCACTATGGAATGACAGCTTGGACGTTATGAGGTCCTTGTTCAAAGCAAAATTTCCATTCTGTCTCAAGAGAACATTTTTGAAAAGATGGCTTACAAGTACACATTGAGAAAATGGAAGATGGTATCAAAGAGGCTCAAGGGAACTTATAAACTCTCTCTCTCTCTCTCTCTCTCTCTCTCTCTCTCTCTCTCACACACACACACACACACACACACAGACACACACACATATACCGACATATATGTACATATATATATATATATTCTTAAAATATATGGTTTAAAAAAGAGCTCTCTTAAATCCAAATTATGATAATGATACAAATAATAAATAATGTATGCCTTCACAGCATTATTCTAAGTATGTCACAGAGGTGACTACATTCAGTCTTCCCAATGTGTCTATTACTATAGCTATTATACAGGCAAGAAAACTGAGTCACAGATGAGCTAATTACTTTCCCAGGAACCCAAAGTACCTACAAAGTCTTCTCCTATGGCCATGAGAAGGTACTGCCCAGTGATGTGGCTAACACTGGGGAGGTAAGTTAGATTAGAAACCCAGGTGGGCCTCAGAGACAGTAAAATATTTATTCTAGACTCAATGGTTGTAGCAAATGTTCATTTTATATTTCATCCCTCTTATTATTTTAGTTACAAATATAGTTTTATAATCTTTATTTATAGTCAAAATGATATAGTTACTAATATATGTACTTCTACCATCTAATATTAATGTGTAGAAATAGAACACAATTAAGTTAATGATATAACATTACATTTTCTGTATACTCTTCAGCATTTAAATTTTGGTTACTGCACAATTTAAAAAGTTAATCAACACAGCCACCATACGAATGTCAACACTGACATCGGAAGTACCCAGACTGAATCTGAGATTCTGATGACAAGCATCATCCTTTCCAGAGAACGTACACTGTGAACTTAGTGCTCCGTTCTCACATGGTAAAGATACTTAAGAGTGTTGTCTCTCTCCTAAGAAACACACTTGGGAAAACAACGACCACTCCAGCCTATGCTTCTCTTCTTTACAAAGATACCTGAAGAGATCATCCTTAAAGCATACATGGTCCAGCACTCTAGGGCTGTAAAGAGTTAATCAATCCAAGTGCTGTCTCCTAATAGCCCCCATCACTGATATCTAAATTCTGTGAGTAGGAACAGAGCTTGCTAAATCAGAATGTGTCTTCCTCTGGGGTCACTCCCCTGCCTGCCGGGCACTTTACCTTCTCCTCTCCTTACAAATATGTTTAAAAACATGAAAGCACCTTGCCTCCATAAAAGCGCACATGAAATAATTACCTAATCAAGCAATATATTATGTGCCTTCCTAAAGAAGCCCAAGCAATTCAAATACACTTTAAGTAACATGGTGTCATTTGGCAAGATAGTTTTCCATTAATTTCAATTACTTTTGAAATTAAGATTTAATTATACATGTTTGAGGGTTTTGCCTGCATGTGTGTATGTGTACCGTGTGCATGCCTGGTGCCTGAGGAGGCCAGAAGAGGATCTCAGATCCCCTGCAACTAGAGCTTCTAATGATGACCATTAATGCCACATGTGTGCTGGAAATGAAATCCAGATCCTCTACAAGAGCAACCAGCACTCTTAACGGCCGAGCCATCACTCCAGGCCCTGCGAATGATTTTAAAATGGTAGATTAGTATCCACAGAAGCATTGTTTCCTGAACATATTTCCAACTACCACAATCCTTCTTGGTACGTATAAATCTCATTGACACTTTGGTTAATAGTTCTGAGTATTTTAAAGACCTCATCAGAAAATATCTAGGACACCAAAGATCAATGTTTTGGTTCGATGTTATGAAAAACCTCCTAGATGTAGATGGAGTTTCATAAGTCAACTGTGATGATGACATAGGTGTATTATTATCGAAAACAATGCAGAAAACACTTCATTTTCCTTTTATCTCTGCAGCTAGCTGTGTAAGAGCAAGAAAGGGTACCTGGAAAGAAGACAGATGCCACAGAGAAAGGAAAGGGCAGGATTTCCCTCTGAGCAGAAAGTCTCAGAAAGCATTCAGAATCCCCAAGGCTCACGGTGAGCTTGCGGCAAACAGCTGATGGAGCCAGGAGTCTGAATGAGATGGGAACACAGACAGTCTACCCCTGAGGCAAGAAGTCCCAACAAAGTCAAAAGGGACAGCGTGGCATGAAGGACATCAGAGAGAAAGTGGCAAGCGTGTGGGAATTTTGGTCACAAACTATTACTAACCTCAGTGTGAAACATCAAAAATGAGTTATCCTTACCAAATTGCCATTGTGTTTTGTGCCTCTCTGTTGGTATTTCATGAGGTGTTGCTCTTCATCACAGCACATTGCACTGTCCTCCTCTATTGCCATTCATTCTTTGGGGTGTATTCTCACTCATTTATAAAAATAATAAGGTGGCTCTGTGTATTTCTTTCCAGCCCCAGCCTTGCTACGTTCTGCTAGTTATGCTCCTCCCCCTTCTTCCTCTCTCTCTCTCTCTCTCTCTCTCTCCCTCTCTCTGTTAATGCTGTTGTTATTAGAAGTGAAATCAGGACTAACCCTAGGCAAGCACACTAGTACGTAGTCTACGTAGTCTTAGCACAGTCAGTGAGTAGCTTCAGTAACTCGAAGCTTCCAAAATCTAATGTGGTATTTGCTCTTTTTCTCTCCAAATCCTGCCTTTTCTTGCTCCTCTCCAGTCAGTGTTCTTCATCTTCTTATGTCTGAGGTGATTTGCTTGGGGAACCATGAGGTATCAATAGGCACCACCGCAACCCTGCAGCTACCCTGCCATCTTATCCATATTCCCAATTAAGTGGCAAATTCTGAGGATCTGCTTGTAAAATACATCACAGTTCCTCCAGTACCTAAACTCTAGATAACTGCAAAGCTCCTTCTCCTCCTGGACTACATGCCTAAAGGGTTTCTCCAAAAGCATTCAGTGTTTCCTGGAATATGTAATCATTGGTTGATGTCTTTTCCAGTAAATATCTCACAGTCACACAGGGCTTGCTAGACTCCTTCCCCCCAGGCTTCAGATTCAGTAAGTCATGCTAGGGGCTGAGACCTTCTGTTTCTCCAGGTGATACTCAAAGGAAATGACCAGAGTGAGGCATTTTGAAAGCCATGGTCTTACAAAGTGCAAGCTCTTGAAGAGCAGGCCCTTGCCTTAATGATCATCACATGGAAAGAAACTTAGACGACATTCACAAAGCAATTTTTGAATGAGCCTGTTCTAATGTAATATACATTTCCATAGGCATCATTTAAATTATTATCTCAAAAACTTCTAAGATAAAACTTCATAAACATAAATATGCATCTGTCAAATGTGGTATAGATCACAGTGGAAATGAGGAGGCCGTATCAATAAGTGCGCTGGTAATCAAAACAACATTCCATTTAATACTGATTCATTTATAATTGATCAATTAAAAATCAACTCTCAAAAGGCCCAGCTGAAGATCTCATTCCATTCTTCACACTGTTTGCCTAAACTTATTTTTTTCTTTATTACTCCTCCAACCACTCCTATTTTAAAAATACAAATCGCACACAGCAGCTGCATCATTCTAGTGAGGTCACCAAAAATCTGCACAGATTGAAAACTGTGTCTGTTTGTAGCCAACTGCAGGTAATGCTCACAAACCGAGAAACAGGAGAGAGACCCTCAACATCCAACCCAGAGATGAGCTATGAGTGGGTTTGGCACAGGAAAAGAAATAGACCAAATGTAATGAGTTATATTGGGTATCACAAAATACACTATTATAGTTGGGATGAGACATTATTTGTTCCACAAGAAAAGCAGGGCCATCTACTCCTATAAACTGTGTATGGACATAAAGGATGTTTGATGGGAGATGTTATTCTGTAAATATGTTTCTCATACTGGTTAATTAATAAAGCCTGTGGCCTATAGGAAACAAGATAGGCGGGGCTAGGAGATCAGGAGGAGGAAAGAGGAAGTAAAAGGAGGAATCAAGATGGAGACCAGGGAGGAAGGAAGACACCAGGCGCGGCTCCCAGATAAGATGAGCCACGTGGAAATAATTAGATAAGTAGAAATGGGTTAATAATTAAGACAGAGCTAGCCTATAAACAATAATGGCAATTGGCCAACAGGATTGTATCAAATATGGAGCCTCAGAGTGTTATTTGGGGCTCACGTGGCAGCGGGACCATGGCGGCAGGACCGGGAGGCTGGCGGGGAGGAACAAAGAGTAAAACCTGCCCGTAACAGATGTTCATTAAAGAGGAGGAAAGGGGGTATGGCACGAGCCCCACCCCTCCCCATGTTCCTCCTCCCCTATCTTGGCTAACCACTCAGCTTTGTAGTATGAGTCCCTCATGAGTTGCAGAGCATGAAAATAAACTCTCTTCAGTGGCTAGAACACATGCTAGGATTTCTCAGAGTAGCACTTGGCTCTGGTGTCTGTTTGATGTCCTCTGATCTCATTCCTCTTTGTGACAGGGCCAAGGGGCTGATGCTGGGTGCTGCTGAGCATGTGAAACCCAGAAGTAATAAAGGAGTCTCTCAACCTGGCGCCAAATCCTAGAAGGGACTTGGTGGAATTTGACCAGATATTTGTTGTCCTCTTATGTTTTGACAAACATACATTAGAACAAAGCAACAATCAAAATGTGTGATGCAGCAAACACTTCCCAAGCCACTGGCAGGCGTGATTAAATTGATTATAAATATTTCTGAGGCATCTGCTGCATCTCTTGGCTGACTATTCACAGTTAATTTCTGACTCCTTAGTTGGATGACAGTCAGCACAACCAAGATGGGACTCATCCACTTCCAAAACTGTGCATTTAGAAAAAGGAAATCTAATTCAAATAATAATTTTGCTAAATCTTCTATTGATTTTACCAACTGTATTTCTTTAAGATTCACAATGCCACTAAAACTGACCTATCTAACTCTCCACATTACTTCTACCCGAAAAAAAAAAAAAAAAAAAAAGCAGTGTAATTACTATGGTTCAGATGCTTTCAGATGCGGTTTCTTCAATATCCCATGCCTCAGCCTCCCCCTCGATTTTTGTATGGATCATGTCCTTCAGTAGGATTGTGCTGTTTGACTTCTGTAAGTACATGGTTCTTTGTACTAATACCAATGCCTATAGTGCAATCAATGCATGTCTTTTCCCATTAGACAGAAATAGGCTCAAATCTTGGTGTCCTCACTAAATAATAATGTCACCATCAACAAGTTTCTAAAATGCTGTTAGTTATATCATCATTAAATATCTATATACACCTCTCTAGTGTATGAGATAGTGGAAAGACATGGAGATGCTCCCATTAAAGTTCTAAGCAAAATCCTAGCACACAGTAGGTTTGCCCCCCCCCCAAGCTAGGTCCTACCCGTCTTCAAAAGGTGCTTCATGAAATACCTTACCAAATAGACAATCTGTTTATTGTAGTTATACAAACAGCATCTAATATACATATCAGCCTAAGAGGGCTCAAAGATTAGGTGAAAGATAGGACATGATATGTACACAAACAAACACCACAAGAATATTAAACAGTGAAAAAGTAAATGGAATTGTCACTTGGGATAAATGGCTTGAACTCAAGGACATGATATTAAGTGATAGAAGCCAGCAGGACAAGTAACACATGTGGTTTTTTTTCACAAGTGGTAGTTAAAAGGAAATCAACATGAAAATAAAAAAGCCATTGATAGACATTGAAAAGCAGGGTGACAAAAATGAGATCTCATTTGGTCAGTACACACTGTAAACATACAAAGTCATACAAACATAGAAAGCCACTCTGGGTTATAGTAACACAAATTACAATGTATTTAAAACATCCCTCCTCAAATAACTTTTCCCATACCATCTTCCTTGCCTTTACTCCTCCTTCTTTTGTCACAAGGATGCAAAACTCACCTAACTACACAAAATTTTACCTCCACTTCCCTTGTTGATTGTACATGGAATATTTTAATCTAAGCTTTACTTTCATTATTACAGGTTTTTGCATTTCAATTCATTTAGTTATTTTCCTTTTTCATTAACCAGTAAGTGCATTGCATGTAGTAAGTCTAAATTATCTTTTCATTCTAATAAGTTAGCACTTATCATAAACAAGGTTATAAATGTAGAGCAACTTAATGAGTATAGAAAGACAAGGACAAAATTTTTATAATATATTTTTGTAACTTTTATACCCCAATCACTGCATAGTTTAAGACAACTTTTTAAAAATAATTAAACCTAAAGTTTAAGACTACTTTTTTATTACTTAGATGTAATTTTGAGACATATATTCCTTGTGTGATTTAACTCATCTGTCAAGAATTGACTTCACAGATTTTGATGATTCTCCAATGGGAGACTTTTCCCTCCCTGGGGAGTGGATGGAGGATGGGATGAGGAGTTGGTGGGGGGAATGGGAGGACAGGGGGGAGAGGGAACTGGGATTAGTATGCAAAATAAGATTGCTTTTAACTTATATAAAAATTAAATAAAAAGAAAAAAAATAATTGACTTCACATCAGGCACCACGGGTCAGACATGACCAAGAGTAACCATGCATGCTACACTCCCTGCGCAGCTTCAGGTGGCGCCAACCCAATTTAGTCGTCTTCATATAGAACAGCACAGTGTACTGTATAGTAAGGACCTACTTGCCTTAAACGGAATAATGCCCTTCTCCTATAGTGAGATTGATGAACACCTTAATTGCCATCGTAGATATTTTATCCAGTAACTGATGGAAGCAGAAGCAGAGATCCACAGCCAAGCACTGAGTCGAACTCCTGGAGTTCAGTTGTAGAGAAGGAGGAGTGATGAGCAAAGGGGTAAAGACCAGGCTGGAGAAACCCACAGCAACAGCTGATCTGAGCAAATGGAAGCTCATGGGCCCCAGACTGACAGCTGGGAAACCAGCATAGGACTGAACCAGACCCCCTGAATGAGGGTGTCAGTTGGGAGGCCTGGGAAGTCTATGGAGCCTCTGACAGTGGAACCAGTATTTATTCCTAGTACACAAATGGGCTTTGGGAGCCCATTCCCTAAGGAGGGATACTCTCTCAGCCTAGATACACAGGGGAGGGCCTCGGTCCTGCCCCAAATGATGTGACAGACTTTGATGATTCCCCAGGGAAGGCCTCACCTTCCCTGGGGGATGGATGGAGGGGATGGGATGGGGAGAAAATGGGGGGATGGGAGAATGGGAGAGAGAAGGAAATGGGACTGGTATGTAAAATAAGATCTTTAAAAAATAATTATTAAAATAATGAAAGAAAAGAAAGGAGTCTGAAAACAGAAGTAGAGCAAGCCATAGTGGTCATTGTTGTAAGTAGAGCAAAGTCGAAGGACAGCCTCATTAGGAGCCCACGTGAAGGCCTCAGGGAAGCAGAGTGCTGAGCAGCCCCGAGGCTTCCTCTAGGCAAACAGGTGTCCATTAGTTCTTCTGTAGCTACAGAAAAGGTCTATCTTATACTTTCTTCCAGAGAGGCATAATCAAGCGTTACCCACAAGGTAATGTACAATAAGTGAATTTAAATGAGATTTAAAGTTCATTTCCTCAAGAGCACTGGCAATGGTTCTCATGTCTAAGTGCCCCATGGAACACACACAGAACACACCTCTCATCACAGAGAGTTCTAGAAAACAGTTGCCTCTAGAGAACTGAAATGAACTGAATCTGCCTTTTGAAAAAAAAAAGAATCTAATTATGCCACTCTGTTTAGTTAAATCCATTATTAATTGGATTATTGACTCTCTGATACCAAACAATAATTGGTCATCATTATCTTTTAGGTGGGAAAGAAGGAAAGAGGGAGGGAAGGAAGGAAGACAAATATCCCTTAGATCCAAAACATCTGTTAATCTTCATTTTATAAGCCTGGAAATTCTCCAAGCCAATATTAGAAAGCCTTTTTCTTAATGATAGGGAACATTATTTTTAAAAGCTTCTATTCTATGCTCTTTATCAGTTTTGCTTTTTTAAAAGTCAGTTATTTTCATAGGCACAAAGTGTCTCAACCTGTACACATTGATCCCAATTGACCTCTTACCCCATTCTTTTCTTTCTAGTACTGAACACCTGTGAACTTTTTCAAAGTTCAGTCATAGATGAATCCAGAATTTAAAAGTGTTTGAGAAATGTCCCTCCCCATTTTCAAAATGGACACATTCTTTATACTTCTTTATGAAAAGTTTCTGGGTGGGTAATTGACATGGGTAATCTCTGTAATAACCCCAATGCTGAGGGGACATAGGACAATTTGTACTTTCCACCATGGGCCCATCTTACTGTCTCCCAATATTTAAGGAAGATACAATATTTAAATATTGTTGGTATTCTCCACTGCCATATTGGCTCTTGCTAAAGAAGGCAGAGGGGTCCCTGTCTGTTTTCAGAAAAAAGAATGTGGCATAATGCCTTCCTAATGTGGTCCTGGACCAAGTTTGGAATCTGTCAAGAAGGTGGAGACTCCAAGAGTTATACTCCAGGATTCAGTCATAACCATGAGTTTAGAAAGACAGGATCTCCATTTCAGAAGGCTGCAAGAGCCTGAGATGAATTTGACAATCATTGTTATGACAGCAGGACCAAGGGTAAAGGGCTCAACACTATGTATGCTGAATTGAGTGGGTTTGAAGAGCAAAAAACTGGAATGTTAGGACAACAGCAAAATGATACAACAGGAACAATAGCTTGCATTCCTGCAGCCTTTATTACTTATTTAATATAACCATGGATATATTAATTTATAAATAGATGAATTTATGTATGACATGCATGTATAAATAAATAAAGACAAGTTTCAAGCTATGCTGAAGAATTAGGTCATAATGAATATTTAGTTTGCTACATTTGGAAACTGTAAGAAGTACAGCAGGAAGTCAGGGGAGGGTCTAATTTATGCCATTATGACTCCCACCAGGAAGTTATTCTATGAGCTTACCAAGCCATTCTGCATTTTAAAAAGTAAAAGTGGAAAACATGCACAGAGCTTTATCCCATTGTCCCCACTATTCAAACTTCTCTAAAATGAGAGTCCTTTCCAAAGGACTAACTGGCCATTAAGGGAAGCTTTGTGCTGCTTTTCTGTCTGGCTTTACCCCCCCTTACACAGAATTTGACAGTTGTTGAAAGGTGGTAGGGGTGGTTGGAGGAATGATGGGTGAAAGGATAGGTGAGTAGGTAAGTGAATGGGTGAGTGGGTGGGTGGGTGAGTGGGTGGCTGGGTGGGTGGATGGGTGGGTGGATAGATGGATGGATGAATAGGTGGGTGGATGGGTGGGTGGATGGATGAATAGGTGGGTGGATGGGTAGGTGGATGGATGAATAGGTGGGTGGATGGGTGGGTGGATGGATGGGTGGATGGATGAATAGGTGGGTGGATGGGTAGGTGGATGGATGAATAGGTGGGTGGATGGGTGGGTGGATGGATGGGTGGATGGATAGATGGATGTATGGATAGGTGGGTGGATGGGTGGGTGGCTAGTTATGTTGGTGGATGGATGGGCGGGTCAGTGAATGTAAGAGAAAAAAATAGATGAGTGGATATATCCATGAAAACAAGGACCATCAATGGTACCTCTCCACTGAAAGCAACCAACAACTTTCAAAATTCCCAGAAACTCTTGGAACTACATTAGAAAGTAAGAAACAGAAAAGCAAACTATGCTGAGGTAGGGGCACTGTGAACTTTCCTAGCAATGCTGCATTTTCAAATTTCCTTTAAGACACAGAATAAAGTTCTACTGGGGTACTATTTCTTGTCAATTAAGGTTGAAGTTAGACATGATTATCTCATTGCCTTGAAAATCTGTAACTGAAAGAGAAAAGAATTCCTCTAGGACAGCAGGGTGACTGATGACCAGAATTCTATTCTTGGGGTCCACATGGGAAAGGTAAACAACTCTTCCAAGCTGTCCTCTGGCTCACATGAATGTAGCAGCCTGCATGCCCCAATCAATCAATCAACCAATCAATCAACCAACTAGCCAACCAACCAAGCAACCAACCAATCAATCGATCAATCAATCAATCAATCAATCAATCAATCAATCAATCAATCAATCAAGGCAATAAAAATAAGTCTAGTGCTAGCTATACCTTTCATCATCACAGAAAATAGCATCCCCCATAGAACGTTTTAAACAAAATTTATCTCATAATAGTCTTTAGTGACTTATCAAAATTCCAAATTAGATATGTTTAATGACACAAGCAATAGAATTCAGCCATTTAAAGAATAACAGCATTTAGTTGATAAAATATTTTCACTACTAAGCACAGTGGAGAAACTTTGACAAACTTAAAAAAAAAACTTAAAATCTTATTAGAAATATCAGGAAAAGAAAAGGCCACATGGTGAAAAAGAGATTCAGCACAATCTAAAGACATCTGAGTTTTTAAAATGTAAATATAGAGGCATTCCATAGGGATGTTTGTTACAGTACATTTACAGTACATTTGAGTCACATTGAAATCAGAACAAGTCATGTCAATCACAGAAATATTTCACTACCATCCATTCATCTCTAACTACGTACCTATGTATCTATCTGTCTGTCTACCTGTCTATCTAGCATCTATCATCTACCTATAAGCCTGAAAGGTTTTTATGTAGTCTAGGCTAGTCTCAAACTGATCATGTAGCTGAGGAAAATCTTGAGTTCCCAATTCTTCAGCTTCTACTACCCAATTCTTCTTCTTCTTCTTCTTCTTCTTCTTCTTCTTCTTCTTCTTCTTCTTCTTCTTCTTCTTCTTCTTACTACTACTACTACTACTACTACTACAGATTACAGGTATGCAGCACCATACCCAATTCTCACTAGTACTTTAAAAGTTACAAGAGAAATAAATCCTGGCCTATTTTTATATTTACTTTAAGTGCTTATCTATTAAATGGGAAACAAATTGTGTTAATGATTAATAAATGCCTGCACATAAAGACAGGTCTTGACATTAGCACTAACTGGTTAAATCAAACATCCTATAATTAATATTGGCGATTAATGGAATATTGGAGTTCACCTTTTCTCAAGATTTGAAGACCTATGTGAAGATAACCATGTAGCTTTGTTTCCATGGTGACATTTCTTATTTCATAGACTGTTTGTTGCCTTGGTCAAGCATGTGGCTCTTGCCCAGAAATCACTAAGCAAGCCAGGTTCCAGAACAAACTGTGAGAGTCTAGACTACCATGGAAATCTGGGACACTGCTGTCTGCATTAGACTCCCAAGTAGGCTGGAATGTCCCAAAGGTTGTGTGGAAGGTCATTTTAGATTATTTCCAGGGCAACTCAATTCCCGTGATTATTCCTGGGGTGTCCAGATGACGTTCAATCTGTAGTTACCTAACATAAAATCTTCATTAACGATTTCACACTCAAAGAGAGTGTGGAAGACTCTTCTTTTTCCTTCAGAAGTCTCAGCATTTGGTCTTGTGTCAAGAGAAGCGCTGTATATCTTATTTGACATGTATGCTGAGGCCTTGCATTCAGAAGCCCATGTTCCTGGTGAGGTTTATAACGACCAGTCATCGGCAATTATCGCTCGGATGTCTACTATCACAGTACATATTGCCTCATTCGAACTTTATAATACCCACTAAGATAGGTGATAAGGGAAATAGTTTACAAAAACTCCAGGGAAGTCACACGTCAAATTCACCCAGCTGGGAGGACTAATGAATCATTGTCTAAAGCCAAGTTCACTGCCAAAGGCCATGCTGTTTTCACTGTGCATTGCACATGCTCCACTCTCCCCCAGGGTTCTCAGCTCTCACTAAGTTTATAATGTATACAAGCACTGCTCTCTGTGAATAAGGCCATAACTAAAGTGCTAAAACAATAATCTTGCAGTGACGAAGAGATCGTATCTTATACAAGGGGAAGGCACTGACCAGCTCCAGAGATTGTTCTCTGCCCTTAACATGAGTACTGTGGCACGCATGTGACAACGTGTGCACACACACAAATGCAATCAGTTAAACTAACATCTTTAGGAGAAAACACTCAAATTGTATTATCTAAATGGGTTAAAGGAGCCTTTTCAGAATTAAAATAAAAACAGTAATGCATAACTAAACTGGGTAAAAAAACATACTTGAAAGCATACTAAGTAGATGTTGTCAAGTAATATTTAGAAGACTTTGCCATCAAAAAGATCAGTGCACATCATTAATATTTAAAATATTACTGAGCAGAAAACTCATGAGAATATTCAAATGCCTAAACAATGCAACATGTCAGCTTCATGAATAATAATATATAATGATAAAGCCATGGTTTCTCACCTGCCAACTTCGTAAGTAATTCACATGCATGCCTCAGCCCTAGAAATTGGCTTTAGAGCATCAGAAAGACAATCCTAGAGAGTTGGCACAATATATACAATTCTCATTTGCTGTCTATTTCTAGATTGTCTAAGCAGCAACAAAGAGAAGAAAAACAATTAGCAATTTGTAACATAACGCCATACATCATATAGTAGCCAAGCAAACAAATACAACCCAACATAAAAAAGTCCCACATAATCACAAATCATAATCAACACTATAAAACAGTGATATGCCTGCTGAGATTTTTATAGTGTCCAAAAGGCCCCTCAAAATAAATCTCTAATCCACTTGCTCTTAGTTTTTAATAGACCAAGTCTTTAACTGAGAATGAAGCTATGAAAGCTAGTTCTTACAAGGCACACAGTTTACAGTAAGATATAAGTCACAGGCTGTTTCTGAGAATGAGGTTTGCATGGGGGACTCAGAGGCAATGTATATGTACCCCAAAAGTGAACAAAGCAGTCTTTGTATGGGGGGGGGAAGAGGTCATCAAACCAAAGGTCACAAATACTGAAGACAGATACCTGTGCCCTTGTCCAGGGTTTTAAACTATGCCTGCTGCTTTGAAGGAAGCAGCTGTGGACACAGATGTGGTCTCCCGCTGTGACCCAGGCCAAGGCTCTGCTACAGAGAAAGAGGTTAATATTATAGCTTTAATGCTGACAGATTAGATAGTTGGTCTGTTTGTGAGACATAATTGAATCTGGATCATTGAGAACAGCTCTTGATGACGCACAATGTCACAAATCCAGCATAAGAAGGACAGTTTAAGATCTGGTGACAGAACACGCATGTTATTGAATGAAAACTTTGCTGGCTCTGTAAGGCAAAGGAGCTATGCAAACAGAGTATGCTGGTTTTCAAACGAAGATAGCTATTTGTCTTGAAAAGGGTGCTCTCTCCAAATAATAGCACAAATAAAGATAATGGTGAATTTTGAATACTTAAGCAGAATAAACAAGTATAGGGAGGAAATTGGAAAAGTTTTTTTTTTCAGTTGGTTAATTATTTTGTAGACTATTTAGGGTAATGGAAAGAAAGAGGATCATCACACTGAATTCTTTGTGCACCAGGAAAGAAATCAGTCACAACTATATAATATAGACTCCTTCCAAGTGTTTCTCAAATTGCAAACTATTCACCCTAAAGGTTGCACTATTTAGATAGATTTCTTTTAGAAAAATATATTGGGTGAAATGCAAAGAATCTTGGGAAAGTATTTTTCTTTGTCTGGAATTTTTTACATATTTTATCCCACATGTGCTTCAGGAGTATCTACTATCAACTAGACATGGTTATATGCATTTGAGAGGTATCAATGGAAGAAATAAAAAGCAGTTACTTTCATGACAGAACTCAAACAGCATTGAAACAGGCAAATAAGTAATTAGTGTGTATCATAAGCAAACATGGCTGAAGCACTTTCAGTGGTTAAGGCACTTTACATGCAAGCTTATCACTGGAGTGCAGATTCCAGAACCATGTAAATAAATGCTAATGAGATTGTCATAGTCCAGAATGCAGAGACAGGAGACCCCCAGAGCTACTAGCTAGAGTAGCTCACATTTCATGCTCAAGATTTGATGGAGATACAATGTATCAAAGAATAAGGTGAGAAATCGTAGAAAAAATTCCTGACATCAGCCTAGGGTCTTTACAGGTATGAGTATATGCATGTACCTATATACAGAGACACAGGCACAGAGACACAAGCACACACACACACACACACACACACACACACACACACACACACACACCACCCACATGCATGAAAAGACAACAACAAATAAATAAAACAAAAAGAACATCATGTTTTTACAAAGTAGGAGTCCTTAGGGACTACTAATTTAAGTGTACAATTTTAAGGAACTCACTGTGGCTAACCAACTTTCTTCATAAGAGTTGATTTTAAAAGGGGCAGAATCTCCATTTGTCTAACAGAGACCCATCACCTCACAGGCTTAATACAAATAGGCACGCAGCTTATACAGTATTTGGAAAATAGCTCAATATCCCTGGCCTTCAGAGAAACACACGTGGAAAACTCACCCAAGGATGCCATCAAGAAAACAAAGGACACCAAATTCAGGCAAGGATGTGGGGAGGGGACCCTTAGTCACTGTTGGTGGGAATGTTAACTGGCACAGCAGCCCATCAGAATGGTGGCGTCTCACAACAGTAAGAATAGAACTAGCACACGGCCCAGGTAGAACAGACATGAGCCACATTCCCAAAGCACTCTGAGCATGCGTTAGAGATCCTTGCACAGCTATGTTCACTACTGCTCTGCTCACAACAGCCATGACACGAGACCAGCCTAGAGGTCCATCCACAGATAAAATGGGCAGAGAAATGTGGCATAGAATAAAGCATATGCAGCCACAAAGCAAAGCAAAACCATGACATTTGCAGGAAAGTGGATGGAACTGAAATCAATGTTAACTGAAAAAAGAAAGAAAGAAAGAAAGAAAGAAAGAAAGAAAGAAAGAAAGAAAGAGAGAAAGAAAGAAAGAAAGCCAGATACAGAAAGACAGATTCTGCAGGTTTCCCCTTGAAACCTAGATTCAAAATCATACATGTGTGTGAGCATGTGCATGTATGTGTGTGTGCGAGCATGTGTGTGTGCTTCCATACAAATGGATTTGTAAATCATGAAACTAGAGAATGGATGATAAGGTGTAGTGAGATATCCATCCCATCCACACCTGTTGCACTGGCCACGCCCATTGGGGCATGCAGTCAGACGTAGGCATGACCTGTGTGTGTGTGTGGGGGGGTCCTGGACCCCAGCTCTCTCTCTTGCTTCCTAGTTGGAAACAGAGAGCATCTGGAGGCATCATTGGGACAGGAACCTGCAGACGGCCATCTGTTTCTGGTATAAGTGATTTCTTCCCGATTAAATATCCATCAGCCTATCATTTCCCAGATTCTTATTAATCGCCGTGATAATAAGTGGGAAGAAGAAAGGCTAAGGGTGTGGGAGATGGAGGATGCGATGGACACATGCAATGAGAAAGCAGAAGGGGTACCAGATGAAGGACAGGGAGGGATCACAGAAAAGGAAGACGGAAGTGAGGGGACCAAGTGAGAGTGACACATACACATGAAGAGCCCTTGATGACAGTCATCATTTTGTATATAACACTCAAAATTAGCTGTAAAGATGAACCAAGGGGTTGAGTGGTTATCAGCATGTACTGCTATTACATAGAACTTGAATCCAATTCCCGGCACCCACAAAGTGGCTAAAAAACATCTGTAATTCCAATCCCAGGGGATTTATCATCTTCTTCTGGCCCTCAGGGTTACTACATGCATATGCTGAACATACATGCATACATACATACAAGCAAAGACTCAAAATATAAAATAAATTTTTTAAAAATAACCAGAAATTTTAGAAAGCAATTATTATGTGAATTTTTGTATAATCTACCAAGGATGGGAGGGGTCCATTCAGAGTTCCCGTCAGTACTAACACCTACATGAGAATTCATTATGTATCTAGGATGTACCTACCAGCTTCTCAGAAGTCTACAATGTGTTGTCCTTTCCTGGTCCACATTGAACAGCTCTTCCACTGTTTGAGCTGGCTCATGGTATCATTTAGATAGGAGTGGAAAACACTGGCCTGCATGCAGGTAACACTGCATGTTACAGTGAAGCAACAGCCAAAGTCTTAGAGAAGATGCAAAGATATTGTGAAGATACAGAAACTGTATCTACCTATGCATCCTATGCATTCATAAGACTTGGCATCTGTGACTCAGAACTACCTCCTGCTTAACTAAGAAAGCGGAAGCAGATGGAAGCTTTCTTCCTCCAGTTCTGGCATGAATGGTCCCCAAATTTAGCCAATGAATCAGTTGTCTCCATTCCACTTCGGTGGTAATTGGTCGTGGGGAAATTTCTTCCTCAACGAAAAGTTTCAAGCTGGGGATCTGATTCAGATTTTAATGGCAACAAAAATAACAGATTCTATTACATCCATAGAACTATAATTTTAAAAAGCCATCAACTTAAAAGATATATATATATATATATATATATATATATATATATACATACATACATACATACATACATATATATTCCAAAGAGTATGAAAATTATGTTGGCTAAGACTAGAGTTACAAAGACAAACTTCATAAGAATTGAATTATTTACCATTACTTTGGAGCAAGGAATGGTGAACACTAAGTCTGACACATCAAAAGTAATGTGAATATTATTTCTATTATAATTGTGATATTTCAAATTCAGTTAAGTACTGCTGTCCAAAATGACTCCCTTGGAATCCAACTAATTTTGATTTTATAAAGCTGTCATAAATGACCATTAAGAATATTTAAGACCTCTGTTAAATAGCTTCATTTTAATAAGTGCTCGCTGGCTGAATAGAAAGCAATTCATTTAGTATGGTTTGCTTGGGGGGAAAACTTAATTACTTATTCTACAAATAACTTCAGATTGCTTTTATTGAACTCAATAGCAATTCTTATTCTGTCTAAGTATCCCAAAATTTGACTCACAGGCATTCTGGGAATAATTCTGTTTCTATTTGGAGAGCTAATATTATACAAAATAGATTATAAAACCCCATCATGTATGCTTTCATTAATCTAATTTTCTAAATATTTACTTTGTATTGCCCTGGCTTTATGCAAACGCTGATGTGACGCTGGGGGTCAGAGAGATGGCAGCTGCACAGAAATACACTGTGAAATGAAGAGAAGATGACTTCTGATACATACAGCAAATAGTTTCTCTTTTTTAGGTCCGCGAATCCTGCTAATTCAAAATATCTAAGCAGCAGAGAAAAGCCTACACCCTTGCTCAAAGGCTTTTGGGACATAATATTAAGAAAACACTCCTTGTGTTGAGACCTAATTCCAGGTTAAAGTTGTTGAAAGAGCATAAAGGGCATACTTGTAAAATCTTGGATTTTTCCCGATTTCCAAGTGCATTCGTCTGTACTTACACATCTTTCTAAAGCCACTAGTGTTTTACTTAGGATTTTTATCACTCTTGAACTCCAGCTGCAGTTTCCCATCCTTCCCTCCTCTATCCCCCTCCCCCTCCCCCTACCTCCCTTCTACCAACCAATCCACTCCTTCTCTGTATCTATTTTTTTTTTCCTGATTGATACTGCAAGCAATGGAAGACTGAAAATATGGTCATTTCCTAGTTAACATACTATAAGAATTTAAATAACAGTTAAAATAATCTGCCCCTATATAGAATTTGTTTTTATTTAAAAGTATGTGACCATAAATTCTTGTTTATAGATTATTGAATAAATTATAGATTTAAAACATCCTGGTGTTATTTGGCTTTCTGTCACTGGAACAAATATCTGAAACAGAAATCAGTGTCCAAGGTGAAGTTTATTTTGGTCCACAGATGTGGAGCATTTTAGCTGGTGATTTGTTGACCATGTCACTTTGGGGGTCTGCCCTGAGGCAGCACATCGTGGACCACTGCTTACCTCATGGCTGAGAGGAAAGGTGAGCAAAGGGTCTGTGGTCCCACTAACCTCTCCAAAGTCACACCCTGAGGGTCTGAACATTTTCCACTGGGCTGTTCCTCCTAAAGGTTACAACACCTCTGAAAACTGCTCAGGCAAAAACTAAGCTTGAAACATAATGACCTTAGGAAGATACTCATTCTAAATTGTAAGCACTGGCGATTTAGCTCAGTGCTTACTTACCATTCAAGAAGCTCTTGATTGGCTCTCCAGCACCTAATAATCCAGTCATGGTGGCGCATGCCTGCGATTCTAGCACTTGGGAAATAAAAACACAAGTATTCATAGTACACGATTATCTTCAACTACATAGTAAGTTTGAGGCCAACCTGGGCTACATAAGCCCCTCTCTCAACAAGAAAGCATTGTACCATTAATGTTAAAAACCAAGACAAGTTGTATTCCCATGGTTGACATGTATAAAGTAATTAATAAACTGTATGAAAATCACATTAGGTTGTTTTGACTTTAAATGCTATAAGGATGTTTCCTCTAGAGAATTACTGTTCACAGATCTCATTAAGACAACCCAATTGGGCTCACAGGAGGAAGAATCTAATGATATAATTCCACTATGGAACTTCAATATGTCACTATACAGCATGGTCCCAAGGAGACCTCGGGTCCTACAACTATCAGGCCTTCTCTACAGAAACAAGCATCTCCTCATTCCTCCACTCATTCCCCTACTGAGAATAAATCTACTCACAGGGATGGTTTGCTCTTATGTCCTTCCCAACTCCTTTTTTCACTTTCTATCACATTGCTTGCATTTTAAAAATCCTACCACCCTCGTTGAACGCTTTCCTCTTTGTACGCAAATTCTAGTTCCATGAAGAACAAACCTCTCAAAACTGGTACCTCTTTTATCCAACAGAGAGATGTAAGCAGAGATCTAGAAATATATACTTCTTAATGTCTGAAACCTGGTCCTTAATTTTGGAGGAATTTTAACAACTGAATGATACCCACTTAACAACAAAACAAGCTAACATGGACTTCTACAAGATTTGCCATGTAAAGTGGTCCCAAGTTTGCCTGAAGATGGGTCATCCTTCCAGATCTCTAAGAACAAATTTTTTGGCTTTTGGGTAAGGACCTGTTGTAGAGATCTACAAGTTCCCTTGAATATATGATCTACCCGATCTTACCCTAACAAACCCAACACTCTATCATCACATGGGGCATGTCCATCTATACCACAGTTCCAATAATGACTTTGGCCCTTAAATAACTTCAGGCCTGTGAGTTTATCACTTTTGCACCACAGGCACCTATCTATCTGTGCATCCATATATCCCATGGACTAACTGTCCCCACTGTTGAGGGGATAGTGTGGACTAACATAGTGTCCAGTTTTGAGGACCTACCAAAACCAACTTCCCTTCTCACTACTATGAAGACACACACAGGAAGGAGGTCAGAACCCTAACACAGGATTCTGGGTTACCCTATTAACATCAAGAGTATTAAAGTATTAAAGCCAGGAAATGTGACTCAAACCCAGAGTATCACAGTGATAACTGTATAGTTTATGTGTAGTGAGTGTTCCTTAAGCATAGTAACAAACATGCAAACTGACATCATCTTTGTTCTAACAATTATTTAATATTTTCCAGTTGGCTTCTTATTAAAAACAACAACAAAACAGCTATCAGGCATTCTCCCACACTTTTAGGAAATGTAAATTGGTTCAGTCTTCTTAAAGGGCCATTTGGTAACATGTGCCAGAAGTTGTAAAAACATAACATCCCACAATTTAAAAGATATTCCTACACTTAGAAAGTGTAGGAATATCTTTTAAATATGTTTTCTGCAACTCAACTTTCTAATACCTTTTTATATCCCTCTTACTTGTAACAGGAACAACTGTTAGTATTCAGCATCTGTACTGGCTTGACCTTGGGGTTTTGACAGGATACGTCCTCAGCTGCAGCCACTAACAGCACCATCTGTGCACATTCTCTATGTTCCCTTTTAAAAAGGCCCTGCCAACCTCCCATCTCTCTCTCCCTCTCTCCCTCTCTCCCCCTCTCCCACTCTCCCATCCTCTCCTCTCCCCTCTTTCTCCCTCTCCCTCTTCCTTTCCCCTTCCTTCTCTCCTCTGCCTGTCTCTCTGTCCCACCCTCTTTTCTGCTGTCCCTGTCCCCAGAGGCTGGTCTCCCCCTTATCTCCCCCCTTTTCCATTCCCTTTCCCTAATTAAAAAAAAAAACCTCCATGTGAGCTCTGTCACATATCTTTCTCTCTCATGCTACTTTTTAAATTACAACAACTAAATAATGTTACAGCCAGAGACTACAGTGGATCATGACCTTCAAAATAGTTATTGAATGCTTACCATGAGGGAAATTGTTCAGGAAACACACAAGATTAAATATGCTATATTGTTCTGGATAAAATGTAAAAGATAATTAAGAATACCTAAAAATGCAAGTTGATCATCTCATAATCATGACTGTAACTTTGTCACCTGTTCTGGTTTGTTTGGGGGGGGGTTTGTTATTGTTGTTCTCTATTACAATGACTTCTAATCCCAACTCTGTTTAGTGAAAGGACTTCAAGTTTTGAAATGGCATGCTATATGCCAGGGGTAAAAGCTTAGCCAGAGCCCAGAGGACTCATTCAGAACTGTATGAAGATAGGGCTGAGAAACAGGAAAAGGTAGAGGCAGGCAGAATCCTAATGGGGGTGGGGGGGTTGACAGGGAAAAGTGGGGTGTAAACTGAACATATGAGCACATGAGCACGTGAGCATGCCCTTTTTCCCTTGCCCATATGTAGGGATGCTTGAGTCAACTAAACTTGTATAAAATCAGTTACTGGGTGAAACAGAGAAAGTCACTTTGTAGTTAAACAAATCAACCTCATCACCACTGAGCACAGCATGCTTGCTATTCAAGACGAGGTCTCGGGTAGCTGGCCTTCCTCTCACTATGAGGCCAAGGATAACCTGTAAATGCTGATCCTGCTGATCCACCTCCTAGCACTGAGATGACCATTATGTGTCAGCACACTAGTATATGTGGTGCTGGGAATGCAGTCTGGGGCCTCCTATGTGCCAAGCAAGTGCTCTACCAGGGGAGCTACATTTCGTTTCAGCCTGGACTTGTATTATTCCGTTAAATACTGCAGAACCACCAACACTACACTTCCCCAGTGTGCTTTCAGAACAACGGCCTCCAGCAAGAAAACAGCTAGACTGTTCACAGTGATTCCTTTCCAAACATACAAGGGCGACTATTCGGACCCTTCTTGATAGGTAGAGGAATTTTAACTGACATTTTAAAAATTGTAATCACTGAGATCAGATATGTATGCCAGACATCTCCATAGCTCTCACAATGTTTTGGTATTGAACGTCAAATTGACCAAGTCCATTCAAGAGAAGACATCACAGAAAATCAATTTTCTTTCCTAAGTCCTTTCAGTCTTTCATTTTCCTTCAATAAGAAATGTTAAATCCGTCAGTTACACATGTGCTATTTCCTAAAACCCAAATCTAGCTTACCAGGAAAAAAAAAAGATTACAAACCCAGAATCCCCCTGATTCTCCCTATAGAAAGACTCCAGATGTCAACTCAAATCCAACCTACTGCACTACAGATTTATTAATGAATGACTGCCAGCAGTGAACATGAGCATACTGTGGCCCCAATCCTTCTGCCTCAGTGACGTCAAGAGCTCCACAGCCCTGTATTTCCTGGGCAAATGTGGGGAAAATCCAGGTCACTCATTACGGGAGCATGAGTGTTATCAAGCAATGTGTCCCAACCATTGTTGTGATCTGGCCCCTAAACCCATCTGCCATCAACATCTAAATCTTTGAACATTATTTTTGGCTTGTTATTATTAGAACAGAGCTATGCAGCCTGTACATGGGGCAGAAATTAGAATGAGCCATGGATTTTGAGGAAGTTATCCATCTTATGATCCCACATAACTATATTTACAAGAGTTCAGAGGACCATTATTCATGTGCTTATTTCCCAGCCTAGTGACTGACTCCAGTCTTTCACATGAGTTTATGTAATATAGTAACACAAAAAGGGCTATTCTGTCTTACTTTGGGGGCTACAGAAGTTTATTTACAGTCTAAACAACATGTTCGAACTCAACATAGTCATCAGACACCAGCACACGGAGGCCATCATCTGTCAGGCTTACTTTAGGGCTTGTTCATTCTGTCAGGGATGCCTGCCAAGCTTGCTGCCCACGAAACTTTGGCCGCAACCTCTAGAAAAAGCAAATGAATGCTTTACTCCTTTCACACCACACTCACACAAGACACAGAAATCCTTAGGCAGGGGAGGAAAGTCTCACAGAGAGCCACAGGTGCACATCTCTAAGCCAGGGTAATCAGAGGACAGCCTGGGAGGGCAGCTCAGTGGGCAGTGTGCTTGCCTGGAGGATATGACAATCTGGGCTTGACCCCCAGGTGATGGCACAGGCCTGAAAGCTCAGCATTTGGCACCTGAAGACAAGAGAATTAGACAATGTCCCCCTCTGCTGCAGAAGGAGTTCAAAGCCAGACTGAGAGCACATGAGATCTCATTTAAATAAATAAATAAATAAATGAATGAATGAATGAATGAATGAATGAATGTTTAGACTCAGAGGATCTTATGAATTCAGAATAATGCATTTTGAGAAAAAAAAAACACCAAATATTTCCAAGTAACAAAGTTTTACAAGAATTATTGGTTCATTTCCAATATCAGCTGAATATACTTAAAACTAAAATATACAATTTTGTTTTAGCATGGGTAATTCTTGCAAAATAACAGGGTGCATTTGGGAATGACACTTTACATTTGAGGCTTTAAAAATCAATTTTCTCAAAAGCCTGCTCATTTAAAAAGAGATACTGGTTGTATGTGAGTGAAAACAAAGATGATTTAAAACAAAAAAGTAAAGGTGGGTGAACATCAGACCAATTTGAGAAAGTTCTGTAATTAGAAATCAATTGGATCTCGAAAGGTAGATTTGTTTTCCTGTTGTTTTTGTTTTGTTTTATTCAAGTTGGGGTTTCTCTGTGTAGCCCTGGCTACCCAAGAATTCACTCTGTAGACCATACTGGCCTTGGACTCAGAGATCCACCTGCTTCTGCCTCCCAATTGCAGGGATTAAAGGTATGTCACCAAAATTGGCTTCCAAGTAAGTGAAACAACAGCCTTGAATGCATTCCTTAAACAGCATCAGTAGCATCGTCAATTTAATCATGAAAACGATTCCAGAGTCAAGGTTGGACTCCCTGGAGGGTTGGGTAGAGGGCTTCAAAGAGGGGGTGTTTTGCAAGAAGTAAAGGTCAAGTCTTTGCTCCCCCAAAGCAAAAACCTCAAGAAAGTTTTCCTGTCTCGTTTATTTCCCTTCAAGGTTTTTTTTATTTTGTTTGTTTGTTTTGTTTTTTGGCTCTTTCGTTTGTTTGTTTGTTTGTTTTGTGCATTTCATAGTTGTTCAGTATTTCTGGAGACAGTTTAGAATGCACAAGGGAGAAATACACCAGCATGGCATTGCTTATTATTACATTCATTTTAGATAGAAAAAATGTAATTATATAATTCCTAGTAAATGTAAACAAGCAACATAGACTCCATAGAAAATTTGGGTAAGATTTTGAAATGGACAACAACCAACTAAACAAATTAGTGGGGAACCTGACCACTTTAAGCCTGTTTACAATTGCATACAAAAACATGAATCCAGTGTAATTCAAGGTCAGAATGTTGATAGTCACACAAATGGTGTCTCACCTACTGGAATGCAGCTGGTTACTACCCAGTAGTGACTGACCACTTATGTGAATATTTATAAATCTTTCAAACCTTTCCTGGTTTATTCTTATGTTGTCGATACTTTCCCTGGTTGTTATTTTGTATTTTCCAAAATATTCAGTGTGTGTGGCTTACTTTAATAATCAGAGGAAGGGGCATTTAAAGGGACTAAGAAAATAACTCAAAGTGACTGTTGAACTCTATAGTTACATCAAACAGCTCATGCTTTGTAGCTTGTTGTTTTCCGCCAGCCCGCCCACCGCCGGTCTGGTGCACCGACCCCAAATAACACTCAGAGACTCTGTATTTGATACAATCCTGTGGGCCAGTGACTATCATTGTTAATGGGCTAGCTCTGCCTTAATTATTAACCCATTTCTACTTATCTAAGTATTTCCACGTGGTCATCTTATCGGGGAATGGCGGCCCCAACATCTTGCTTCCTCCATGCTCTACATCTTGACTCCTCCTAACTACTTCCTCTTTCCTCCTCCTAGTCTCCTAGCCCCGTCTATCTAGTTTCCTATTGGCCAACAGGGCTTTATTAATTTACCAGTATGAGAAACATATTTACAGAATAACATCTCCCATCAATGCTTTTCATTTCTGATCTTAGGTGAACACTGCATCAGCCTGCCAGCTTCCAAATGACCCTGTTCACCATTTCACTTTGTTTTTCAAAACCAAGAGACAGATACTTCACACTGAGAGACGGTCATCTCTATGACAGATTATATTATTTAAAATACCATAAAACAAACCTTAATGGTAGAATATGAAGCAAAAGTTTGAGGACAAAACTGAAATTTTAATCAAAATGTAAGCCAGGACTTTTCAAATTTGCAAGAATTTTAATGGTAAAAATTAATTCATCTCAATGTCAAAGAATGAGTTTACTGAGTTAAAGCAAATTTCCTTCTCCATCCTTCAGAGACCAGAGCTAACTCCAAAATCACATTGCCCCTTACAACAAAAATGATTGGAAATCATCAAAGCAAAAGCAGGAGCAAAACAAATAAAACCCCACAGATGTTAGAGAGAGAGGTTGACAGTGTCATAGTTTACAGAAGGCAGGTTAGTGTTTAGTAAACTAAAGAAGGCATCACTTGAAATCAATAACTGACTATGGGTTTGGGAGTTCAAAGAAAGGAAACCCACAAGCTAACGAGTTCTGCAACACTCATTTACTGCATTCAGCTGTCTGGCCAGGACCCACGAGACAAACAGCTCTGCTCATCTTGATGCAATTTCAATTTTTATCAATCTATTCACATGAAAGGCTATGAGAAATACCCCCAGCAATATGTAAATGCCAAGTTCACTCACAATCCCAGCACCCCAGAGTAAGGATCCTGTAGCCAGATGGGTAACTAAAATCCCTGAATTCCAATGAGAGTCCCTGCCTCAACATACAAGGTGAAGGGTGATCAAGGAAAACTCAAAACCTTAATCCCTGTTGTCTGTTGTATACACACACACACACACACACACGGGCTGGATTGTCAGGAATGCAGATGGATGGAGTCTCCACAACAAACAAATAGGAAGGCAGACTCTGAACTGTCACCATAACAGCAGAAGATAACAGGCATAGGGAGGGGCCATTACTATGTGTTGTTGCTAATTTGGTGAAGCACAAAGGGTAAACTATCTCTGAAGGTTAAAAAGTTGAAGTTCCAATTTATATAACATGCATGACACTAACTAGGTGATTCTATAAGCAGATAATCTTGGGATTTTTTTTTTCTCATTTCTAACTTGGAGAGAATTTGTTCTACCTTGCAGTGGCTGGATACTTTCATATGACTGATGCATGGGCATCAAATCGCATCATATATGTGATATGTATAAAGGATATCTTGGAAAATGAGGTCTACAGAGAGAGGAAACACCATTTTGTGTCTGAAAAGACTGAGCAGCAGATTGGATTTGCTTTAATTCCTGCTCCCTTTGGTTCTTCGAACTCTCTAGGAAAAAGCAGCCACTGTATTCTTTTCCAGAGAAACATGAATCTGGAAGGCCTTGGAGCCACTGATTGCAAATGAAGCAACTGGTGCCAATCAATGTGTGGTTCAGCTGCAAGGTACACAGAGCTCCAGCTGTGAAGCCACTCACGGTGCCAGCTCCGCATCCAACTGTGCCAGTCCCGCCTGCATCCAACTGCAGCATGGTAGAGTGCAGAGACAGCCCACCAGATGGACAGTCTTAGTGTCTTAGTGTAGTTTGTCTTAAACAGCAGTGTACACACACACAGACACAAGCACGCACACGCACACACATAAGCACGCACACACACACACATTCACACACACACATGCACACACATACACACACACTCATGCATGCACACACACATGCACACACACGCGCACACACACACATACACACATACACACACTCAAACACAAACACACACAGGCACACACATGCGCACACACACACATACACACATACACACACTCACGCATGCACACGCACACACACACACTCATGCATGCATGTGCTCACACACACATGGAGAAAGGGCTCATCTCAGAAATACCCGGAGAACTCCAGGCTCATCTCATAATAAGGGTTTTTGCTTCATGGAAAGACTGCCAGACAAGCATGGTGTGTAATTAGGCATTCAGGCTCTGTGCCTTTCAGCTTCCTGTCCCGGGATCCACTTCTTTATGTTTAAACTCCAGGTCTAAAGGAGCTTGATGGGACTTCTTTTCATTCCCATCAGCTCCCAAGTATTTTATCAATGGATATTTAAAAGAAAACGATTGAGAAAAATGAACTAAGAGGATTGAGGATTTGAGGGAAGCCTTGGCCTCAATAGGAAAACCATGCTTCACAAAGCAAACAAAAGTGAAAATGGAAACTCAAATTGACAAATCACATATCTCTAGGAATATTACAGCATTCTGGTGTATTACAGCATTACTTTGGATAAAAAATCATGTGTTTCCATATCAAGTTGGCAATGTTCTTCCACACTAATCCTCCAAGAAAGGAATGCACACTATACTATATCTTGTTGCTAAAACACTTCCTCATTTTCAGTAAAATGACAAATTTTCCAATCATAAGAGTCAAAGCAACAAAGACAAATGATCTCCTGTGTTCAGGGGAAAGCCATTTGAGATACTAGATATCTTCACATCTCAGGTGAGACTGGTAGTAGTTCAGGTTGGAAATCTGAATAGAGTTACCCAAACCCAACCCTATGCATATCAGTGGATCTCCATACCACTAGAATAGCCATTCAGGAGCCAAAGAGCTTCACATTGGGGTTTTATAATTTCACTATGATATTTGAAAGTAGAATACATAAAGCTATATATATACCCATGTGTCAGCTTTCCTATAGTTTATCTTTCCTCTTTACCTTCTATTACCTCTCTTGTTCTCTTTTCTGAATTTTACACTGTGCCCCAACTTACACCTGATAACATACATACATGTATATGAGGGAGAGCACACATCTTTTATTCCTTTCTGAGTTTGGGTCACACCTCACTTTATATCATCACACTAAACACATCCATTTTCCCACAAATTTCTTGGTTAAATTTTTTTTGTGGTTGAAAATATTCCAATCTGTGTTATATTTTCACTATATACTCATCTGTTTATGGACATGTAGGTTGGTCCCATTTCATTGCTGTCATAATAAATAGAGACCAATAAACCTGAATTTGTAAATATAGCTGTGGTAGAACTCAGAGTTCTTGGAGTGTGTGCATAGGAATGGTATAGTTGGATCATAAGAATTACCAGCACTAAAGCCAAGAGATATAAGTAACCTAAACAGGTATATTATGATAAATGGGATCAAAACTGTCATCAAAAGTCTCTCTCCAAAATCTGGGATAGAATGGGTTCACTTCCAAAGTCTTTCAGATGTTAAGGAAGATTTAATAGCAATTCTTAATTTGTTTCCACAAAATATAAAGTGAAGAAACACTACCAAATTCTTCCATGGAGACATTATCACCCTGGTATTAAAACTGGGTAGTGAAGTAACACAAAAGAGACAACTATTGAACAATTTCTCTGATAAACATAAATGCAAAATTTTCAAGAAAATACTTGTTAAATGAATTCAGAAACACACATTAAGATCATACATAAAACATGACCAAGTTGACTGCATTCCAGAGATGCAGGGTTGGTTCAACTTATGCAAATCAACTAATGTAATACAGCATATAAAAAACATAAGGGAAGAAATCATATAGTCATCTCTATCGATGCTGCATCTATTGGATGTTCCTGTCTGTTCCACACGGACTGAGCTGTCTATAGGAACCAACTAGCCAACTAGCCTAATTTGTACAAACACTAGAAAGTCAAAACAAGTATGATGAACAGTTCTTGAAGTTAACCCCATCCCAAACCATTACCACAAGAGCTGCTTATGTTAACAGACTACTCTGGAGAACAAGAGTCATCTGAAGAACCTCAAAACAGTTCAAACTTTATGTATTTGATTTAATTAATTGCTTGACAAACAGGTACTTCTAAGATTTTAAGAAGTCAAACTAGTGACTTCTGGAAGAAAAGTAGATCCAAAGAGGATGTCCACCCTCATGATGAGAAGAAAGGCAAGCTGGTAAAGTAGATGACTTTACAAGTAAATGTTTGCTTGCTTGAGAGGAAAGCAAGGAATTGGAGGGGTCCCTAAGACATTTTGCAATAAGCATTCCTGAAGAAAGCATCCTAAATAAGAGAGTAAAAGCCTTAATAGGTTTCTTCTTACTCATAATTTTGTACCTTTGAATAAGTCTTCATTCCCCAAAGTAGTACAATCCCTGCTCTGTACTCTCCCCATCCCCAGCATGTTGAGTTATGTACTGGATGAGAGGTTTCTGCACGGGATCTTAATCAAGACAGGTATACTAATTGTAAAGCAGTGAGGTTAATATTCACCTCTGTAAGCAATAAATATGTATTTGTGTGTTCTTAGAAAAGTAATAAAAAATGATGCCATATAAATGGTAACTAGTATCTCTTCTAGAACTTACTGGACATTCCTCTGACAACTGGATGCATGATACACCCATAGAATATCAATAGTCCTAATTATACATCAATGAATGCAAATTAGACTCTACCCCACATGGCCAAAAAAGCTTGAAGCTGCCTCTGAGAGCTTTCTTTCTAGGCTACAATCAAACAATACTTCTGTTAGGCATGAATTCCCACAGTAGGCACTCCTTGGTTTTCGCCTGGAAGCTCAGAGATACAAGAAGGAAGTTCTGAGGAAAAAAATAATGATCATCGATGAGTAAAATCATATTTTTATATTAGAATATGAGAAATTCTTCACTTGGGAAAATATCTAACTGAAAATTGGCATAAAGTTATTAATCATAATAATTATGCTCACAATCATATTCTCAACTTGTAAGTTTATCAATACAGATGTAACTATCTTTATTCTCTTATAATCATATAAAGAGGGGGAAATTGTGATACTAAGTTCAGTAAAATTTTGAACAATAAATGTGACACTAGAATAATAGCTCTAGGAGAAAAATTGCCATGTTTCTAAAGTATTATTAATGAACATCTCTTGAATATCAAATATTTGATATTAGCTTACAAATTAAAAAATTGAAGTACAAATTCACTGACAACAGATTTCTAGGAGCTGGAAAGATGGCTTAGTAGTTAAGAGCATCATGTGTGTGTTTGTTTTCAGAAGACCTAGGTTTAATTTGCAGCATCCACAACTATCTTTACTCCAGTTCCAACGCCTTCTGGCCTCTGAGGGCACTAGCATGCAGATGTCACATAGAAATACATGAAATAAAAACACTCATACACATAAAATAATATAAAACAAAATAAAAGACGACAATAGAATTCTATCTACACTGCAAAAAGAGAAGCTTGTGCTTAAAAATCTGTCTTGGGATTGGAGAGATGTCCCAGTAGTTAAGAATGCTTCCTGCTCTTACAGAGGACCTATGTTCAGATTTCAGCTCTTATATCATGTGGCTCATAACCTCCAGTGACCCTAACCAGGAGTAGCTGACATCCTTTTGTGACCTCAAAGGGGATTCATATACAAGGCATACATTCACACCAACACAGACATATGTATAAATTAAAAAAAAAATGACTTCAATCTTTATAAAAACAAGAATTCTTTAAACATCTTTCTGATTATCATAACTACAGATTAAAAAATAATGGCTGGATAATTTTAAAGGTAAGATTGAAGACCTTAAAGTTGTTTTCTTTTAAGTACCTCACATACCTCTTTTTATTAAACTCTTAATGTCAAAATGATGCATAAAAAATATCAAAATTAAATTCTAGTCCTGACAAGAACTTGATCAGATGATTTTACCCCCATGAATTTCCATTTTCCTATGGCAAAATTAAAGCAAACAAAATAAGTCTGTAGGGTTCTCCTATGGATCCAATCAAAAGGCATACTTGAAATACTTTGCAAGGTGTGAGTAACTGCAAGCTATTATTAATTCAAGATAAAGAGCTGCGTCTTCACAGCCAGCTTTCAACCGCTCCTGCTTTTGGCAACTTCTTTGCACAAGTCCTGTTTCAAGCCAAGCCTCTCGAGACCGGTTCAATTAAAAACATAACTACCTGTAAACAAATGGTAAACTCAACTTGTGACAGGCATACTCACACAATGCAGAGAAAGGTCCCTGTGCTTGTAGCTTGCTCTGAACTGCATCCAAAATTTAGAGGCATAAGTGGATGGATAACGGGTTGGAGGGTGGACGGGTATGTGATTAAGCAAGGGCTAGAAAATGTTAACGGTGAAATGTAGCTGGAACTAGCATGGGTGCTCAATATAAAAACCATCACAAGTTTTACATGTGTTCATATTTTTCCATCTACAAGATGGAGGAACGTAGGCACCCAGCACACTTCATGAAAAACTCACTGAATCTGGTGAAATTCCAAGGTTGACTCCATAAAAGGAATGACTTGGGAGGAACAGGACTACCGTGTTCATATCAAAAATAATGTTCAGAAAGGGTTACAAATGTGGCTGGAATCTTCACCAAACACAGGAAGCCTGCGGTGCCTGAGTGTTCTAAATCACACTGTGGAGGACAATAATGATTTTCCTTTATTACACAAAGCAAGGCAGAATGTCATCTCGTCCCTCTTAACCAGATTTTAACCAAGCGACACATCAGCACTTGATACTCCTGAAGAAAACATTATGTAGAAAAATGAATTTGTGCATATCACGCCTTAAATATTAGGGGCGAGGTGACATATCTAAAGCCCTCAGAATTATACCCGTCCTGCTGCCCTGACCACTCCCATCCTTCCAACCATAAGCCATCCTGCAGATAGCTCCTCGGCTTTATGTTTAAAAGAAATGATTGTAGCAAACACTCAGTTGTTTTTTCCAATTCTATTTCTCTAACAGCATACTGAGTTATTCCTCAGTAGTTTGTTTCTCGACCAGAAACTCATTTTTATTGTGGTGAAATATTTTCTTGCCAATAGAGCCAGGCTTCATGAATCTGGATGGAAATTTGTAAGGCTGCAGCCCTGTTGTTCTTAGAAAATGTCATGTTGATTGCCATGAAATTTCGAGAGATACATCTGCTGACTGACAGCATTTACTTTTTGCTGGGATTTTTAAGAAAAACTGATAAAAGGGGTCTTGGGGTGAAATATTAATTCATATATTCAGTAGCTTCAGATTTCACAGACGATTCTAGAGAAGCACAACCGTTAGTTCCACAAGCCACCCTGTGCATTCAGAAACCCTGAAGATTGTCTTGAACTTGACTTTCATTTTGTACCTTGCTGGTAGAGAAGTGTGCTTTGTACCCAAGAGAGTAACACTCCTCAGATATGGTTCAGCAGAGAGCATGGGAGCCTGTCCACACTAGAAATGAATACTCAGATGCCACTTTCTGCAAATGACAGAAGTTAGGACAATCAGCAGTTACATTCTTATTTTCAATGAATAATTGTAATAGGTACTGACATTTGAAGTCCATAGATTCGAAACAATTAAATGGAATGAGCCAAATGCTATAATTTGGTTGTCACATCCTCCTGCTTTTGGGAAAGGCTTTACATCTAATCCCCAAGGTTTGGATCCCTAGGGACCTAAGCTTCTGCCAAAGAGACTCAGAGTATCAACATCTTGGATCACTTGAATAATCACATGAAATTAATTCTTCTTCATTGTCAACTGTATTTCTCTTTAATAGATTTACACAGTGTTTGACACCACAGACTAGAACAATGCAGGCAATGACCAAGGCAGGGGTCTGACACTACATCTTTAAGTTTGTATATCTAAATACAAATATTTATAATAAATATTATAAATTATAAATTATGAATACTATAATATTATAAATGTCTTTTTTTGCTCAGTCTTGAAATTATTATCCTTTATTTTGTATTCTAATTATACCAAAGTCAACAACATGGTTGTTATACATCTACTAAATCCACCCCCAATACACTCAAATATCATAAAACCAAATATCACACAGCACAACTACTTTTCCACCCAGCACTGTTATTAACAAGGAACTTGTATTTTCCAAGTATAAGTGTATTGTGGATAATGTAGATGTGGGAGGCATTAGCATTTTGCTATTCTTCCATATTTTATACTATGCAAACATTTTTCTAAATTTCCCACTATTCAAAACAGGAATTAGAGCCAGAACAAAATCACTTGCTTAACTTGGCTCCTGAGTATTCAGCAACACCAATACCTTCCCTTCCTCTATCACCATCTCCACCACCAAGAGTCAGAACATGACAGCAAAAGGTTAAGTTTGTCCTATGGTAAAAATCAATGATGGCTTCCAAAGAAACATACTTTGGAATTCCTGGAGCCTGTGAGGTTTTTGTTTTGTTTTTAATTTCTCAATAGGGATTCTTCAGAATTATAAAATCAAGCTTTCAGAGATGACTCAGGATTATCTGGGTGGGCACTACTTATAACCTCAAAAACCTCCAAAAGAAGGGACCAATGAAGGAAACAAGAACAGCAGAGGCAGAAGGCAACCTGAAAGTGGAAGCCGGATGCGAAGTTGCTTCTTTTCAGATGGTCATGGCATCTTCAGACGTTGGAAAAGAAAGAAAATAATTTTCCTAATGTCTCCTGAGGAAGGAAGACCTTGCAGACACCTTGTTTAGAGCCTGGTGGAACTGACTGCATATTTCTGATCTGCATAATTGGGAAAAAACATGTGTGTATTATTTTCATCTGACTCTATGACAACACATTAAGAATCTATGGGCAACTCAAATTAGAAAAAAAGACACAAAGTTGGACTATGGGGAAAAGTTGGGGAAGAATTGGGGAAAGGGTAGATATGAAAGCCTATTGAACTGAACAAAATTCTAAAATAATAATTACAAACTTTAAAAAGGCATTTGTCATATTGGTAAATAATCATTTAGTTTTGTTAAAATGTGAATCTGAGGACATGTACTCTTCGATGTCTAGTGGTTTAGACATTAAGCTATTTATGGTTCCCAAACATTTTGCCCTTTAGTCCAAGCCAAATTTGAAAATTCCCCAAAACTAGATTAAAAGCTCAGCATTCCAACATCTAAAATGACTTTGGAGGAGACTGATAAGATTTAGAATTTAAACCATTCTTTGTTTCTGGGTATACTGAGGGTCACTGGCTACTTGCTGTTTTTTTCTGAGAAATAGTTCTGAAGACAACTTGCAGCTGTGGCAATCCAGCTTAATGAGTCAAGATTAATGAAACCCCCAAGAGACTTTCACAGCTAAAGGACGTGGCTTTCATGACTCCATGGTTACATCCGTAAGAGGGAAAAATAAAAAGTAGAATCCCTCTGTTAGTTTCCAGAATGTCTTACCAAATGGAGCTTGAAGGGGTAGGAAGGGAAGAGCTGGGGTTGTAAGATGTACCAGAGCTACAGCTTCATGAAGCCAACTCCATGGAAGCCATTCTCAGGCTGTAGCTTTCCCAGTGAATGCTTCTAAGGATCAACAAAAAAAGTGATGGAGTCAGCAGCAGTGTGTTAAAGACACTCTAAGTGTCTATAGGGACCAGATGAGGAGTCTTTTCCTTGGGCTGAGGATGTGGCTCAGGAGGTAGAATCCTTACCAAGCATTCAGGCATCCCTGAATTAAAAGCCCAGAATTTCGTAAAACCAAACATGGTGTTGCACTCAGAAGATGAAGGTGGGGGGATCAGGAAGGAGTTCAAGGCCACTCTCAGTCACATAGTGAGCTCAAGATTAACACCCTCCATGAGAAAACAAAACAAAATAAAAGGAAGGAGGAGAAACTACTTATCATATATCAAATATTACTTTGGTATAAAGGTCAAAACTCACTATTCCTTTGAAACGTAAACTTTTAAACGAATAATGCCAATTTAGGCAGAATTAAAACACCTAGACAATCTGTCTGTGTTTTAATGTTGCATTCCCTGAGAACCGGAGGAAGCAGAGACACAGATTTGGAGAGGGTGAATTTGCTGTTCATAAAATGCTATCAACGTGCCGCTAAGACGTGAAAGGAGATGTGGTGACCTCATGATGTGCTGCCCTTCTCCACAAACACACATCCGTGAAGCGGAAGTGTGGGGGACAGGAACAGCCCAGACCAGTGGTTCCTTAGGTTCATATTATGCCTCACTGAGGGCACCTTTAAACAACTCCAGTGCCCTGGCTGTGGGGAGGAAATGTGCACTCCTCATAGTTTAAAATTCTAGAAGACATTTAATGTACTGGCTAGATTGAAAACACACACACTTAGAAACCAAATTGTTTCCTACCCTAAGTGGATCGTTCAAAGCCCTATAGTGTGTCTGAAGTGTTTAAAAGCAGAATGATCTCTAGACATGTGAAACTAATCTCCAAACGAAAGCGTAGAGGTGCATATCTAGTAGCTCAAAACACTATAACAAAATACAAGAGACTGGGTGGCACTGAGCAATAGACATTGCTTGCTTTGCAGTTGTTGAAACCAGACTTCCAAAACGATGGTACCAATATGGTCAGATCCTGGCTAGAAGTCATGCTTCATGTAGAGTTCAGTCTTCTTATGTGTTCTTGCGTGGTGGGAAGCCACCGCACACTCAAACTCTGTCTTGTCTCATTAATCTCATCATTCATGCTTCTCTCTGGTGACTGCCTCTAAACCTGGTTACCTCCCAGACCCCTTTGTCAAATACTACTAGGCTAGCAGTGCTTATACAAATGAATTTGGGCACTGTTAGACTACAACTGAACCTATCATATGCCTTCTGCATATTTTTAAAGCCTCTAAAGGTATAAAAACAATGGATGAGTGCTGAAAGGCAGTGTTGCATCCCAGCACTCGGGAGGCAGAGGCAGATGCATCTCTGTGACTTCGAGACCAGTCTACAAGAGCTACTTCCAGGACAAGCCCCAAAGCCACAGAGAAACCCTGTCTCAAGAAACCAAAATAGAAAGAAAGAAAGAAAGAAAGAAAGAAAGAAAGAAAGAAAGGAAGGAAGGAAGAAAGAAAGAAAGGAAGGAAGGGGAATGATAGTGATGAACAGCTGCTAATGCAAATGAGAAATTTAGAAAACAGTAGCAATTGTTAGCATATATGGGAAGGATATAAGTAACTGGGAGAGATAATACCAGGACTGCAAGATGAAGCGTGACGGTACACAACTGCAGTCTCTGAACACGGGGTGGAGGCAGGAGTCTCAGGCATTCAGGGCCATCCACAGCCATACAAGGAGTTTGAGGGCAACACAGGATATGGGAGTCACTGTCCCAGGAAGCCGAAAAGGAGGTGGAAGACGAGTGAAGCCTCCAGGCTGGGCAATGGAAACCCTGGAAAGCAGCATGCCAGGAAGCAGGGCAAAGTGGAACAAGCCTGCATCTTCCAAACTACTTTGCCCTAGCAGGGGCTGAGGGCACATTACTGACACATTGGCAAGATCACTGAGGGACCATGTTCCTAAGAACGCCTCCTTGCTCCATCACAAGGTCAAGTGGAAGGGAATCCCACTGAGGTGGAGATTCGCTAAGGAGAGAAGGTTCGTGTCTCCACAAAAATCCAGAGGGATTATCCCCAAACCAGAAGTTCTCATAACAGATGGCACTGTCCCTGGAATATAGATTGATAGCCTCAAGGACACATACGTAGGATATCTGCTGTCTCCTCTGAGAATGTACTTACGAGTCCCCGGAATGCCTTCTCAGAGCAATTTTACCACCAGAAAGGCCTTTTGTTGATGAGTCTCTATTCTGCATGGCCTTAGACTTCACAGCTGAGGCATGGCCCACTTTTACAGCCTGGCTGCATCACGTAATGTATTCACTTCCTAAACAACTAAGCATTTCCCTAATCCCCCCACAAGGATTTTCCCTCAGATATCACCAATGGCGTGGCACACCTAAATATGTTTCCCTAGATGTTATCTGGGGTGTGCCATCTTTTCATTGAAGGCATCCAAGGGTACTTGTGCTTGTCACAGGGGATCTAAAGTACTTTTATGCTAATATAATTACTCAAAGGATTACTAAAAAGATCCCGAGTTCACTCATCAATTTTTAAAAATTGAATTATTTATGGGAGAGGGGTTGTATGAGAAAGGGGTGTCAAGGTCAGGATGGGGGAAACCCAGAGACAGCTACCTGAGCTGGTGGGAGTTCATGGAGAGAACAATTTAGACAGGAAGTGACTGACATTTCATGAATAAGGATGGCTAACAGGTACAAACCAAGGCAGATGTGAGTGACAAGAAGAAGCACATATGAGGAGTAAAATTCAGACAGACAGAGAAAGCAAATCCCAGGAGGGCCATTGAGATGGTCCAGTTGGTAAAATGCTTGCTGTGCACGCCTACAGACAAGTTCAGATCCCCAGGACCCATATAAAGAGTCAGGTGTGGTAGTACATGCCAAAGATAGGGCTTCCTGGAGCTTGCTGGCCAGCCAGTCTAACTGAACTGGGAAGCTTCATGTTTAGTGAGAGACTCTAACCAAAGAAAGTGAAGAGAGACAGAAGAAGTCACCTTTACTTCTTTCTTCCATAGGTATCGCACCCCATACATAATCACAGTAAAAATGATCTTAGCTGCTGATAATCAGAACCCAAAAATTATCTAGGGAAAAATATGAAAACTACTAGTCTTTCCCTTGTTAAAGAATGACTTGGACACTTTTCAAGCCCACCATGAACAGGTAGGTTCTCACTGTCCTTCGCTACACGAAGAGAAAAAAAATCTAACAATAGTGTGGAGCAACCTTTGCCCTTCAACATCACATGACTGCTCATAAATGGTTGTCAAGCAAACTAGGACTGTGTTCTAAGATGTGGAGGAAGCAATGGTTGGCCACTTCAGCTTTGAACTTCACCTCCCAGTTTGCCATGGCAATGTGAGGACTCAAGTAATTTAGACGTGGTCATGATAGGCTTGACAACTTGGCAAGACTTATGGTAGACAATATGGTCTTCAGTCACCTCTCCTCTGGACTTGTTTGTAAAAATACCTCCTACCAGCAGTTCAGAGACTGTGAAGTATGACTGGTGGTCTATCCATCTTTTGTGTAGAAAAGACCACCAAAATCCAGCCACAGGGCCACAGATCTACTACTACTGCGCAGTGAACAAACACTTTGAAAGTTCTTCTTAATTCTCTCTGCTACAGTTAAGTTAAAGGTTATAACCTTTAACTTAAGTGTTATAACCTTTAACTTAAGTGAAATACCTCTCTTGGGTCTGGCAGGCACTGAGCTGCATGCCAGGGGAAGAGGAGAGGGAGATAAGCAACAGGACCAGAAAGACCAGGGAGCCTGTAGCATCTCAACCTTTTCTCACCTCTTTAGGCAGCTACAATCACAATTGCCAGAATTCTGATGTCACTCCCAGCCATTTATCATTAGTCTGCACCATTTACCTTCTGAGTTGGACATTCTAGAGGTACTTTTACAGAGATCTTAAGAGATTGGAAAGTTTTCTCAAAACACAAATTACTTACAGTCCTTAGTCACCCACTGTCCTAATTTCCAAACAAAGACTAATGACAGTAAGAAACAACTGTAGGTGCAAACTGCATATTCCACAAAACATTACTCAAAAAAAAAGCACGATTTGAAGGCAGCTCAGAGTATAAAAAGAATAATCAGAAACCTATTATAAACAGAGAGATAAATCCATAAGGCATTTATGAACTCAATGCTTGCACAACAACGTTATTATTTTAAACCTGAGCAATGCAGTTTGCTTTGCCTGAGAATGAGGGGGAAATCACAAAGAAAAATATAGTAGGCAGTCCTATCTTATTCTTGAGAGTTTCAAAATGTTTCCCCCCACTGGTCAGTACTCTAGAGAAATGCTAAGAGTAGGGTGAATGTCTTGGGCCATTGAGATAGCTGAGTACACTTGATGTTCAGCCTGATGGCCTGAATTCTATCCACAAATCCACATGGTAGAAGGAGAGACACAGCTCCCAAAAGTTGTCATTTAATCTCCATTTGCTCCATGGCATCCGTGTGCCCATATGCATATACACACAGCAAATAAGTATAAATTTTATTATAAAATAAAAGTAAACAGAATATGTTTTACAAAATGAGGAATAAAGACCAATGTCCAATAAAAGTAGCCAGTAGGTTTATATTCAATGATGCTAAGAGATTATGATATAGTGAGACAAAAATTAAAATTTAAAAGATATTTTCATATAACCAAGAACAGTAACTCACTTTTAAAAGTCATTTAATGACGGAATAGACTATGAGGTCAGGGAAGAATATAGAAAGGCATTCTGTGAAGCTTTGAAGGCCTGAAGGGTCTCTTTCATTTTAAAAAGTTTTGCAGTTTGCTTTTTTTTTTAAATGAGTGTTGAAGTTATTTAAAATATTTATTCAAAGAGTTTGGGATATCTTCATCATTCATTCAAAACTTATCTCAGAATTAAAGATTCTTAGACATATCTCCAGAGCTCTAATCTCTCCTTTACCTTATTCCTCAAAGAATCTTTTGCAGACATTTCATGTATTTATAATGTATCCTTCTAAAGCATGCCTATCTGCTAGTCCTCACATCAGATTTTCTGCTGAGATGAAAATAACCAGTAACTCAGAATTTATGTTTAACAGCTGTCTTCTTTTACTCCCAGCTAAATAAAAGTTGGAAGTATTTATTAAAATATGTAAGTCGATTGGTTTAAAAACCAAGGAAAATATCTGGGAGCATATACTACAGAGTTTGCCCACCTGACCGCTCAACAAAAACATGTGGAGACAAAAATGTGTGCTTATTTCTATAAAGTTTACACTCACAAATTTGATATTTAAATTTGTTTTGCACTTATAACCACAAAGAGAGAAACATTCAAACCCATAATTAGTGGTGGGAAAACAAAGGTGTCGTTAGCAACCAGAAAAAGTAGTAAAGAGCAAGGAGCAAATGTCACCCAGTAGACACGTGTGTCTTCAGACAGGGGCTTGGTACGTTATCCACCACCTCTTGGTAAAGCACTTGCCTAACAGGCAAGAATCCTTGACTCCAATCCCCAACACTACATACTACTAGTGTGATGCTGTGATCCCAATCTCAAAGGGTGGAGGCAAGACTATCAGAAACTCAAGGCCATCCTTGTTATATAGTGAGTTTGAGAGCAGTCTATAAGCACACGAAAGCCTGTCTCCAAAGCCATGAAGAGAACTTCTCAATTAGGGGTGTGTTTTTGTTTATATGCTTTAAAACCCACTTAAAATTTTCAAAGTTGCTTGTTCAGTCTGGGGGGTGTAGCTCTGTGGTACAGTTTGTACTTAGTATGTCCAAGTCTCTGATGTTCTACGCCTAGCACCAAAAAAAGAAAAATAATCTGAACAATTTTAAAATCCTATTTGTCCATATAAAAAATCCTAGCTTCAGCCACAGCCTGTGGCCAGCAGTACAGAGCATTTGCCCTCTCCAGCAGCTTTCTGTCTTTGCTGGCCTTCCATGTGTCTGGTTCTCAAGGGCAGGAATGGGAACAATTTCCAAGTTGCACAACATGGCTCAGTACTCAACGGAGGGTGGGGTCTCAGGACTCACAGGCACTATTCGGAGAAACCTCCAGGGAACATGCTTTTCAAGAGTCAGAAGACAGAAAAATAAATGGGCCACAAGGTCAGGCTCCAACCTGCTGACTTAGTTCCCTGGCTCTCTACACTCACCAGTCACAAAGCAACAAGTCCATAGAAACATAGTTTTTTGTTTTGTTTTGTTTTGTTTGTTTTTTGTTTTTGTAATGATCCAAAATCTCAGAGAGAGAGAGGAGAGAGAGGGAGAGAGAGAGAGAGAGAGAGAGAGAGAGAGAGAGAGAGAGAGAGAGAGAGAGAGAGAGAGAGAGAGAGAGAGAGAGAGAGAAGAGAGAGGAGAGAGAGGGAGAGAGAGAGGGAGAGAGAGAGAGAGAGAGAGAGAAGAGAGAGGAGAGAGAGGGAGAGAGAGAGGGAGGGAGAGAGGGAGAGAGAGAGGGAGAGAGAGAGAAAGAGAGAGAGAGAGAGCACTAAGATGAGTAACATCTTCTGGCACAAATTTAGATTATTTATGATGTTTCCTTCTACTGGGACATTCTTTTAAATATAGTCTCTGGAGTTCTAAGAACTAAGAACCATTTGTTCTATCCACTTCCCTCATTTCATCCGACTTGGGACTTTAACTCCTGTATTTTCCATCTTATTCAAGGCATGCAACCATTTCTGAATTGCATAAGATCTAAAGTCTTTAACATCCTAGGACACACAGTACTCAGCTTAAGAAATTAATGAAGCTTGGCCCAGCCTCAGAGCAGTGAGTCTGTGTAATCTAGGAACCAACTAGGAACTCACACATGGGTTACTTTGTTCCTGGAAGGTGTCTACCCCAAAATTGGAGGGATGAAAGATGCTAATACAGAGAAGAGGTATTCACCTCCCATTTCATGCATTTTTGTCATTGCAAAAGAAAACATCTTAAACTAAAGGTTTAAAGAGTTGTTTTTTTTTTCAAACTATAGAACAGATCAAATAAATGGGTGATTATAAACCAAACTAAAATAAAATAAAGCAGGAGCTCACCATGAGAGATAGGCTGGCTTAGAACTCATTATGTAGACCAGTCTGGCCTTAAACTGAGCACCATGCTAGAAAATAAGCTACTTCTCAAACCATAGCACTGGGGTTTCTAAGTGATACTGTAGACATTTGTAGCATGTATGTTTCCGCCAGCCCGCCAGTCTGGCGTGCCGGCCCCCAATAACATGATACAATCCTCTTGGCCAATTACCATTATTGTTTATGGGCTAGCTCTGCCTTAATTATTAACCCATTTCTACTTATCTAAGTATTTCCACGTGGTCGTCTTATCGGGGAGCCGCGGCAGGTGTCCTGCTTCTTCCCTGTGCTACATCTCGACTCCTCCTTCCCACTTCCTCTTTCCTCCTTGTCTCCTAGCCCCGCCTATCTTGCTATCTCATTGGCCACAGAGCTTTATTAACCAGTATGAGGAACATATATACAGAATAACATCTCCCATCAGATGTTCAGGGGTAACAAATGAGAATCTCCTACCTGTTCCCAGTACATATACAGACAATATATAACACATATACATAGATAACATACAGCACAGTACACATTCACTAACAATGCACACACATCACACATACCATAGGAACATACACATGTATATACTATATGAGAGAGAGAGACCCAGAATAGAGGACCGAGACGTGGCCCTGGGCTCACACAGAGGCATGCATTCCATCTGTGGTGGCTTTCTCCATGTTCCTCAGTGGGTTATATTCCTTTTCCAATCAGACAATAAATCACTTCAGGCAGGCCTGGCAGCACACACTCACGGGCCCAGTGCTCCAGAGGAGGAAGCAGGGGAACTGTAAGCTGTAGACGAGTCTGGGCTACAAAGTGACTTCAAGGGAAACAACAACAGTCTTTCCAAACCTCTGGAGAACACTGAAACAGATGTGATAAGCTGTGATAAATAACCACGAGTGTCAAGTCAGTGCTCTCAAAGAATGAGATAATTCCCATTCCTAATTGTTTATCTTTATAGACCAAAAGCTTATTTTGGGAGCAAAACGGAAACACCCATGAGCCACAGGCTTGGGTCACACACCTCTTCAGGGTGCCCATTACTCTCAGGAAAAGCACAAAGTATCTCTTGTGAGACTCTTAATTTCAGACACAAATCACAAATTTTTTTTTAAAAAATTATTTTGTTTTGTCTGAGCATGAGTGTTTTACCGACATACATACATACATACATGTCCGTGCACCACATGTGGTATCTGCGACGGCCAAAAAGCTATCAGATCTCCTAGAACTGGAATTATAGGCAGTTGTGAGCCACTGCATGGGTGCTGGGAATTGAACCTGGGTTCTTTGGAAGAGCAGTCTCTGATGTGTTTTTTTTTATTTGTTTGTTTGGTTTTGATTTTTTTGGAAGAGGGTTTCTCTGTGGCTTTGGAGGCTGTCATGAAACTAGCTCATGTAGACCAGTTTGGTCTTGAACTCACAGAGATCCGCCTGCCTCTGCCTCCTGAGTGCTGGGATTAAAGGTGTGCACCACCACCACCCAGTGTGCAGTGTCTGTTCTTAACCACTAAAGCCGCCTCTGCAGCTCCTTAAACTACTTTAAAATATGTGTAAAGAGCAGATGTCACACTGCAGTAGGAGAGACAGAAGTGATGGTTTCTCTCTGCTGAGGGAGGCATGGAGCTTTAGACAGACCACATATTTCTGTCTAGCTTTGCCACTGTGATGATAAAAGTCTCTTGACCTCTAACCCACTGCTCTTTAAACCTTATCGGTTCTTACGCCTGGGACTTAAAATTACCTGCATGCTGTTACCACATTTATTTTCAAAAAGTCCCCTTGGAAGCAACGACGACTGTCTTCCCTATTTTTGGCTGGAGATAAGCAAGGCTCTTTTGAAACTAATCAGAGTCTAGACTTTCATCTTTTGGATCTGTCGATCCTCTGTAGAGCTTTCTAGCTGAATGAACACAGACCAGAAGAAAGCTTGTCTGCAGTCAAGTCAGGAATGGAACCCTTACGTGTTAAAAGTATGACCAGAGTTACAAAGATTTTCCTTTAAGTCGGGACTTTCTTACATTTTTGCACATCACATAAAATATGTGTCATATAGATCTCAAAAGTTAAAACTAATTCAGCTTCTGGATAAAATGAGGCTTCAAGGATTCTAGAGAAATGAAACCAAAACTTTAAAACAGACAGACTAAATTAATGGGCTGTAGACAACAATCCTCAGGAGAAAGATTCAATTCAGTTAGGAGATGTGAGCCCAATCTTCCAAACCACTAACCAGTAGTTTAATTTTTAATATCCCCAATGTTCAAAACAATTTGGGAATGCCGCCATTAAGTACTTACAGATGTTAATAACCCTTTCAGCATGTTTGCTTTCTAAGTCTGAAGTTTCTAGCTGGGACCCTTAAGTGCTGGTTCTAGCTACAGCTGACAGTGGGCAGCCACCCACAGAACAATGGGGAGGCAGCGGATGGCGCCAATGCATCCGCTTGCTTTAGTGTTCCTCTTACTCTGGGGCTAATCGCTGTCTTTACAGTCTACTGAAATAATATGTACACTGCAAATAAAGCAGGAAGCACTTTGGAAATATAGGTGAGAATAATCATAGTTTTTATATTTATTAATTTATTATTTATTTTGTATGTGTGCATACGTGTGTGTGTGTGTGTGTGTGTGTGTGTGTGTGTGTGTGTGTGTGCATGCTATGGCATATATGTGCAGGTCAGCGGACAAGTTGTGGTAATCAGTTCTTCCTTTCTTCCATGTAGGTCTCAGGGATCAAACTCAGGTCCTGGGGCTTGGCAGGTCATTTACTCACTGACCATCTCACTGGCCCTAACTAGCATCTTTGCTTTACATATTTGTTGGACTATCAGGTCAAAGTTCCCAAAAAGCTGCTTTAAAAAAAAAAGGCCATTTTGATAGGTATGGTGGGTTTTAAAAAAAAATAATTAATCACCATAATTGTTTCTTTCACTGGCTGGACTGAGCCCAAAATTTATTCTGGGTTACTTAGGGAAGAAAGAGAATAAAGCAATGATCTTAATCTTCTATTTCCAAATGTGTCTATTATTCCCATCTCTGTGAAATAATTAGAAAGAGAAAAAAGATGTATGAAAAGCTGTTCCATACGGCAACCTGTACATAATCCACTGAAATGGGACAATCAATGCTCCCATTAAAGAACTGTTAGGAAAAAAATGAAAATCTCAATTATCTGTAGAAGTCACCTTGCGGTTCTTTTAGCATGCTATAGGTTTATGCCATGCATTAACTTTCACTCATATATGTTAAAACTTTAAGTCACTAAGTTGACTTAGTACGTGAAAACACAGAAATATGTCAAGTAATGAGAAGGTATTTTAAAAATCTCATTGAGAGACTACACCATGCCATTGAACTCTAGTCAGCTTTCCATAGACAGTCACAGCACTTGTGACAAAAGATGGCCACTAAATGTCCGGACATATAAACCTGACTTCTGTTGCCTGTAACCATAGTCACTAGGATGAGAACCAAATGCAAACCATGCACACGTCTTACCTACACGTGCAGTGGGCTGCATTTACAAACAACCACCTAGACTGCCAAGGTTGTGGCCCCTATGCCTCAAGAAACACTCTGTGTGTTATTATGCTTGGCATATACTGCTGAAATAAAAGGGTACATTTAATTAAAACGGTGGTGGCAGTGCTTCAAGTGGAATAGCATTCACTGATGATCCCAATGACGTGGGTGTAGCCCTGTGACTCTGCGAACAGAACCAGTAAACCACAATGGGGAGTCCGTTCAGAGAACACCGCAGAGATCCCGAGCTGCTAATGCGTCTGACAAACACAGTCTTTAATCCATCTGAGGTCATTTAAAACAAAATCAAATGTTCAAAAGAGGTGTTGTTCCCACGGTATACTGAGAGGTTTAAGTGGATAGGGCAGGACGACACAGAGGAGGTGGCTAATCTGAAGGAAGGGTGTATGAAAAACCCTACATGAGTAGACAATGCTTCCCCGACCCATGACATGGATTAATAAATGAACACCAGTGTGGGAAGCCTCCCTATGATTTATTGTCATGGAGGCCCCAGAAACCTCCAAAATGATGCATGCAGGCCATGGACATTACCACTGTCCATGGTTGTCCACTATAGCTAGACATAAGGCTAGAACTGACCTGAACATTCCCTCCTGGCTAGCTTTCATAGTGACGGAAGCCACTATAAAACCTCTGGAGGGAAAAGTCAGCAGTGGCCAGGTGCAGGGAGCCCCGATGGCAGAGGACAAACCTGGCAGGCAAGATGTGCCCACTGGAGCATTAGAGGTGCTGCTTAGGGAATAACCAATCACTTTCTGATTATATTTGAAGCATGTTCCACAGACCAGAATTCATGCTATCAAGCCTGGCCAGAAAAGTCCATGACTGAGGAGGCCATAGAACCTAGGTAGAAACTTACCATGGTTCTTTTGCTAGATTACCATGTTGTCAAACTGACCTCTCAAAAACTATGTTTAAACCCATAGATCAGTGCCGCTCTCAGCCCTGGCCAGAGAAGCCTCTTACTGGTGGGGGCAGGACTTAATGCAGACTTGTTGCTAGTCAAAGTTCTGGGAATAAGTGATTGCTGAGGACTCAGCCCTAAATGGAACAGGCGTGCCAGTCCTCACAAGGCTCGAGACACACTGAAGAAGAGGAGACAGAAAAAATGTAAGAGCCGGTAGATGGGGAAGATTCTGCAAAATAATGTCTTCCAGGCATGACATGGCCACTGCAGAAAGTCAAGCAAACAAGACCTGTCAGCATTCTAGAAGGGGCTACTGAAAGGACTCAGTGGGTTCAGAATATAACAAAAATGAGAGGGCATGATGAATGTGTGCAGAGGGGTTTAGGCAGAACGGCAGGGAATAGGGGGAGTGAATACTATAATGATACACTGTATATGCATAGGATATTGCCAAACAATGAACAAAGATATTTTAAAAATACATAGAAATACTCTTAGTATTATTATTGTTAATAATCCTTAGAAGATGACAAAAAAATAATACCTTCTCCCTATAGATAAAAGAGCAGTGTCTTGTACAAACAGATCAGCTAGGTGAATTATACCACCATCAATACAAAGAATTATTTTCTATTTATAAAAGCTTAGGGATCACTTTGGTATAAAGTCTTACAATGATTTGGGGTTTTTTATGTTGTATTTTTCTTATAAAGCATGTTGTGATACCTCAGATTAATGCATATGTCTATATTACTACTTTTCTAGTTTTTCAACCAATCACATTGTAAGGCCTTGATAAGGAACCATACATACTTTTGGCAAATAAATTGTGACGGCATCAAATCATTTATTTGCAGTTCAAGTATTAAACTGAGCAGCATAAAAATGGGTAAAGGAACAAACATATCAGTAGACTCTTAAGTCTTACCTTGCTAGTTCACAAGAGTGTAGAAGAGTTTAAAGTATATTTTAAAGGATAGAAGGAAAGTAAGGTCTCTTCCTTCTTCTGCCCCTCTCTGTCTGTCTATCTGTGTCTCCCTCTCACCTTCCTGCCCTCTGTCCCTCCCTCTTTCTTTCCCACTCCTCTTCCCATCCTTCCTGCTTCTAAAAAAATCCAAGGACTACAGAAGTCTTAACTGGGATATTTTCTGGTTGCTGAGACACCAGGCTTCCCTGTTTCGGAAATGTGAGTGGTTGGGACCCTAGGGAACAACTAAGCCACAGGAGTAATTGCTGCTTTAGAAACAGGAGCACCCCTCCCCATACCCCAGCAAGTCAACATCCCATGCGACTCTATGGCTTCCAGCCCAGAGAGATAACCGTTTCCTGCTCTGGATGGCTGCCGTCTTCCTGCTATTCTCGAGATGGATGTCTCTCCTGTGTCTTCTCAGAGTGAAGTGGGAGTTTCTCAGTGGACACACTGGCAAAGTACAAGGCTTCTGTAGCTGAAAAGAACCTGCTCTCTCTATCATTAGTGGATTAAGTTACAAAGATTTCACTATGTCAAGTTAATGCTGCCAGACCTTTGAATACTTATGATTGACGTGTGCACGTTTGACACAAACACACAAACCATGTGTTACAATTCAAGCAATGGTCAAACTACTGTGATCCTCCATATTTTCTCTTCATTACGTTATTCCTATTTCCTCACTTACATTTACTATTTTTCATTTATAAACACATTAAAAGGCAAAGGGAGATTTAAAATGTAGAAATTATGCTAGTAACTTCCAATAAGCTTTAAACAGATATTTTGTTTTGGTTTTTGCTTCTGGTAGTACAGGGGATTGAACCCAGATCTTGATGCTCGTGGGTAAGCACTCTTCCACCGAGCTACAGCTCCAGGCCCTGCACTAGAAGGTTTTATTCTATAAATTCCTTTTGGTAAATTCTCTATTGTTGAAGGTTTGTATCAGGATAATTTCTGCTTATATAAAAGTATATTAAAAGAAATGCACTACTGACTCTTCAAATACATCTAGCCGCTAAAAGTACAGCTCACAGGATTGTTAAGAATGTTATTGAAATTATGGCTGCCAAAGACAGACTTGTGTTCTCCACCCACTCTTTGCTTTCATGTATGTAGCAACTAGATATCTACTAAAGGCCACAAGTTAACGAGGCATGCAGGGAGAATGCATGGGGAGTATTCTAATCACAGCACATTTGCTTATTCTTGCAGTGGACTCTCTCTCTCTCTCTCTCTCTCTCTCTCTCTCTCTCCACACACACACACACACACACACACACACACACACAGAGGTGTGCTACTGCAGGGGTCAGAACTTGTCACATTGGGAAAGTATTTACCAAGGAATTACACCCGTGGCCCATCTACATGTGTTTTACTTACATATTTGATTCCTTTCTATATTACATTTTTCAAAGCTAATAATTTTCCTATGGCCATTTTAAAATCACCCCATGAACCTCTATAAATACCTCATTAGTGGTTTGCACAATGCCATGGTATTCTACACTCAACAACCTCAAACAGATGTGCATATGTAAAAGATGGAGACTGTCTGACTTGTGGCTTTGTTTCAGCTCAAAGAACCCAGTGTTTCTGCACACTATGAAACAACTTGCGTTCCTAGTGACTATCAGAGGTACAGGAAAACTAGAGGCTAATGGCGAGCTTTAGCATTTCCCCATATGCTGGTAAAGGGCTCTTGATAGATTCAGGTAGTGGATCCATGTTTACTGTCTTGGTCTGTCCACTTCCTCCCCTGTGTCTGTCTCTAAGGGCACATTAGTGAGAAGCAAGAGAGACTGCTGATTGGAGACCATTTCTGCACTGAAACCTAGCTCACTCTCAAATCTACACTGATCTTCCCAACATTACGTATTCATCCTGAAATAGTTTTCTGGAAATTAACATTTGTAGAACTCGATGAAATCCGGGATAAGTAAAAGGGCTATTTGGGGGAGAAAATGGAAATGATAGTGACAAATTCAATATTACATTAAGCAGAAATAGAAACAGCAGGCAAAATGTCAACATACTGGAAAATCCATACAATCAGGAAGCAGATTAATAACTTTGACCAAAGGCTTCTAAGTTGGCAGGCACTACATCTTGTACTTTCTGTGGTCCATGAACAATTGACAGCCCTGGGTGACAGCAAATGAATTTACAAAGAAAGCGGAGTACACTAAAGTAAGTTGAAAGACTCAGCCTCTTGTCATTCAGCAGAGAAGCAACAGAAGCTATTGTTGAAGTAGTGGATGTCACAGGCCCTCAGTGCTGAATGGCAATGTTGAGAGCTGAGAAAATCATAATAACCCCAATACCTGACTACAAAATCCCAGTACCTTGAGGAAACCAACAGGCCAGCATGGGCTCAGGATAGAGCAATTTCAGGGAAATCAAATAAGCTTTCTAATGTATGTGAGGTATTTGTTCATTTAATCAGGCCACATTTTAAATGTTCTTATAAAAATATTTTATAGCTTTATCATAAACTGTCCATGACAGAATGAATTATACTACATAATATTTTTTTAGCAGATGTAACAATCTAATAAGAAAATGTCTGATTCGTCACCCAGTGGAATTAGGTGAGTATTTATAATAGCTGGGATTACTACAGACAATGTGTCAAATTTTTACCATTTGATACATGAGTTTAGGAAGCCTAGGACTTAGATAAGACAGCACCATGCAATAATGTATACATAATAAATGCACATCTACCATTCATTCAAGGTATTTCATAAGAGGACAACATGCAGTACATGTGGATTTAGCCGTGTCAGCATGTATATGATTTAACGACTGTTAGACAGTAACAGAGACATTCATTCCCTTAACTCATACTTTCTCTTTCTTTTTTTAAAAACTACTAGTGAAAGACTATATGGTTCTAGACAGTTCTGTGAAATCCTACAGAAATCTAACTCTTAAGCAGGGAAGGATTAATATCAGAAACAAGTGTGGCTGGATTTATGTGGTCCATTTGGACTTAAGTTTTGTGCATGGTGATAGATATGGATCTATCTGAAGTCTTCTACAGGTCAGCATCCAGTTATGCCAGCACCATTTGTTGAAAATGTTCTCTTTTTTTCCATTACACAATTTTAAGGTTTTTTTTTTTTTTTTTTTTTTTTTTTTGTAAAAAATCAGGTGTTTGTAGGTGTGTGGGATAATATCAGGATTTTTCCTCATATATGGTTTTTAGACAGGAAGACTGGGTCTATAAAAGACAGGATTAAAAACAATGCTTGTTTAATGAGAAATCAAAGCTGCACCTCCATTGCTTTCATGTACAAAGATATATCTTGATATAAACAAGCTTTGTCACATAAAAATAATTCACTTGGTATTAATTTTGGAGACACTGAGTTCTTTACACTGTTGAAACTTGGTTTTGCTTTCTACAAATTATGGTTATACTAAATGTCTTCATCCTTGAGACAAAAACGATACTTTATTTTGATATTATCAGAACTCACAGATAAGATATTTAAAATTTCCTTAAAAATCTTTAGAGTTTTACAAGAAATTTAAGAACTCATTTTTTAAATAGCTTTTAAAAATGTTTAAATGTATACGTCTTTGGGACAATTTAAAATTTATAAGGTATTTTATTTAAATGTCTTTATTAGTATGTGCGCTTGATAAAGTAAAGATTAAAAATTAAGGCCTGAGCTAAACACCAGAAACTGAGATATTCCTATCTTACGATAGAGCAAGACAGAGACCTAAGCAGTCTGACAAAGAACTTGGAACCACTGGCTTAGAAAATACCTGTCCTTACTTAAAGTCTATTCAAGCTAACAGGAACTGGTTGAAAGGTGTATGTCTAACCCCTGTTTTTGCTAGCATCTTAAAGCTGTAGCTATTTTAGTAAACTGAGTCATACAGGGAACTATATGTTCTATAATGGTGCACTGTGAAAGGATCGAGAAAGTTTCCAGTTTCCTTATGGACTGTGTTTATGAGTTGAAAGTCTTTCCTTGAAGCTCCAATTCAAAAATTATTTTTTAGGCTGAGCTTAACTGAGATAAAGCTTAAAATTGCAATCTATTAAGACACACAAGTTAATAGTCACCTCATAAAGGATAGATAGGCAGTAGATAGGCAAATGATTGATTGATATGTAGAAAAATATTGTTAATAGATGACAGATAAATTATATAGAGATGATAGATGAATATATACAGAAAGTTAATAGGTATAGACAATAGGCATGACAACTGATAGATACATGATAGATAGATAGATAGATAGATAGATAGATTCATGAAATTCCACCTGCTTCTGAAATTTTGTAAATGTGTGATGTCACTGCTGTCACTCAGCAAGTTCATTTGGGCTCGGACATGCTGAATGCCTCCAATTACCTGTTCTTCAAGAGGCACTCAGTCTCTTTAGGGAAAGAGTAAGTCTCTACCAGGAGACACTTGTCAAGGTGATCTGGATGTAAATTCCAATATGCAATTAATTTGTGGCATCATGTAATTTTCAGTGCTTTTTGCTTTATAAAATTTTCATCAGGGAAAAGCATTATCCCCGGGATCAAAGGCCAGTCCCCTTCAATGGATATGTCACAGTGCCAGAACTCTGCAGGGATCAGCGATGCTTTCATGTGGGAAATTCTGGGATGCATCCTACAGTGACAGTCCCCACAGTTTATAGAGGCAGCTTCCAGGGGATTACACAGTTAGTAGGCTGTTTTCCTGTGTCTTAATACTGACTTTCTAATTACACTCACAGCACTAATATTACCATAAAGTGCAGCGATGTACTGAAAAGCAATATATTATTTCTTATTGAATGTTAAACATTACAGCAAATAAGAAGGCTTGCTGTAATGTTTGATCTTCATTTATTTGGCAAGTATTAATTACAAGGCTATGTGTGTCAAGAACGCTCCAGCAAGAGCTGGCGTCAGCACTGAGTAGATAAAGCAAGTCGTCCTCCTCCTGTTCAACTTCATTGTGCTTGGAGAAGGCAGAGCATAATGAAACACTATGCTGGGGAAGTGTGCATAAATCAGATACACAGATACAGATAGAGGGACAGCAGTTAGCATGTGTGAAAGTTTTTAAATAAGGAGAGACAGGGCAGACCATGCTGATGACAGCTGGGGGCAGGGAGGGCTGTAAGGATAGGAGAAACCATGTGGCCATTGACAGGAAGTATGTCCCAGGGAAAGGAAATTACAAACGGAAGATCCAGAAGGTAAACACATGCTTCCAGGCCCAAACAAGAACAGTGAGATGATGTGACTAGACTAAGGGACAAAGTGTTAGGAGATGTGACCAAAGAAAACAGACAGATAGAGCCTGGCTAAGCTCTAGGGCTGTGTTAAGAACTTTGAGTTTCATTCTCAATGAGAGGTGAAGTGATCTCCACATTGCATGGACACAACATGAGCTCTCTAAAGTTTAGTGATGTGGTGTATGATGAATAAACCTCAAGGGTGAAAACAGAAAGCCTTTCAGGGCTACTCCGATGACTGAGCCAACGGGCCAAGGTGGGCGCCTGCATAAGAGATAGAAAGTGTTGAGAGACTAGACGTGTTTTGAAATAGAGATGAATACATTTGCAGATAGACTGTGGAACGAAAGAGCAACCAAGCTGGGAAAGATGACTCTAAAAGTTGTGCCCTGAGCAAATGGAAAAATATAATAGGATGATAATCAATGTGTCAACATCCTGATTTCCTGAACATGTGTCCTATTTATATTCAAAACAAGGCTGAAAGAAACATCCAACGCTGTACACACTTCCATCTCTGGTATGAATTCTTAGATATTTTTGCAACCCAAGATTCTGTTTTTTCTACCTTTATATCAGCAAGGGAATATATAAGGCATACCCAGAAATGTCATACTGAGTCTGTCAGTAAGCAAAATCAAAAACAAACAAACAAAAACCTGTTATATAAAAGTCCAGAGTCCTCCATGAAATATCCACAAGGCTGCTTTTTTAACATGTCTGAACCTTACAGATTAACAGCAGTATGCCAGGCTGGAGTAGCACAGGATCCCTGTTTTAAGAATCTAAGGAAGAGGCTGCCAACTCCTTAAAGCCCCATTCAGGAAAGCAGAGAGTGCACTTGAGGAGAAATGGCAGTGTTTTCAGTAGGGAAATAAGTTTTCCTCTTCCTGCTCAGAGATTCCTCATCACCATCGCTTGACAAAGACAAGCCAATGCCAAGGACAGAGACAATGATAGAGAGAGAGGCTATTCAGGGCTAGGAGTCAGGACACCCCCTTCTGCATGTTACCTGTCCATGTCCATCAGATCCTGGAGGCCTGATAAGGAGCTGCTAGCCTCGCCATCTATCCCAGCATTCCCAAGGTGGGGTCTGTAGATTGCTAAGCACCCAAGATGCCCCAAGGAGGGAAAACAATATTCCCCAGTGATCCAAATACTAGGCATGTCCTGTACTACATTCCTCCTGTAGAGATTAATAATACTCCTTCATTGAAAATGTTGCAATGTTTAATGGAAATTAAATGATTAACTGCTTAACTAGTGTTTTCCACAGTTGTTCCACCAGTAGGTATAAAGAAAAAACTTAATTAGGACAAGGAGAAAAGGAAGCCATTACCGACACCCCATGGGAAAACTGCCAGAGCTTGATACACACACTGAAGCCCGCCCTCACACTGAACGAATGTGAGGAAGAGTTAAATAGCACAGATGACTTTGGGTGCAATACTAATGACCACGAAAGGGAGGAAATGGTATATTAAAATAGCTTCATAATTTTAAAAGTTATTTTCTTTCATTTTTATGAGTCAGTCATGCATTGACTAGTTGCTGTGTTCTGTTCTGCACGAACTACACTCAGAACAAAACAGTGGATGAGAGATGATTTCTAGTCTTGCAAAATGCAATCTACCATCATGAAGACGCTTGAAGAGCAGGGGACCATGATTCAGATGCACCACCACTGAGAAGTGTTGGTTTGGGGGCATACAAAGTGTTTGCAAGAGTGTGTTCCAAGGGGAAGTAAGGAGCGAGGTGTGCATTTGGGCCAGGTAGAAAAACTGTTTCGACCCGGAGTGGAAGAAGCACCCAGAGCGTCAGCAAGGGAACAAAAAGAAGACAAGAGTCAGGGTGATTCCTCGGCAGGCAAAGTATCTTTCTCATAAGCACAAGGACCTGAGAGAAATATCTTAAAAGATATTGGATGTGTAGAGCATGCTTGTAATCTTAGCACTGGGGAGGTGGAGACAGATGGACACTAGCCATCCAAACCTCTGAACTCATTAACCCCCTCCTGAAAGACAATGCATGTCATCTTAGGTATCTCGCACATGCACACATGCATGTACATGTGTACAGCAATGCACCTCACAGATACATGTGTACACACATACACACACATGCGCACACACAAGAAACATGTGTGAGCTTATGCATCTGATGAAGGCTCAAAATACATGGTGAAACACACAAGGAACTGTGTTCTGTGTCTACCACAGGAGAGGCCCAAACATTTCCAAAGACACCTAACACTCTCAAGTCAGAAAATCCCTCTACTCCAGAGCGGCAAAAAGACAGGGGTCGTTCTGCACTCCCTCTCATATTTTGAAGCTATAATTGGTCTTTTCTCCTGTGCACATAAAGCTGAAAACCACCGGTCAGTTGGAGACAAGAGAACAGGGTGAGAAATGTCTTCCCTAGGCTCACATATTAGAACGCTTGGTCCAGCTGATGGCATTGTTTCGGGAGGTTGTGAAACCTTCAGGAAGTTCAGGGGAGTGTGTTATTTGTGCAGGCTGGGACAGTTCACAGCCCCATTCCATTTCCTGTTTTCTCTCTGTGTGTGATCACTAAATTAGGAACAGCCAGCTCTCTGCTCCTGCTACCATGTCCTGGCTGCTGTTCCCATCATTACAGACATTAACCCTCAGGAACCATAAGCCAAGATAAACTCCTTCCTTGTGGTGCTTTTGGTCAGATTGACTTATCCCAGTGGCAGAATGGTAGTTAATGCAAGTGCTAGAGAAATGAAAAATTCTAGGATTTTTAGTAAGAGCCACCTAAATACCTAAATTTTTTTATGATTTTTTCACCTCTACAGTTTCTCAAGTGATTGGGTGGGACATACTTCTAAATGCTAGAATTTCAGGTGACACCTTTGAAAGAATTACACGTGTAAATATTCACCATAAGGTTCATACCTGATGTCGCAGCTCCAAGATGAGGCTGAGAGCAGGGAGCGCAGGAGTTCTGGGGGTGGGGGCTACACATGGAGAACATGTCTGAACATGTAACACAAAATACCATGTATGATAAAATTATCGCATTGATGAATCTGTTACTCTTTCCTGTGGGTAACCAAACATTCCCCTTGCTCACCCTTCTCTCTGACTTGTTCAGTTTAAACCTCCTGCCTTGTGGGGTATGATGACACTGGATTCTAATTCCTGTGCTTGGGAAGTAGGGGAAGGAGAAGTTCAAGGTCTGCCTTGGCCGTATGAGACCTGCCCACTCCCTAAAGAAAAACAGAGCAGAAAAAAAATACACACCAGAGGCAGAGATCTGAATCTCTTTCCTGAGATGGTCCTAAGGCCCAGTGGTTGAGTAATCTAGCATATGGAAGACCCTGGATTCAAGTTCAAACACCAAAAGGTTTTATGAAAGAAGCCCCTCCTGCCTCAGACTTGTCAAGCAGAAGGCAGTTCTTGAGAACTCATTAACATTATTTCTAGCACCTACTCACTACACCTGTTACACACACCAGCGAGAACTTAGGAGCTCAAAATTCAGATGTACTTGTTTGAAAGACACTAGCACACACTCATAACAGCCAGGGTTTAGCAAACTGTAGATGGCACTTAGTTGGAGACAACAAACATCTGAGGCAATTTTTCATTTGGATAGCCTTCCCCAAACAGCAAGATCCTACATGAAGGGCCATTCAGACACCCAACTAACACACTTTGGTAGTATTTATGAAGCTGTCTTTACCATTCTCCAAAGACAGTTGCAAACAGAAGGGATGTGTCTTAACATAACCTTGCATGAATCTGATTCCAGCTGGTACAATAAAAATATAAGCAAATTTACTTTTGCTTGGTAGAGATTAATTCTTCTCTGAAACTGCTTCTAGCATTAGAATTCCTTCAGACAAGAGGAAAGGCTATTTTCGCCTTTGGCCTATGAGCCCCTGTACATCAGAGACTAGCCTGATTCACTGCTGTGCCCACTGGTCTTAGCATAAAACTCCCAGTCTTTGGCAACTTGGCAACCTAGTAGGTATTCAGTATACATGTGGGAGATGAGTAAGCAGTCTAGAGAGAAGCATCGTGCACACCATAGGCATAGAAATCACCAGTGCTTATGAGTGAAACAACCTTTGTTGGCAATAGAAGAATGTGGTCATTGAAGCCTAAAGTGTTCACTAAAATTTGTGTGTGAATCATATAAATGTATGTATGTATGTATGTATGTATGTATGTATGTATGTATGTATGGTTGTTTTCTTGTTTAGAATATATATATATATATATGTATATATATATATATGATGGGAGATGTCATTCTGTAATTATGTTTCTGTCATTGGTTAACAAATAAAGCACTGTTGGCCAATAGGGAAGGAAGATAAGTGGGATTCCAGAAGTAGTAGGGAGGAAAGTCAAGATGGAAGATGGAGAGTAGAACACCAGGCCCTCTCTCTGGTAAGATAAACCACATGGAAATACTTAGATTAATAGAAATGGCTTAATATTTAAGACCTCACCACAGATACAGATGGCAAATTCATGGAAAGATATAATGGGTAGTGATGGGGGAATGTTAATCTGTATTTGTTTCTCTTATTGGCTGATGAATAAAACACTGTTCTGCCAATGAGGCGGGCGGGCTAGGAGATGAGGAGAATTCAGAGAAAGGTAGGCAGAAGCCTGCCAAGATTCTATACTGAAGAAGGAGTAACATGCTGGATTATGGGTGGCCACAGCCTTGTGGCAATACATAGGTTAACAGATATGGGTTAAAAATTTAGTGAGAGCTACCCAGTTAGAAGCCCAAGCCATTGGCCAATAGGTTTATCATTAATATGGTATCTCTGCATGCTTATTTGGGGCTGAAAAGGGTGGCAGGACAGAAAACCCCCAGCAACAGGGTTGGTTGAGATAAAGGAGAAAGCATTTATGTGCACTGTTCATCCCATGCACCTCAGCGGGACCAACCAAGCAGTCCTCCAAACATGTCCTTCTAGGTATTAATGGAATATTCATCATGTAGACATGCATGTAGACACGCATGTAGACACACATGTAGACAGGCATGGCACTGTCCCTCTATCTTTCAAGTTCATAATCCCTGACCACCAGTCAGCATAACGACAGAAAGAAACTGAGCTGCTTACAAATAATGTAAGAAGAGTTCTTTATTTTTGGAATTTTGAAATTAAGAAATAAAAGTGTTTCTATGTCTATGTAACAGCTCTGGCTGTCTTATAACTTGATTTTGTAGACCAGGATGGACTCAAATCCATAGAGACCTGCCTGCCTCTGCCTCTCAAGGGCTGGGCATTAAGGGCATGTGCCACCATCCCCTGGACAATATTTTTTTTAAATAAACAAATGTTCCAGCTAAGTATGGTGTTAAACACTTGTAACCACAACATTGTGTGTGTGTGACCTACATCAGTTCAAGGTTAGCCCAGGCTATAGTAGAGTGAAAGACCCTGTCTCAAATAAATGAAAGCAAACAAATACAACCTTCACAAAAATCAGAAGTAATTTGTCCCTGCTTCTGAACACCGCCACTGCCACCTCCAAGCCACCACCTGCCATCTCCCTTCTGGAAAGTCTGGCAGAGATGACTCAGGTCAGGCTCTTACCCTTGTCCATCTGCAATTATGCTGTGTTACTCTACTGCAATGCTACACACTGGTCAAAAGTACCTGCAAAGTTCTCAAAGTGTCCCATAAGAGTATCCATAGTATGTCATCTGTTTATGACATCAGCAGTCTCCTGTCAACACTCTTGTCTCTTGTTACCCCAGCTGTTCACTCAGCTATAACATTTACACTTGACTTTCAATGCATTTCCCCAGACATTCAGATGTCACTCTATCTCATTTGTCCTAAGATGCAATGGTCTCTTTGCCCAGTGCAGTCTCCATGTACCCATCTGTTTTACACAACTCCCACATCCATGGCTACCTGGAACCAACCCTCATCTGTTGTATTTTCCTTCATAGCATTTATTCCATCTGACAAAATCGCCAAAAGAGAGTGATTTTAAAATGAACATAAAGACATTACCTCTTTGTTGCTGGGTCTTCCACGTGCTTGGTACACAGCCTGGCACATAGTAGACTAAATGTTCACTAGGGTAACATTCTCTAACACTACCTTGACAGGCCCTGAAGATCTTGGACTCAGAGCACAGTCCTGTAACAAAGACTTGCTTTCTGGAAGGGCACCTTAAGACAAGGGGCCTCGTAAAGAGTCTAATATCATTGGGAAGGTTAAGTCTTAAATCCATGAGAGGGATTATAGAACCTTTTGGCTCACTCTTTGCTTGCTGGCTGAGATTCAGAGCTGTGGTCTGTTCGCATAGTCACCATTCCCTACTGCCTCACCCCAGGCTCCAAAGCAAGGGGAATGAAATGCCTGAGACAGTGAGACAAGGTAAACCTTTTGTCTTTACAAACTGGTTGTTGGGGCATGTGTTACAGTGGCTGGATGCTGGCACACCATCCTCTGCAGGTCACCCCTGGGTGCCCACGTCCTTGGGAAGAGCTGCCAGAGGTGTCATGGACAGCAGAGCACTGCAAGCTGCAGGAGATCAGAGAAGCGATACTCTCTGCTCACCCGTCCCCAAATTCTCCCTCCGCTGCTCTTTGTGCTGGAAGCCCTCAATAATAAATGGCCACCTTCATTTCATCCCACTGGAGAAGAGTAAGAAAGATGGCATTTCCTCATGACTTGAGCTTAGTCAGGTGGACAGAGGGAAGAGGGTCACTGTAGCAGAAGCAGCTGACTCTTCAAATTCTCACAAAGCAATCTCCTGGCTATGTGTTTCACAGGAAGGTCTTCATTTCAGGCACATGGGAAGAAATGGGTGAAGGGAAGAGTCCTGAGAGTATGCTACTTTTAATTTATTTGGTTATTTTCTTCCCCTCTGTGTCTCTTCCACCACCCAAATTCCATGTCTGCATGCACGGGCTGTCTAGAGGCTATCAGAGGCACTGTGAGGTGGGAGGGATGAGTCACATGCTCATCTCACACGCAGTTAACTCTGGTGTGTGTGTGTGTGTGTGTGTGTGTGTGTGTGTGTGTGTGTGTGTGTGTTTAAGCTTTGTGACCTAGAAAGGCAAGGCACAGCATGAATGATACACAGGCTACAGGGGACAGAGGGCGTCACTGGGCTATTTATAACTCCAGAAAGTTAAAAAAAAAAAAAGAGGCAGGGTAATGACTGTATACTCCAAGGGCTGGGTATGCAGAGATCATCTGGAATAAGCAATAAACAACGCAGAAAGGCATCTGTGGCAGTGGGAGATAAAGGGGGAAACCATGTCCTCGCATTCCTTGCTTCTTCCAAAATCATTCGCCTTTAAATGACCTCAGAGTAATCCCTTGCTATTTTCCAGAGCGCTCCAAATCCAAGCCCAAAGCTCAGATGCCCACATTGCAAGGAAACCTTCATTCCGCACACTGCACACCAACATTTGGCTATAACCTGCAACCAAAGGCTATGGAAGAAGTCCTGGGGAAATGTCCTCAGTTTTGAAAAATGCCTTGGGAAAGCTTCTACATTCTCTCTCTCTCTCTCTCTCTCTCTCTCTCTCTCTCTCTCTCTCTCTCTCTCTCTCTCTCTCTGTGTGTGTGTGTGTGTGTGTGTGTGTGTGTGTGTGTGTGTGTGTGTGTGACTTAAGTCGAAAAGGTAGGAAATGAGACATACAGAGACCTGCAGCATTCTGAAAAGAAGTGTGTTTTCCAGCGCAGATGCCCTGTTTCTCATAAAGGGTGAAATGGCTTCAGCGTGAGGCAGGAGACAGAGTTAGCAACCTTTCCTTGCATTAAAGATCAGAAACAAAAAAGTAATTCCTTGGAAATAATGTGGTCATTTGTTTTATAAACATGTAATCAAGTCTAGCTGTTTTAAAATATTGCTTTTACTTTTGATTTTCAGGTAGGTGGTGATTAGGGGTCTATAACTGGAACTTCCTTCTGGAGTAACTGTGGTAACATACGTGGATTTGAAGGAAATTACTGTCATGTTGAGCCTTCAGGTTTCTGTTGTTGTTGTTACAGCAACCTGCCTTAGCCTAAAACTAGTCATGTGTTCAGTCTTAGCAAGGAAGTTTGAAAGGAAATTACATTCAGTAATTCTAATATTGGGGAACAATGTTGGGGGTTGAACCTAGGGCCTCATGCGTCTTAGGCGAGCATTCTACGAGTGAGCTAAATCTCAAGTCTGCATTCAATCACCTTAAAAGACATTTTAATATGGAATATGCAGTATGGTTGGTAACCAATGATGAAATCTTGTCTTGATATAGAACTACTTATACGGATATATAAGTATTTTAAAATTTTGCCTCAAGCAACAGGTTGTAAGCACTTAATAATTAACAGCAACAAAAAGAGAACAGCGTGGAAGGATGCAGTCTCAGAATTGGGAAGGGCCATCTGGGTGGCATTAACCTAGGAAAAGAAGAGGAATAAGATGGCAGAGAAATTGCAAAGAATGCAAAGTGGTTGCGGTAGGGCTCCAGACACCAGAGAGGCCTCGGCTGCCACTGAGAAGAGCTCTGCTGCCTGCCAAAGACCCCGCAAACACTACTCAAGAAGGTACCTATGACAAGGTACCTTCGTCACCCACTGTGCTCTTGGCTAATCCCATTCACCCTCAGATCCAGATCAAGGCCTGTCTATTCTGTGAACCTTCCCAGCTCTCTGAGTGCTCCTTAGGCTTCAGGAAAATCTTTTGCTTTTTGATTATTCAAACCCGAGGCTTGAACCTAGGACCTTCCATCACACACAGTAAGTACTCTGCTATTCATCAGCTTCTCACCATCTCTTCTTACAAGTCTTTCAAAGTCAAACTGTTCCTGACTGAGGACCAAAAGCAAAATTGGCCTCTCCCTCAATGGATTCAAATGAGGACTGGTAACAAAATCAGGTCCTTACACACGCTAGAGAACTGTACCACAGAGCTATATCCACAGCCCTTTCAATGCATAACTATGCCACAGATTGAACTACTTCATGGCACTTAACTTATATACTCCTGCAATTTTATCTACTGTGTTATGTTTTCCTTTAATTAATACTGTTTATTTATATTTTTACATTTTATAATGAATCTTAGTAGCAAAGTCTTGAATATACCATTATTGTTGAATAATTCAAGAAATTGGATCTAATGTTTTTTTGCTGAGACAAAGTCTCATGTATTCCAGGATGGCCTTGAAGTTCTGATCATCCTACTTCTGTTTCCCAAATTCTGGGATTACCACACACGAGTGTTGAATAAGATCCATTTATAACAAATAATTCAATTTTAGTTTATTCATAAAATATGCTTTTATTCATGAGACATCATAAATATTGCTCCAAACTGGTCATTTTTCCTTCTCTTGGGCTATAAATAATTAAGGGTGAGATGGGCTGAATCATTCCTCTACCTTGTTGATGACAGGTCCACGGGAAAATTTACTGTGTCTGACAGAAAATCTCCAGTTCTACATCCCAGAAACATAAAGGAAAGAAGCTTATCTCCCTGTGATTGGGGCAGATAGCATTCCTCACTCTCACGGCCATAAAGATGCCACAAGGAAGACAAGACTCCTCTCGAATAATTGGCTGTTGATGCAGATCCTCCCTCCAAGCAAACCTGGCCCTCCCTGAGACCTTCAATATCAGCTGACTGTTGAAAATCCCATTTGAAAAAGGTTGTGAACATGATATGATTTATTGAAAGAAAATTTACTTAGAAAGAAACTGGAGGGCTGGAAAAGTGGCTCAGTCTTAGCTCATAAAGCTTTTGCCACATAAGCATAAGAAGGTGAATTCAATTTTCCACCACCAGCATAGAAGCCAGTGCCGAGGAGACAGAGACAGAGAAATCTCTGAATGTCATCATCCAGCTGGTCTAGTCAAGTTGGTGACTTGAGGTTTTATGAGGTTTAATGGGACCACAGTCTCAAAAATACCATGGACAGCAATGGAAGATGTTACCTGCTGTTGATCACTGACGATATACACATACATGCACCCAAGGCACAGGTACATGGAGCATAGCAGGGAAGAAAGGAAGAGAGGAAGGGAGACAGGGATGAAGAGAGGGAGGGAAGGGAGAAGGGAGGAGAAAGAAGGAGGAGGGATGGAAAGGGAGGGAAGGAAGAGAAAGAAGGAGGAAAGGGAGGGAGGGGATGGGATGCAGAAGGAGGGAAGGAAAGAAGAGTAAGAAGGAGGGGAGGGAGAAAGCTAGAGAGGGAGGGGGGAGAAAGGAAGGGAATAAGGAGAAAAGGAACAAGGAAGAGGAGAAGTGGAAAGGAGAAAGTGAGGGAAGAAAGAAAGGGGAGGTAGAGGAAGGAAAGTTTGGAACTCTGGAAAATATGGGCCCAGCCTAGACCTTCACCTTAAATGATCCAATAAAACTATAAAAGACTTGAAGAGTAGATTCTGCTAACCAGCCTATGTCATCTAATCTCGGCTAGGCATTGACTGTAAATTGCTTAATGTAGCATGAGTTCTAATAGATCTTAATAATAAAAGCCTGGAGTTAGATATTGTGGAAAACGTTGAAAGGTCAGAGAAATAAAGGAGTCTAAAGGAGCCATATTAAAGGTGTGTGCCACCACTGTCTGGTGTCCATGGGTTAGCTAGTCTGATCTTCAGGCAAGCTTTATTTGTTAGATCACAAACAAAATATCACCACAGGTTCTCTATGAAGTCTTTCTGGAGTCAGCCCCAAGCAAACTGTGGGATCACAGTTACCTACTAATTCCTTTGCCCTCCTAATTTATTTTGGGGTTGAAGTCTTTTAGAGGTCAACATCTGAAACAAATCCCAACAGTTCCATACCCTGTGCTACGTGCACCAGGGTAGCTTCTCAAACTCTCTTACAAACAGGCATCACTCCACACCCTTTCCAGTCCACACTTAATTCATTCCTTTCGAAATTACACCCTATGGTGATTTTTGTAAAATTCCTTATTTCTATATGGTGCATGGATTAAAATCAATCAGAAGAAATATTAGCAATAAGATTAAATATTGATTCAAATTGGAAAAATAGACAAAGAAAATTATCTTTCACATAGAGTTCATTTAGAAAAATAAAAATACTCAGTCATCACAAAGCAAAAATCTCTTTGGTAGTGCTGACTCTCTGGGTCTACATTTTCCAGACAGATCTGTGCAACATCCTGCTGGTCTGACGTGGAAAATGTGCCTGTGGGTGGGTCTGGGGAGAGCAGCTAATTTTCTTTTTTAAAGTCCTAATTGGAAACAGATAGTTAAACAATACAATAAACTTCCTGTCCTCTACAGATATTTTGAATTTATGCATTGCAGAACTATAAGGTACAAGGGAATAGTAATTAGTTTGAAAAAAATTAAAACTTCACAGACCTCCCTTTTGCCCACAGCATGAAAAAAAACCTATTAATCAAAATATTCTGTCCCAGGAGATAAGTACTTACCAGTTTCCAATGAACCGAGTCTTTTCAAGAGGACTAAGTCATAAGTCAAAAGGAGTTTTTATTTGATTTCCTACAAATGTTGCTGTAGAAACTTAAAAACCATTAAGGATGGTGCTGCTTTTTCCCTTCCCAAATGATAAGAACCAGTACAGTGAGTATAAAACCTCCTTCTGGATTTTCTGTCTTATATGTTGACTAGAAGTCAGTATAAATAGATAAAACTCATAGACTACCGTCCATAATAAATACTTAGACCAAAATAAGTTTACAGAGGTTTTCTATCAACATTTAGGTCTCTTTCTAATAATTTCTTTCCTGATTTCACTCTGTTCCTTCCCAACTAAGAGCCTTTAGGGATCTGTTACTCTTTTTTGTAAATAACTATAGAAGACTTGTATTTTATATCTAAGTGACAACTTCAATCTTCTACCTCTTGGAACTGACTAGTAGAACATAGGGAAGAGAAGAAAATGGCAAGAATCATGGGTGTGGCTCAATAAAGACCAGTAGCTACCTGGCAGAAGGAAATAAGGCACATCTCTGACATAGTAGTCATAGTCTAAGGAAGCTAAAATTGTCACCCACAACTAGGGTGATGAATATATCGAGACAGACAATTGCCTAAATCCAGCATGCTGGATTGCAGTTTATGTCTGAATATTCCATCTTTATTCCAGCTTCTTTCCTCATTACTTTTTTAGATGAATGACTGTTGAAACATATTTTCCCATATTACTAAATTATTCAGTGTAATGTCAACATCTGAAAATAATTCTATGTAATTACATGTCCTAGGAATGTAGGGAATCGTTGTACTTGGCTTATAATAGAGATTAACTGCCATGACAACTCCACATTAACATTATACATAGAAACTTCTGTAAGGAAGTGACTGCCAGACCATTATAGCCTCATAGTAAAGACAGAAGAGCTGTGCCCAAGGTTAATCCAAAGTTTGGGACACATAACAGTCAGGAGGCTCCTTAACAATGAATTAGGAGTCATCTTAGGGAACTCTGGAGAAAAGGGAACTTAATTACTTCTAGTAACAACGTCTTCATAGCCCAGAACAGGGAGAATTCTTCGCTAGGCAGAATCACGCCTACCAGAGACCCAAGAGAGTCCTTAGCCTTGGCAGTGGCCTTGTATCATAAGTCGGCTTTGGAAGACAGTTTTAACAGAATGTTTTCTGAGTTTGACTGGTAATCTTATTGAGAAAAATAATTAATATTTTTCTTCTATTAAAAAAAGCATAGGAGCAAGGTAGATTGCGCAAGTAATAAAGTACTTGCTGTGTGCAAATGTGAGGGTCCTAATTCAGATTCCCATTCATTTTTAAAAGCCCCATGTGGTGGTGCATGTCTGTAATCTTATCACTGGGGAGGAGTCAGGGACAGACAGAAGGATCCATGGGGCTTTCTGGCAAGCCAATCTAACTGAATGCATGAGCTCTATGCTTAAGGAGAGACTCTGCCTCAAAAAAATTAAGTGACTAGCAATTGAAGAAGATGTCAGATGTTGACCTCTGGCCTCTAAATGAACACACATGTGCAAGCTCACACCCCCAACATAAACACACACACACAACACACACACACACACACACACACACACACACACTCACACACACACACACACACACAAATAAAACTTTTCAAAAGAAGTATAACATTGGGAGAGCTTTGATGTGAGTAACATGGCTTTAACTCTCTATGTAGTTAATGCCATACTTGTGGAGAATTGGCTCAAAATGATGTCCACTATGATACAATGTAAGCTATGTGATAAAAACCTGCTATCCACTCTGGTCTCAGCACCTGTAAGTAGCACAGAGTAAGGGTGCAGAATTTGTAGAATAAGTGGATGAAGGCAGATTTGCAGTGATACTAGCTCCCTGACGATGGCCATTGCAAGGTGTCAGTAATTTGTACCAGAACAGCCCAAAGGCATCCTATATAGCTAAGTATCTGGAGTGTTCATTGCGATTTTCAAATGGTTATGTAATATTTATCCACAGTTTAAGCTTGCTATAGTCTGGATTTCACTCTATAAGATTTAAAAAAATGGGACAGGTAAAGTGGTACACATGTGTAATCCAATCACTTGGGAGAAGAAACCAGAAAATCAGGGGTTCAAGGTTAACCTCCACTCTAGTGTGTGTATCATGTCAGCCTAGGCTATATGAACTCATGTTTCAGTGGGGAGAGAAATGGGGAGGGGAAGGAGGAATGGAGATGGGGGCAAACAAGAATGGCAAAGGAGGGGAAAGCAGGGGATTGATTGATTTTATGAAACACCACCATCCCCAGGCAATATACAACTCATCTTGTAGAAATTGGACCACATGAAGTAAAGCATCCCGAGAAAGAAATGGAACCCAGAGACCAGATTCCTAGAGATAAGTCATACATGCTTCCTGGTGATTTCTCAGTTCCTCTAATTATTTTCCTGGTTAATCCCAGACCCTATAACCATCAGTCACCTGTGTTCTGCTACTGCATAGGGACGCTGATCCAAATGCCAGAAGTCTTAGTGTCTTTGCAAAGACCAGGAAGCACAGTCTACCACCTGGACACTAGGGAAACCTTGCCTATTGCCACAGGAGGATTGTATTAAAGTGTAGATTTTATTAGCAATTATCTGGATGATGGCCAGAGAGCCACACATTACTAGGAGCAATGTGCAGACCTGTGAGCCTCGCTCTGGGAAGTCAAACTGTGTCTGTATTTACCTATGGGATGTAACTTTGGAATGTCTTAGTCACTGCTCTGTTGCTGGAAATAGACACCAAGACACCAAGAGCATTTCACTGGAGGCTTGCTCACAGTTATAAAGAGTTTGTCTGTGACAATCCTGGTGAGGTATATGCCAGCAGACAGTCAGGCATGGAGCTAAGCTACAGAAATACAGTAAAGAGAGACAGACACTGGACATGTCTTGGGGTTTTGAAACTTCAAAGCTTCCTCCAATAAGGCAGTACCTCCTAATCCTTCCCAAGCAGTCCAACAACTATAGACCAAGCATGCAAATATATGAGCCTCTGGGGGGGCATTTTCATTCAAAACACCTAAGTCAGGCCACTTATTCAGGGCTCAATAGCCAGAGCTAGTGATCAGAAGCAAGTTTCTATCCCATATTACAGTCTGGCAATAATCCAATGACTTGACTTTTATGTCACCCATTATTGTTAATCCCAGAGAAATCTCTTATAATATTACACTTGATTTCAGCAGTTATATAGCCAGAAGGGAAAATCATAGCAAGACTGTAAGGTGTTGTCACTTGGGGTTCACTATTTCAGTGCATGGGCCATTGTATACTGGAAAGACAAGCCTAACTTACAACTGGTAGGCATTACAGAATATGAGAATAACGGGAAATTTTCGTGATTGATTGGCAGACTGTTTATATGTGTTTTTGTTTGTCTTGTTTGTTTGAGCAAGAGTCTCACTTTGTAGTTCACATTGACCTGAAGCCCTCTACACAGCCCACAATGATCCACCCCACAATGATCCCTCCACTTCAGTCTTCCAAGCGTCTCCAAACAAGGCTCTGGCTCTGTGTGTGTGTGTGTGTGTGTGTGTGTGTGTGTGTGTGTGTGTGTGTGTGTGTGTTGTATATATGTCTGTGTGCACACATACATGTGGGAGTATGCATGCACATGGAGGCCAGAGGATGAGGCTAGACATCTTGTTTAATCAGCCTTCACCTAACTTTTCATTGTGAAAAGGCAGAACATTTAGGGGTGGGTGGGTCCCGAATGGTGGAAGTAGATAACTCACTGTGGACAGGCTTCTGGAGGTCACAGCTCTGCTGCTTCTGGTCCTATAGGTCTGCTTCTATAGGTCCTAATCCTCAGGCATATAAATAGCCTGCCCCAGCCTCACCACCACATTCCCCACCATGATAGCACCCTCTGAAACAGTGAGCCCACTAGGCGTTCCCACCATGATAGCACCCTCTGAAACAGTGAGCCCACTAGGCGTTCCCACCATGATAGCACCCTCTGAAACAGTGAGCCCACAAGGTGTTCCCACCATGATAGCACCCTCTGAAACAGTGAGCCCACTAGGTGTTCCCATGCTAAGTCATTTTTGTTAGGCATTTTGTCACAGCTATGAGAAAGGCTAACAGCAGAGGAGCACCCACTGCATTACAGGAGTGCCCTTAACTACTCCCAGTTAACTTTCTCCTCACAGAAGCCCAAACCTACGCAAAAAGGAACATCAGAGGGGCAGGTATATCAATTACTTTAGGGTCACAGGGCAAGTAAAGCGCCATAGCACTGTTCATCCCCAACACTATGGGTGTGGTGCACACACCCTCTTATGCCATGGGGACCCCCTCTCTTCTGTGAACCCAAAAGACGGAAAAGTACTTTACTGGACATGACAACTTCTTTTGAGTCTTTCTGGGTAATCTATGTGCAGAAATTGCCAGGGAGAGGCTGGGGCTTGGTTCAGTGGGTGAAGCGCTTGCTCTAGAAATATGACAGTGTGAGTTCAGAACCCCCAGCACCCACACAGAGAAGCCCCGATGAATAGCTCCTGCTGCTCACTGGCCAGCAGTTTAGGTGCAGGGAACTCCAGGTTCAATGAGAGACCCCATCTTAAAAAAATAGTAGTAAATAAGACAGCAATTTGGAGAAATGCTTGATGTCAACCCCTGGCCTCCACAAACACAAGCACACACACCAAGAAATGAGCGTTCTTCCTTTCTTCTTGGAAGAAATGTCCCAGGGCCCAAAAGAGAACACTCTGTTTCTTCCACTAAAGTTTCATGGAATATAGATGCCTTTGCAGTGGCTTCTGTGTGTCACGAGCGAGAGTTCTGACACATGAGGGGAGGCAGACAAGCCAATAGAAGATGTCAGTGTATTACTTAACTTCAGTAGGAAATTCTGAGTTGTTTCCTTTATTCACAGCTCATTGGCTTAAACAACGTCTTCTAAATAATCTCTGCTGCATTATATAATGTATACATGTCTTTTGGCATTCTGACCCAGGATAATGAGTGAAGCACATTCTACAGACACAGAGTTTGCCTTCAACCAAAGTCATGAAAGAGTCCAAAACTCCTTTTGCCATCCTTTTGCCATCCTTTAAGCTCGACATCTCGCTTCGGATAACTTGTTACTTTTGTAAGTGAGTGATGAACGAATGCAAGGTTGATTTGTGCCAGGCTGTTCACCAGGCTGTAAGCCACTCTTTCAATGCAAGGTACCTTTGTTGGTAGGACAATCAGTCCAACGTCGATGAATGCAATACCCACTGTGATCATTAGAAGAAGCTAGAGAGCACTCCTTGCATGGCATATGGAATCGGACGAGCCAGTCATTGGCAGGAAACTCAAGAAGCCACGCAAGAATACTTCAAGCTACCCTCATATTTGTGATAAAGCACTTACAGATTGCTGTGCCCCTGCATGCCCAAGCATTGTCTGTGTTTTCTAATGGTGAACTAAGACGGGGAAGATGACTAAACAGCTATCCCTAGGAAACCTATACACTGCAGGTGTGGGCCTGCCAACTTTCAGAACACCTGCCAGTTTCCTGAAGGCTTTTGATACTTTTCAAACTATATAAGATGATGCAACTCACTTGCAAGAGATGACCCATGAACATGCCTGGAAGGAAGCCAACATGACATGGAGATTCAAATTTACTATTTTTTATTAATTTTCTTGCATAATATTAAGTAGTCTATGGCATGTAAATTGCTTGGTCATTTGGAAAACAAACACGAAAAACTGAAAAAGTTTTCACATTTGAAAGAATTTACTCAACTCATATTCCATTTTCAAACCTTGTGCTAAAGATGCATGCTCACATTCTTTTCCCAGGAAATCAATATCAGCCTTTTACTGAAGGCACTTGACTTGTGTTTTCCTACACATTGTAGAACCATTTCCACTTTTGGAGAGAGAGAGAAAGAGAGAGAGAGAGAGAGAGAGAGAGAGAGAGAGAGAGAGAGAGAGAGAGAGAGAGAGAGAGAGAGAGAGAGGGAGGGAGGGAGGGAGGGAGGAGGGAGGGAGGGAGAGAGGGAGGGAGGGAGGGAGGGAGGGAGGGAGGGAGACAGGGAAAGAGGGAGGGAGAGAGGGAGGGAGGGAGAAAGAACAGCTATCATTCTCCAAGCTTTGAAACTGTGAGCTCATGGTGTTTTTATGGCTGCAAAGAACAGTATTTGTGAGCTTGTTTTATTACCTTATACTGGGTCTGATCATCTGATTTCCCGGAAAAAGTACAAGATCACAGGGCTGGTTGCCAGGAGCCATGCCCATGCTGGGCCATAGCTTATCCATACTGTCTAGAACAAATCACTAAGCCATCCACAATGGTATTTGATATAGGAGTGACATTGGCAACTGCTTTATGACTGTACACAGGTGTGCCTGGGACTCAGCTAAGAGGCCTGACCTATCACATGAAGCACTCAGGAGCTTTCGGGGGGATTAAAGCTCTGCATCCCAGCATTGTATGAATGGGCTCCCACAGGATTCACAGATGGGGAAGATCCCAGATGCCCTTTCTTCATGACCACTACAGAATGGGCAGAAGCCATGAGGAGGAGTAGTCATGCCTAGCTTGACTGCTTTGCTAGCCATGCAGCTTGAGTTCACTCCCCAGAACCATAGAAAGAGGCAGCAATATTTGTAACTTCAGAGCTGGGTCATGGAGACAGAGTACTCCTGTGGACAGCAGATCAAGCCAAACTGAAGACCTGAGGAACAACTCCCAAGGCCAATTCCAGCCTCCATCTACAAGTGCGCGCTCGCGCGCACACACACACACACACACACACACACACAACACAAACACATATATACTGGGGCACACACACACACACATTCTGGGGCACACACACAAGCAAACAATAAGTAGAATTTAAAAATCCATTTTAAAAGGGCAAATTCAGTGTGCTGTTTAAAAGATGAATTCAGGGAGTATGTTGTATAAGAAGGAATTCAAGTTCCATTAAGTCAGAAAGCTACAAGCCCAGATTTCTGTTTGTCTCAAACCACATGCTATGGTTGGTTTTTAAATTGTAGGGTCCATACTGCCTGGCTGCAGCACTAACTGATCCTGTTCTCCTGTGTCCGTGAATCTGCTTGTGGATGACATAGTAAAAGGTTACACTGCCTTCAAAACTTCTAAAGCTCATTCTTTGCCAAGGGTCTAGTGTTTTAATGACCTTTGAAAGACAATGAATCAGTGTGCTAAGCCCCGTGTTTAATGCCTAAAGCGCTGTGTGCAGCAGAGGTACCATGGAGGACATTCTGCCAGGGCACTGCTCTTTGGAAATACCATTGCGCGCTTCTGTTTACTTGGGAAATCGAGCCCAGCAAACAGTTAAATACCATAGGCTACAAGTCATGGAAAAAGGAGTTTAACTGCTGTTCACATAAAACTGTGAACCCAAAAGGAGGTTACTTTGAAAATACACACAAATAAAATTTAAAAACATTTTGGGGGGCACATCAGAGTTCAAGTCTCCAAACATACAACAAAATGTAGCAGATGTTGTATTTAGGGGACTGCCCGAATATCACAAAAACAGACAACCAGACCTAAAGCACATGGACTTGGATTTAGAGCCTCAGTGAGATTAAGAAGGAAGCATACTCTGCCAAGCCAAAACTAAACATACATTGACTTTCTCATAATCCCTTCCCAAGCCTGTAGTAGGTGCTTCATAAAGACTCGTCCTGCTTTACCTAATATCTTCCTGAAGGTGGCGCTATTACTTAGTATCATTTTTCTACTCTCCTAAACTCTAGGCTTAGAAGGATATGTCACAGAAACTCAATACATAGACATAGATTAAAAATAAGTAAGTCTTTTTAAAAAGAATTAAAATGAACACCCAAACTGTGTAGTTTGAGTTGTGGTGTTTTCCCACAGCATGTCAGTAACAACTGGACACAAGAAAATGAGACATCACATCACCAAGTCCTTTAGCCCTTATAGAAAATGAAGCCTATCCAGCCAGAGCTAACTTAGGAGAAACAAGCAATCCCTAAGAGAGCTTTATAGGTTCCAAAGAATATAAAGACTGTTATAATTAGAGATTAATGAGATGGGTCACAACTGGCATGCTCTCATAAGAGACGCCATGGCAGGAGGGTCAGGAGCCAAGTTTACCTGGGACACAGAGACAAGATTTTGTCTCCACACACACACACACACACACACACACACACACACACACGCAAATATATATACACATTTACACATGTATACAACATACACATACATGTACACATACATATACACACAGGTATATATTATACACACACATATGACTCATTTATTTGAAAGCTTTGGGAATTGCAATGCATTCTATATTAGATTATAAGAAACTCACATTTCCAATGCTGCAAAAGAAAAGTATATCCAATAATTGTATGAATGCATAAAGTTTATTTTAGTGAACGGTACTGAATCAGTTCAGTGACACTGGAACTCTTATAGACTCTCCACTGGCATCCACTAAGAAGCGCCAGTCTAGGTCTGGAAGGATCTCAGTGGTTATTGCTGCTCTTCCAAAGGATCTGGGTTCAGTTTCCAGCTCCTTACAACTGCTTGCTACCTAGTTCCAGAAGATCCGATGCCCTCTCCTGGCTCCCCAGACACTGAATGCATACACAGTGCACAGACATATCCCGACAGACAGACAGACACACCACACACACACACACACACACACACACACACACACACACACACACAATCTTCTAAAATAATGCTTTCTTATCTTAAGCCTTAGTTTCATTGCTTTCTTCCTTGAGTTGGAATGTACCTTTATTTTCATCTTGGAACCTACTTTTTGTTTTCTGGGGTTAGACGCGAGTGTACACACCTCCTTTTTAGTGGCAAACTTGCGGTAATTTGAGATATGTGTCCTAGCTCCCATTAGCTTTCTCTTCTTCAGCTGTATAGTCCCACCTCCTGGTTGTCACATGATCTCCAGACTTCTGCCTCTTCACTTAGCCCATGTCCTTCCTAAAATTATGAAACCTTGGACAGAACACGGTATTCCAGATGAGCGGCCAGCGTGAAGTGCGTCAATGACTTTACTTCCCAAGGAGTGGGTACTCGTTTCTATTTATACTAGGGAAGTTTTGAGTTTTTTTCCTTTCCCTTTCAGATTTTCCCCCACTGTTAAGCAGCTGTATCAAACAGTTGGCTCACATGAGTTCACAGTCTAATAAAACTTCCAGATGTTTCTCAGAAACTAAAATTTTCTCTTTTTTTTTATTCACTTTACATGCCAATCACAGTCCCCCCCCCTTTCCTTCCTCCCCACCCTCCCCCAGCCCACCCTCAGAAAGGGTAAGGCAAACTAAAATTTTCAAACTGACTTGTCTCTCAGATCCAGGAGCCACCAACGCCAGTGAGGGAACAGGAGTTGCTCAGAGGTGGCACTTCACAAGGGCAGGACAAAATGTAAGGGGAAGTTTTCTGTGCTCCATCACAAAAGGCTCAGCACTTAGAATGCCATCAACAACAAGGGCTTTCTTTGGAAAAGTCCTAAGAACACAAACGGGCACTTCTCCATTTGAGACAATGCTATATAGAAAAACATCAGAGCTATGAGTCTGAGGATATTAGGAAGGGGATCAGATTTGATCCAGCTAAGAACCCTATGAAGTGACTTACTAGTACCACACCCGTTTCACAAATGACAAAGTGGATTCTTTCCAAATCACACAGCCACGAACAGGGACCCACTGAGGTTCGGCTCGGTTAGCCCTGTGCTTATCTAGCAGTCAAGAGGCTCTGGGTTCAGTTCCTAGCACCACATAAACTGGGCATGGAAACACATCCTATCGCCCAACAACACTCAGGAGAAGAGGCCGGAGGCCCAGAAGTCCCGAGTCATCCTTGGCCATGTAGCAAGTTTGGATTCAGCCTGATGTGCAGGAGACCCTGGCTCAGAGAAAAAATTATTTTAAAAATAAAACAATAAAAATAAAGGCAGGAAGTCTTGTTCTAGACTAATGCTCATGATCCATATACGTCTTCCCTTCCCTGTATGAAAATAGTGAGACACACACTGTATCCAATACTGTGGTGTAGGAAACAAATACAATAATATAATAACATGTTAGAATGCATGTCTGTTAGCTCTAGAATCATTACACAGAGACAGAAGCAGCAACAGAGCCAGGTCATAGGCATGGCTTCCTGTTTTCCCTCTTAAACATGAAATTCACTTTCACTTTTGGAGGGATTCAAATATTTATATCTGCCGAGAGTTTATAGCAATGTCTTGCCTAAGTGCAAACTCATTTCAGCTATCAGTTCTATGTGTAGTTATTCAAGCCAATACATACCCATATCAGTGCATAAACTGCAAATCTCTCCGGAGCAAAGAAAGCAACCTTTACATTGTGACGAAATTCTGCCTTTAAAAGGTGAAAGATTCTGCTAGAAGAAAAGAATGGTGGAAAATTGTTGAAGCAGGGATATAAGGCAAAGCAGCAGGATGGAGATGTGATACAGCAGCAGAAGGCACGCCTGCCCTATGCAAGGCCCTGGGTTCGAGACCCCACCACAAGAAAAGTCAATTCCTCTTTCATATCCCATCTCCCCATAAAACAAGTTTCTCTGGCATCATGCCAGTCTCCACCTTGTTCTGTGAATAAACACAAAATGGCTATGGGAACACATGTTACCACTCCACATTATACATGTCACCCCTGCTGACCCCAGAATATACCTAAATTCTCAGAATTGAGACTATTCTCACCAGTGTGTGTGTGTGTGTGTGTGTGTGTGTTTGTGTTCCTGATAATCCAACGTTGCCTAAAATCATGTGTATCAGAATTTTTCCAAGTGGATGAAGAATGTCACAGGCTGTCACATTTATTGGGAATAAATGCACCATAGGAATAAAGCACAGGCCTCTCCTCAACAGTAATTCCCTGGGCCCTGCTTCCTCCCTCCTCCTGCTTCAGAGCGCAGCCGCTATGCTCTGCAGAGCCAAAGCAGAAAGAGAGCCAAGATGGTGACATCCTGATGAGCTCCTATTGTCATGCACCTCTAGATACTCATGATAGCTCAGCTACTGTTAAAAGTCTGTTATTTTTAAAGATTCTTAATCATGTCTGGCTGTGACACACTGGTATCCAAGAAGGCACTAGACAGCGTCAGATGCCCCAGAACTGGAGATGATTTTAAGATGCTACATGGTTGCTGGGGATCAAACCCAAGTCCCCTGCTGGAATAACAATTGCTCTTAAATGCTAAGTCATTGTCTCTAACCCAAAGATTCTTTAATAATGTTTTATTATTATATCCATTCAAGTTTATCAGTATTTATCACTAGTTGCTCAGTTTATGGCGCAGTGACAGAAGGTTACACATTTTCTGTGACTTTCCAGTAAACATATTAGGGCACATGTCTTGCAGAAGTCAAGTCAGTCACCCATGAAGCAGTGCAAACTTCATTCCACACCACATCCAAAATGTTTTCATTTGTTTGTTTCTCACAGGCAGGAGCACATCACTGTGGACATATCTGTGACTTTATAATTTACAACAGCAGAACCGCTTCATAAAACAAAGCTGTGAGCACGCACTCATGCAGCCTCTGTAAAACAGCAATCCGTATGTGCTCCTCTGCGTGTGCTGACAATCAGTGGACACTCTCCCTGCTGAAACGGGAAATCATTGTGGAAGCAAATGAGAAAGAAGGAGAGTGACAACGAGAGAAATCACCGCCACCTGAACACAGAGGGGCAGGTTTCTTTGTCGTAGGTTGTATGTCCCCTCATATACTGTATTGTTTTCCCTTCATGCCCCTGCCGTGTCCTGACAACGCAAAACTGTGTATCTATTCAACAAGAACACATACAATTACTATCAGGTAGTAAGAACTCCAAGCTCAAATTATTTTGTCTTTTAAACATTACTCTGGTGATATCTATCTATCTATCTATCTATCTATCTATCTATCTATCTGTCTGTCTATCATCGCTCTGTCTGTCTGCCTATCTATCATCTATGTATCTATGTATCTATGTATCTATCTATGTATCTATCTATGTATCTATCTATCATAATACTGAAGTTGTAACTAGTTATACTGAAATGTGCACAAATACAATTTCTATTTCTAACCTGCATCATCTTTCATGAACTGTCCATAGCACAGAAAGGTACTGTTTCTCTCCTTCCAGACTCTGAGCACTGAGACTGTAACACTGTAACACACAAGAGCTACAGTTGTTATCTGGCTTTTGCTCTATTTACTATGCAGTCACTCCACATCTCTAGCACACGCCTTTTACTTCCAACTCTGGCACCCGAGTCTCACCTTGGGGTATGTCTGCACTTAAGTGCCTACCATCCTAGCCAACAGGCCCTGCATGCCACCAGGAGGCTACAGGAAGCCAAAGGTGTGCCCTGGGCTCCCTTGCTACACAGGGGACCCAAGCTTTAAGAGGGGACCGTGCACAGAAAACGCAGGAGAAGCCAATGCCAGCTCAGCCACGCACTAGTGCTGACACTTTCCATGTGAGACCGCTTGACCCCCATCACTACGTCTAAACCAGAATTAATGATTCTGAAAGTCTGTTTATGTTTGTCCAGGTGCATGTGGCTGCTTCCTTCTGCACGGAGAAACAGTGTCCAGGGCACTGCGGACAGGGCGCTCTTAAAGAGAACACTTTAATCTTAGCTGTATGTGCAGTGTGAAACAAAGTCCAGAGAAGGAAGTGGACCAGGACAGACAGACACCGTAGCACAAGGAGAAGTATGTACACTGGGTGTGGGTCGAATCAACCTGCAATTGAAGCACAAGATCAGGAATTCAAAGCCAACCTGGGCTACACAGGTAGTTTAAAGTTTAAAGACTTAGGCTAAGGGATACCATGTTTCTATGCTTCCCCCTAATTGTTATGTGTATGAATAAAGAACATAAGGTGAGGGTCTTATCATTCCTCACCAGACAGCAAGAGAGGAGCAGGGGTCTGTTAGTATGTTTCTATTCAGATGTGACTGTCTGGCATCTCTAACAGGAATCATCCAGAAATCAGGTGTAAACGTCCTATCACGTGGGACTATGGAAGAAAATCAGGTTACAGCTGTACATCTAAATGCCATTATTTTAATAACTTTCATGTCTCTGAAGATACCACAACTTATAAGGCCTGATATTAAGCTGTATATATTACCTCTGTGTACTTCAAATATATACACCTAGTAAAAATGTCAATAAATATCCATAAATGTAATTTGATAATGGAAAGTTATATAATTTTCAAAGCCCTCGGTTTTGAGTATAGCATTAATATTTGATCAAAAAAATAGCAAAAATAACTTAAGCCAAGTTAAGCTTTAATGTCGACAAAGTCCAGTCATTTCTAGAGTTCTGGAATATAGTAGCATTACACAGAAATATTATTATATTAATAATTTAGCATAACAAATTAGATAAGGGCATTCATGTAAGAAAATAATATACTTTAGAGCCTAAAAGCTGTGTTAGAACTAAAATTTAATCTTTATACTTCCAAGAATTGTCCCCAAGGAGCGGGAGAAACAGTTTCCCGTTAAGGACACTTGCTGCTCCTGAAGAGGACGAAGTCTGGTTGCCAGCACCCATGCTGGAACTCCAGTTCCTGATGATCTGGCACCCCCTCTGTCCTCAGTGGGAACCCAGATTCACATGCACACATGCCCACACACGGACACACATGTTTACAGAGAATTAATAACACAATCTGTATTAAAAGAATTGTCTTTAAGGCAACAGATGATTATAACAGGGACTCAGCAGCTTTCTTAAACTCACATTTTTTCTAGATGTGTACATGTCCACATATATCTCTGTCTTGAAACTATTCAACATAATCTACTCATTTTCATCGTCATCTTAAAAGCAAGGGAAGCCAACACAGTCTTGGGTAGAAGACAGTGAAGCTGCCGACATTATCCCTGGCATGGAACGAAGTCCCCGCCATCCTCTCCCACTTATATTTATAGAACAAGATCCTGGCAAGAATGAGTCTTCAGTAAAGTGGAGTTGATTTTTTGTTCTGATAAGAGAAAAATAATTTTTAAAGCAAGATACTATATATTATAATGGGTTCCATGTCATAACATGCAATCGGATGAAAGGTTAATTAAAACCATGTTAAAATTTTTTTATGATGATGATCATCCATAATTAACAAAAAGGGGGCACACTTTAGGGTTGGCGTGTCATCTTAATAGACTAAAAAGTACACAGTGCTTCCTGGACATTGAAAAGCAAATACAGCAACAGTTTCACCTAAAATCACAAGTAAAGTTGACGCTTTGCAGCTACTGTCTGACAAGTTTGCAGTATCATGTTAGCAAGACCTTGTACTTCCGGAGGGAAAGCACAAGGCGTTTCCAACAGTCTGAGGCAGGTTATCCGAGACAGGCTATTCCCAGGACCTGGGTTTCTCCAAATATTTGCCCACACTTTATGCTGCTCATGACCAATCTGTGTTTTTAGAACTTCAAAGCACAGTTATTCAAAGGTCTGAGAAGCCAGACAGACATGAAACCTGAATGCCACACTTGGGGACACCGAGTGCTCTGGCCTGGCCACAAAGGCAGGCCTCAGTTCACCTCTCTCACTTCCTGCCCCTAGCAGAGCTTAGAAGCTGACTCTTTTCCCAAGCGTGAGCGTGAGCCAGCCCCTCTTCTTCCCCTTTTTATTACCGATAAAAACTCAGAGAACACACATAAGAATGAGTGCTTTATGCTATTTGCTTATCCCATGCCAAGTAATAAACCCTCAAAGCAGATGGCTCGATAATTGTTCAATTCTACAGATTAACTTGGCTGCAATTAAGCAACAAACTTCCTAGCCAATAGAATGGCCCCACAGTCCTGAGTTACCTGCTGGGAACACAAATTTAACTCTGATAAAGACATATAAAATCATTAACTAATTTGATCATCAAAGTTGGGGCTACTGTTGGTATAAAAAGGCTGGTGAACATCAAAATACCAAAATTATAGGCACATGAAGGCAAACAAAAATGAGAAACCAACCTCTGTCGGTAAAGGTGGGGACTAGAAAACAAGAACACATGTCAAAAATCAATGCCAGGGTATTTTCATGTGGTTAATTGGACATTTGGAGTGATTTCAGATATTGTAGAATATGCATATTCACCCCAAGGGCTATTCTGTTCATTGGCACAATTGTGTCTTCCAACCTCAATGTTCTCTATTTGGTATGGCTCATAGGTGAACATCTTCAATGAGCAGAAGGGCTATGGTTTTGCTTTTTTTTTTTGGCTTTGGAAATTTTTGGTTCTATTGCTTGAGACTAGATGAAACTTTCCTATCCTGCACCTCCCCTTAATTGAAGTATATGCCTGCCACACTGAGGACATGTAAGTGCAGGGTAAGACATTAGCACCTTTATTGCCCAATAACCTTGCTGGACTCTGAAGACAAAGTGGAAAGGTTGCCCCTTAACCCAGAAGCGCTCAGAAGATTGTGTTTCTAGAGATATGTTTGGTGTATGATCAGAAAAAACAGTAACAACAACCCACAACAAAATGTTAAGCTCTGAGAACATCCTAAAAACAATAATGAAAAGTAAGTACAGAATTTGCCGGGAAGTGCTCCTGGAAAACCACGTGACCAAGCTTCTACCTGGCTCTTGGAACACATGTAGAACTGGAGTAAATGTCTGCAAATTTCTTTGTAAAGTTTAAAGCTCCTGACCCAACATTACTTATGGCCAATCCTGTTTGTAATTACCAGTTGGGTTTCATTCTCCCTTGAAGTCTGCAATAAGAACATATAATAACCTGGGTTGTCACTCATCATAAAGCTCAGCTGATTCTCATTCTCTGTAACTCTGAAAAGGGAACAATATTTTCTGAGACTTGACCCCTAAGAATGGAACACAGAGAAATGGGGACATTTACAGATGTGAGTCACACCATGGATTTTGGTCAAGCCTTGGTTTCCTATCCTTTTCTCTCCCTATTCTGCCAAGATCATGCATGGCATAGTCATCTCTTTCTGCAATGCAGTAAGCTCCCTTTTCTGAAGCCCCCATTTCATTTTGATGACCATGTGTTATGGTTTGAATGTGAAATATCCATCACAGACTCACATTCATGAACATTTAGCCCCTAGCTAATGGCATTATTTTGGTAGGATGTGAAAACTTAGGAAAATAGAGTCTCAATAGAGGAAGTGAATCACTAGGGGCAGAACATAAAGTCGTATTGTGTGTATCCAATTCCTGCCTGCTCTTCCCTGACTATGAACACAATGTCCAGCTGCATTATCCTCTGTGTCATACCCTGCCAACAGTGGTGAACTGTGTCCCCTCAAACTGTGAGCCAGAACAAACCCTCCCTCCACTGAGTTTCCTCTTCTTAGGAAGCCACAATAGATGTAACTAATGTGGCAAGCTTTGAGGAAAGAGCAGATTAATTATATCCTAGATATGCAAAACATAAAATAGAAAAAACATTAAAACATGTTTAAAATATCTACTAGAGACAACTGGAAAAAATATTTATGATTATTGTTCATATTTATTTTTGACGTCTCGTTTCAGGGAAGACTGTTTATATGTAAATCATACTAAAATTTTTATATGAAAAGTAGAGGATGGGGGTTGTTGGGGACAGTCTTGATTTCAGTTTACTCTCTACTTTCTATTTGCTTTCTACTTCCTGTCCCAGGGGAATGTGAAAGGATGGAAGCCCCAGAAGGCATAAAGCAACCTGCTCCCACGTGAGCTACAATACCATCTTCCTCTCTCAACTCACTTTTGTCATATGTTCTATCACAGCCACAAGAAGCGTAGCTAATTCAATAATAAGTCATTAGTATTAATGTGCAAGGAACAAGTGTGCTTTTTGTGAACTCTGTTAGTCCCTTGTCATCTGCTTTTTTTTTTGGAAACAGGGGCTCACACAATAACTCAGACTGTTCTTGAATTTGAAGCAAAATCATCGTGCCTCAGACACGATGGAATTACAGGCATGAGATAGCTCCACTTAATCTTAATAATAAAACTCAGGAATGATACAGGCAAGTGGGCTGGAAAGCATAATAAGCATTTGAAAGTTATCAACTTTTATCATCTGACACTTTCATATTCAATCTTTTAAAGAAGCATTTATTTGTTCATGCTTATTTGTGGAGGGGTGCCATGTGTGTGCTAGGGTATCCAAGGGTCCTCTAGAAATGGAGTTACAGATTGTTATGAGCCATCTGACACGGCTATTGGGAACTGAACTCAGGGTTACTGTAAGAGGGTTGCATGCTCTTAACCACTAAGCAATCTCTCTAGCCCCCTCTGTAGCTCAATAAATTGTATTATTGATCTACCTAACTTCTGGGGACACAAACGTACTTTCAGTAGGACAAGTGAAATGCTGCCACTGCCCAATAGAATCACAGAACCAGTCACTTAGAAATCTTGGCTAGTGTTGGGTGGATAAATTCACACACATCTAGATGTCTCTTTGAGTTGGAAACAACCTTTGCCAGAGAAATGCTCAGGTGCTTAGCAAGCACAGCCTGATTTTCATTTTTATTACTGCCACGGGTTATTGAAACAGGAGTGTACTATACCTTTCAAGACTCAAGCTGCTACAATAACCCTGTAAAGTATTCTCAAATATACTGGTACCTGAAGATAAATTTTTTAGCTCATACTCTGTTTTCAAATAAAGGTATTTTAAAAATTCAAAGTGAAACAAAAATATACAATTCATTCAAATAGACTCAAAATGTCCTCTTTTGAGTATACTATATTTTTTTGTGGGGGGAAAGGGGAATAGATGTAGATAAACTGGTTGTAAAAAGTGAGGAATGCCATACAATGCCATATGAGTCACTTTCCTAAGTAATGATCTGCAAACCACAGAAGTGAGACTCAGCTAACAGAACTATCTCAGCATCAGAACCTGTAGGGCAGTGTGGAGCTGCACAGAGGGCACAAGGTATCTCAGCCTTTGCAGCATCTTTGAAAGCTTTCTTTCCTATGAACGTAACCAACTTTACTAGGATACACCTATACAAAAGGAAAATAAATTTGCAAGGGAAATTAGAAAATCACCTCTTTCCAGTTTGAATATAAAAATAAAGAAATCATGCGAATTGAAATAATTTTACAATCACACAAAGCCCCAAACTCTAAAGTAAGAGCAATTAAGGCTAGTCCTTCATTTTAAATTTAGCATATGTGTGTGACTATCTACGCAATTAAAATAATTAGCACAAAAATATCAAAGTCACGTCATGTAAAGAATTGCCTAGAAACTATACATTTAACAAGTCAGGTAAGCCATCCTTTGTTAATACTTGCTTGGTGGCTTTAATATCCACAGAAATCAGAGAAGGCCCTAAAAATACATGCCTACAATACACAGCAATTGAATTTTAAGTTATTGTAACTTGAAATGGTGGCAATTCCTGGAACCCTAGCATTTGTGGGGAGGAGATAGGAGATTAAGAATCTCAACATCTAATCAGTGAGGCAGAGTCAAGCCTAGGCTATGTGACACCACGCTTCAAAACGAAAAAAACAAAAATGGTTCCCCTCTTGTTGGTTTACACAGGGTGAGCAAAAAACATTTGATTGATGTGGGGTAATGCTCTTTTACATTATAAAGCTCTGTCCCTTGTATTGGTTTCATAAAACACTGGCCAGTAGCCAGACAGGAAGTATAGGCGGGGCAACCAGACTAGGAGAATTCTGGGAAGAGGAAGACAGGGAGTGAGTCACCAGCCGGACACAGAGGAAGCATGCTGAGAAACGGTATGAAGCCATATGGCTAAACACAGATAAGAATTACGTGTTAATTTAAGTTGTAAGAGCTAGATAGTAATGAGCCTGATCAATAGGCCAAACGTTTCATAATTAATATAAGCCTCTGTGTGTTTTGGGGGGGGGGAACTAAACAGTTATGGGACCAGGCAGGACAGAAACTTCCATTAATAAGTGGTACCCTATGAGGGTAACTATACCCACATAAATCCTGAGAGAGTTTGGGAAGAGATTCTAAACACAGAAGGTCAGAGGCAAGCATGGCTCCTTGGTAGCAGCATTTTCTTGGGTAGGCTGTTTGCTGGAGGCGAGCAGAAGAGAGCTCCTTTAAGAGAGGCTTCCTGACTCAGCATTAGCAGCAAAAGATTCTTTTAAGAGACTCTGTTGCCAAACACTTAAATGGTGTTTATGAGCAGCTGGTGGCAGGATTCTTGGTGGTGACCCAAGAAACTCCAAAGATTTGTGGCAATAAAAACATGGGTCCCACCAATACCTCTGCCATGAAGCTAGACTCTTAGGAAGCCATGTAATGGCATGGAGCCAGCTGCCAAAGATAGTTTTAATTCTAGCCATGCAGTTTAGCAGGTCAAAGACTCATGTGGTAAGAGAAAGATATAGTAAGGGCTGATTCAGATTTTTTTAAAAAATCTCTAAATGGTTTACACCATGTTTTAAACATAGGTGTTGGAGAGAAAAGAGAAAGGATAAAGTCCTTAAAAAAGAAATAGAGTAGATGGGTGTGGTGGCACATGTCTTTAATCCCAGCACTTTAGAGGCAGGGGGATCTCTCTCATTTCCAGGTCACACTGGTCTACAGAGTGAGTTCCATGACAGCCAAAGATACACAGAGAAAGCCTGTCTCAAAAAATAAAAAAAACGCAAAATAAAAAGGAAAGAAATGGAGTGATAAAAAGCCACATAAATATGGAAATACACAGAGAGTCTGGATACTGTGTTATTTGCTGAATTGAATTGTTTGATTACTGAGGAAGGACTAAGAGCTGCTAAAAGACATTTGATCATGAATGTCACTGGAATAATTCAGCACATATATTTTGAAAATATCTTGACCTCAAAACCTAAGTCAAAAGGCATGCTACTGTGGAGAAGAGGGTTTGCTTTTGTTTCCACAGGAAATGAGAGACTGTGGATTCATTCTGCATTAAGAAAAATAAGGTTTTATTGAGGAAGACCCTCTGAAAAATCTTCAATGGGAATGGATGGCCAAGATGATCCGACATTTCAGGGCACCTCTACTGCAGTTTCTTCTGAGTTCTGCATCCTTAATGGCTTCAAGGCTGCTGGCTGAGATGATCCAGCCTCAGAGAACACTCCCATCAAAGCTTGACCATAATCTTAATTTTTCTTTGGATACCCGTAAGATTACCAGAACTCCAAATCAGCAGGAGGTAGCCTAGAAAACTAAGATCACATTCCCAAAAACTGGATTATGGATGTTTGTCTTTGTAAACATGTCGGTTACAAGTTGTTATGGATAATGGTCAGGAAGAAAGCTAAACAAGGAAGAAAGGGGGAAATGATGTGGGACAATGGTCTTGTTCACTGTAAAGATTTGTCACTCATATTAGTTTAATAAAATGCTGATTATCCAGTACCAGGCAGGAAGTATAGGCGGGGTTACCAGACTAGGAGAATTCTGGGACGAGGAAGGCAGGGAGTGAGTAGCCAGACACAGAGGAAGCAAGATGAGAATGCCATACTAAGAAAACTTAGTAAGCCAGGTTGCTAAACATAGATAGAATTATGGGTTAATTTAAGTTGTAAGATGTAGATAGTAAGAAGCCTGAGCCATGGGCCAAACATTTCAAAATTAACATGAGCCTCTATGTGTTTATTTGGGACTAAAAGGCTGCATGACTGGGTGGGTCAGAAATTTCTGTCAACATTCGATGTCCTTTTGAGTTTCTTATCTTAGGAAAACATTATTTGTTCTAGTATTCCTGGCACATCATGGCTGGCTATCAGTTCTTCTTGAATGTTCAACTGTGGTCTTATTTTAATTTAGACTATGAAGTTACACACATATAGGTACTCATACACTAGAGGATCATATATATATATATACATATATATATATATATGTGTGTGTGTGTGTGTGTGTGTGTGTGTGTGTGTGTGTACAGAATTTACAAATCCAAATGAATCTCTTAAATTCATTATTTCACTTCTTTATCAAACTGTTATTGAGTCTTTATTCTTCTTTGAACTTCAAATGTATTAAGCAGTTTCTGGGAGCAAACTAAAATACTCATAGGAAAGCAAGCCCCTTCTGGTGCCTCACTCTCCAGAGAAAAGCATGATAAACAGAATTTTGTTTGCTCAATATACTGCTGAGTTGCCAATGCCAGGTCCTTAAAGCCAAGAGTGTTGATATCCTTAAGTGTGAATTTTTTTTTGAGCTATCCATTCCTTCTGTGCATAAACATGATGTCACAAACAGCCACACATCAACCTGGGAGATGCCCCTACCATGAAAACTAATATTGAGAAAATCTAAAAATCATGTAGCTGAAAGTCCACATGGATAACATGCTAAGTTCTGTTAGTTTCATTTTGGTGCTTTGAGATGGCATGAGATGTAGCTCAGTCAAGCCTTGAACTCAGATTCTCGTACTGCCATTTCCCCAGGGTAGGATAACAGATGTGCAACACCATGCTGGATTTGAAGTCAATCTAAGTATTCAAATAGTTTCTGGAGCTCTTTAAATTTCCTTTAAGTATGCTATACCTTCTATTAGTGGCACATAGTGGGTGTTTAGTTATTGTTTATTGAATCTTTAATTGTATACTTACTTTAAACTGTGACTATTCAGTCTCCTATGGAAGGGGGTACGGATACAGATACACCAGATAGACAGACGTACAGACAGACTGACCACTGCACTAGACTGACAAATAGAAAAACAATGTTAAAACTATCCAAACTGAATACGATATTCAGACATAAGCTTTTACATGTCTGAGTTGGACCCAATGACATTTACACCTAATATCGAAGACCACGTTGCCCCCTTTCTATGCCTCCATCTCTAACACCCATGGGCTCCATTCACACTGCTACAGAACCCAAGAGCAATCTTCCAGTACATCAGGAAGGGTGAGAATTTAACATGAGAAAGCCAAGGGCTTATTCAGGGCAAAATGAATACTCATGTAAAAAATAGCTACCTTGTTTTCAGAATAAAAAAAAAAATGAAAGTCCCCTTTGGGAACCCTATGGACTTGGGATTGACCTCATTACATTTTTAATGTGTGTCTATTATGTGCCACCCTAAGGATCAAGACCAAGGGAAGCCAAAAAAAAAAAAAAAAAAAAAAAAAAAGAAGAGCGTGGGAAAGCTTGTGGTTGGGATCAGGAGTTAGGGAAACAGCTGCTGTGGGCATGATACAAAAAGAAGGGGAAAAAATAGCAAAAGGGACACCAGCAATAAATAGAACACAAATATCTTGACATTTTGTGGTTAAAATAGAAAGTCACTAAATAAGAGATATTTCAGAGGGTTAAAAATGTACCATTAAGCTTATCAGCAGCCCCATAAGCTTTGATCTTCTGGATTCAAAAGCCATGAGAACTTTGTAATCTGAGTCTTACCACTGGGCATGGTTAAGTGTAATAATGATTTCTATGTGTTTAGTGTCAAAAATATCAGTAGTTGATCCAATCTTAACCCAGGAGAAAAGATGGACACTGGAAATAAATAACAGTCACTTACCACACATTGTCTAACTTTGGGCAAATATGTCTGCATAACTCAGGAAAAAAGCCATAGATGAACTCACCTTAAAAAATTTGTAAGTCTTGAAAAGTATGCATTTTGTTTAGCTAGAGAATATTATCTAGCTTTTGTCTTGAATTTTTCTTATACTTTAATTCATTTAATTACTCTAGACACACCTTAAAAATTGTTCCTATCAGAGGGCATAAGAAATAAAAAGAAAGGAAAAACCCTTACACCGCTACAATTTATAACTAAGGCTGACAATACACACATGTCAAGAAGCATAATTGAATTTTGTTTTGACTCTGTTTTGACAAAGAGCCTCATGTAGCTTGGGTTGGCTTACAATTTACCATGTACCTGAGGCTAGCCTTAAACCCCCGGTCTTCCTGCTTCCACCCCAAAGTGCTAGGATGACAGGTATGCTCCAGTCAGCCCAGCTTTAGTTAGATTTTCTTTGTGTGATTCAGGGTCTCATTTTGTAGCCCTGACTAGGACTATCTGATAATACCAGTCTGATCTGGAACTCATAGAGTTGCCTCTGCCTCTACCTCTCTGCCTCCCTGCCTCCCTGCCTCCCTGCCCCTCTCTGCCTCTCTCTGCCCCTCTCTGCCTCTCTCTGCCCCTCTCTGCCCCTCTCTGCCCCTCTCTGCCACTCTCTGCCACTCTCTGCCACTCTCTGCCTCTGCCTTTGCCTCGAGTGCTGAGATGAAGGTTTATACTACCACACATGGCCTTCAGTAGACTCCTTTAAAAGTCAACTGAGGAAGGGATACTGGAAGACTCGCTATGCTGTGACTTAGGGGACATCCCAGAGTGCACCTCACTTGCCTCATCTTTATTTTGACTTCACACTGGATGAAGTCTAACTTTAACAGCCTCTACAGTCTATTGGCAGGTATTGGGGTGCTGAAGAGCCCATGTTTTCATACAGACTCCCAAGAAATGGTATTTACTCTCATAGCTTGACTGGAAGACTGGAAAACACGCACCTCATTGGCTCATGACGTGTGTGCACATAAATATGCTATTTGTTGCTATTCATAATTGTGAATTAATACATATAAAACACCATCAAATTCACCATTACACATTTCCCCCCATTTTTTTTCTTTATCTCAGGAAGGGTATTCCACCATCCTCTACCATCTTCCACTCAATTGTTCAGAACAGAAATCTGAAAGCTTTGTTGTCTCCTGCCTTCCCATCACCCCTTGAAGTCTACTAAGCTTTATAGAACATGGTTCTTCTCTTTTATGTTTTTGCTTTATTTTTTAAATTATTTTAAAGTACATTATTTTAAAAAAATGTTGCAAATGAAAAAAAAATCACACAACCAAAGTAACAGACCCCAAAACCGTAAAAATTAGTATATATTTAGTTCTTAATTTCTCTACAGTTAGGCCATTTGACATGGGAGCTGTAAGGCTTCACGGTGGATTTTACACTTTCACTGCCCAATTATTTTATGCATTCGTCTACATGGCAGAGCTAGAAGTAGAGAAGCAATTCGCTTTACACCTCTTTCCTAGTGCATATTTCTTGTCTGCATTTACACAGAACATGAGTCTTGATGATATGCACAGCTCTCTGAAATACTTCCATTTTCTCTCTCTATCGAGCTCTCTCTCGGGTCAAAGGTGCTATTCTGTGACACTCAGGATGCTGCTCTACTGTACTTATTGATTAAGCCATTATTTATTCTTCCATGAACACTTAAGAGGTATTAAATGGCTCCTGGGAACAACGGGACAATAAAGGGAAGCCACAACTCTGTGCAAATATTTGGACAGGGCAACGGCCTTTGCCTCCTCTAATGCACTCTCTGTAGCATTACAGATGAAACAGCGCCTCAAAACAAGGTAAACCACCACATCTCCATCACTCAACTTTTAGTAGTTTGCTTCCAGGGTTCATTCTATATTTCCTAGCAAGAAAAACTGGGCCCCGAGACATTTTGCCCCAGTGGCTGCTCTTAGGTCTGTAGCCCAGTTTCCTGTCAGCTGTCCCTATTCCATGCTCTCTGCTCTTCCAGGCTGCCTGCCGTCAGATACCCAGAACCCCAAAGCATGGCTGTTCACCACTGTGCAGCCCCCTAGGATAGCCTGCTGTGCCCCCTTCTGCCTTGTAACCTCTATTTGGTGTTCAGATCTCGCCTCAATGAGCACTTTCTTCGGAAGTTCACTGTCCCACAGAAAGGTGAAGTCCACATATTTGCAATGGCCGAGATGTTCTGAGCGCACTACAAACCCACCAGGGCAAACTGCTAATGCTCTTTCATGTCTTCCTTACAGTGCTGAGAACTGAGCCTGGGACATGTGACATGAGGTGGGGACTCTCCCAGTATCTGCACTCTCAGCCCTCTGTTGTTAGTTACGTTTTATATTTTATCAGAATCTGCAGCTCTAAGCCATAATCCTTAAATGGAGCTGATTATATAACATCCATTTTGTTTTCTACATGTGTGCCATAAGCTAATACCTCTATGGGCTGCAAATGTGTGTTCTTGCTTTTATTGCATCACCTGACATTCATAGTTACCGTGATGCTCTTCAAAGGGAAGAGGAAGAAATCAGGACCAGGCAGAGGCCACCCCATTGACCCATACTGAAGCAAAAGGAAGTCTAGCGCCATCCCTCCCAAGCAACAATGACTACTGTTTGATGTTATTCAGAAAAAGGCATGATATATCCAGAGTGGTGCAATGGAAATGAAAATCCAAGGGGCTGAGAAATATGCTTGCTACATGCACAATTCTATGTGAGAGAACCAGCATTTTGATGGTAGTGACAGCAGTCTATGTCTACTCACCAATATTACCAATACAACTGGTGTCTGTTCTTTAATCCTTGAATTTCCATCTAATGATAGTACATAGATTAACTTCTTCTAAGCCTGGGATGGTTATAGGCTAAATATATACTGAATCAAAAACCTCCCCTCTCTGCGGCTCAAGAAGAGAGAGTGCTGATGACTTCCTTAAATATTTACAAAGACAAAAGAATTTTCAAGCAAAATAAAGGTGGATGGTTTAGAAGCAGCAGGGAGGGGGAAAATGACAGCTCTATCTGGATAGTTTCATAGTGTATGGTCAATTTATTCTATCATTACAATATTCACATAAAATGCTACCAACAAAAAATATTGATTCCCTACTCTATGTATATGCTTACACTTGGCCTGCTGGCATGCGACTGTAAAAAGGGCTTTCAAGAAATTAAAGTGAGTTAAAAAAAGGTCTACTACATGATTTCTAGCCATGGTGTTTAAGAGTGAGTATACCAGGCTGAAGAAACTGCAAAGTTTCAATGAAGGTGCCCTGTGCCAAGCACAGCATCTTCAGCTAGATCGCGAAAGCTGAAATTTTCATTCTACAGGGATTAGAAGAACAAGATAGCAAGTGAAGAGAGAGAGAGAGAGAGAGAGAGAGAGAGAGAGAGAGAGAGAGAGAGAGAGAGAGAGAGAGAGAGAGAAATCAGGATGGAAGGAGGAAATGAGAGAGGAAGTTAGGAAGGGAAGGAAGGAAGAATATATAGTAGAAGAAAGAGGAAAAGGGAGGAAGAAAGGCATGTAACATGGAAAAAGTTACATGACTTCTGAAATAGAGGCCCCTGGCTAACAATGCTCACAATTTTAAGCACATGATAGTAGTTTTCAAAAGAATCAACAATATTACGGCTATAGATATCAGGCAGTAGGGGATTGAGTAGAAAGTTATCAGGTAAGACAGTGAAATAAATGATTTTAACAAAATATTATGGACCATCTCTGTGCTACATCAACAACCTCTTCATGGGCATATCACATTCTATAACACAGAAGAGAGCCATGTTCATAAAGATGAACACACATGAAATCTGGGAGCAGCATAAGACTCCCCAGAGAGCTGTGAAGATGTTATTTCAATAGCTCAAGAGCAGCATTGAAGGCTCACTCTCTGGGTTGAGGGAGGGAGGGATAACAAGAAAAGGAACGAAGAATCTAATGTTAACATAAGAAAGTCAAAATTCTATGCATTCTACAATAAGGATGCGTCTTGAGTACATTACACTAAGTGAAATGTGTCGGTCACAAGACAAGTCGTGCACAGTTCCACTTAGATGTGGTAAGCAAATCCATAAAGGAAGGAGGCAGAGTCCTGTTTGCCAAGGGCTTGGTAGAGGGAAAAATGGGAAGCGATTGTTTAAGGGTGCCAGTGTCAATATTGCAAGACGAGAAAGTTCTCAAGAACGCAACATGAGGGTTGCACAATGTGAGAGTTCACTTAACTCCACCAACTGCACACTTACAAATGACTAACACCTTAAATTATGGTACGTGTGCCGTACCACAACTTAACATGCTAACGTGGTGGCTTGTGCAGGGCTGAAATTCCAAAGCTCTGGGAGCAGGGCAGGAGGAGCATCACAAGTTCAAGCTAGGCTTCTTTACAGGGAGATTTGGCTCATTGAGAGATACACAGCACACCCTGTCCTGGTAGTGATTTAATTATAATTTTGAAATGGCCTAGACCTTACTCCAAATGACTTGACAGGTTTTAATGATCCCTCCTGGAAGACATCACCCTCCCTGTGAACTGGGGGGGGGGTTGGAATGGGATGGGAGCAGAAATTGGGGGGCATGGGAGGGAGAGAGGGAAAGGGAACTGGGATTGATATGTAAAATAAGAAAAAATTATATATATATATGTATTATGTACAAAAATTTTTAAAAAACAAAATAAAATAAAGAAAAAAAGAAGTGGCAGTTGTCACAACAGGATTGCCCAAACTGTTCTCAGATCACTGCCATAGGATGTGGGATAAATATTGCTGTTTATGGAAACACTACAGTCTGAAGGGGGAAGCAAGCAAAAAGTGTCAAGTACGTGTCATGCAGACATAGAAATGGAAATGGTCCCCACACATCTGGCGAGCACAGATAAGGCTCGGGGTGGGCAGAATAGGAACTGTGTTGGTTATAATTTTACTGCAACCATTCTGGGGAAGAGGAGCTATAGGTTCACACCAATGATGATCCTTGTTTTTAAGAAATATTTTTAATGAACAGATTGTTATAGTAAAATGTTGCTTTCATTTCAGGATACCTTTAAATTGGCTGGCCATCTCATGAATATCACCTTTTAAAATAGTTTCATTTAAGGCAACCAAAAGCATGTATATTAAGGCTGGGAATGGTGGCACACACCTATCACCCCAGCATGTAGGAGGCAGAAGAAGGTGGATTATGCATTCCAGGCCAGCCTGTGTGGTGAGGCTCTATCCCAAGAGAAAAATAATTAAAAAGATACACAAGTGTAGTGGGTGGTACATTATAACTGCCCATACGCATACAAAGGAAAAAGCAAAGGTATCTTTTGATGAAGACCAGCAGTGGCAACAGCTGAAACTGCCTCTAGACCTCTAGGGTGGGGTAGGAAGGTGGCTAATGGGACCAGGGTGGGCATGCAGTGGAGCCTTTCAAAGCAAACCCAGATTGATGAGGTTCAAAGGTGTCCCCCCCCTGCCAACTCCATCTACGCCATTGCTTCTGCAAACTCACTGTCCCTGCACCTTGGATTGGCAGCTTTAGTGTCTGGGGGAAGATTGTTTGGTCACCCCTCATCCCAGTATGGAAGTCCCAGGTCAGATTCTCACTGCTCAATCAGGATACAACCAAGTCCCACTGAGATGAGACCTTCATGCCAGTCAGGAACAGTGGCGACTGCCTCAGCTACTCAGGACGCTGAGCGCAGAAGATGTCAAATTAGCAGACAGCTTGGGCCATAGAGTGAATTGAAGGTGAGCCTAGGACACTTAGTGAGACCCTCTCTTTGAAAACAATGAAAAACTAGAAAGAATGCTGGAGATTCAGCACAGTGCAAGCTCTCCCTAGCATGAGCAGGCCCTCCCTAGAACCACATACTCTATGACTCTATGACACATACACCCAGGACTCTATGAGCATACAATCTCCATAATCAAATGAATTCTAAGTCACAACTTGTTATATAGCAATGCCTTTCAGTGTGCCTAGTGAGGCTAAACTAGACACAAGAGCAATAGGAACTTCCTTCTCCAAGAGCACTGTTCATCAGCTATGTCATAACGATGGAGCAGGTCTGTCTGGGTTCAAAGCTGTAGTCTCTATAGAGCAGGAAACCTCCTAAGACAACACACAAAGCTTGTCCCTTACCTTTCTGAAAGTTTAGCCATTCAGTTATGGCTCAACTACTTAACTGTTCAACTGAAAGAAAGGACAATTAGTGAATATTTATATGAACCAAATAATGTGCTTATGAGATAAAGGAAATAATATGAATTGCTGAGTATGCTCCTGGTACTTTGGTAACTACTTAGGCATGGTCATTACTTAATAGGAAATCCTACTCACTATGTATATGAAAGAGGCACAGAACTGTTAAGTAATTTACATTGGGTCATGTGGCTGGCAACCAACATCTGCCTCAATCCCAAAAGGTACGTGACAGCACACGCCTGCCTCCAATGAAGCAGAGATTAAAATGTGGTGCCCATGACATGGATCATATGAACAGAAGAGAGAGGCCAGAAGTAACTCCACACCTATCACTACCTGATCTACCACTAGGGTACCACCATTACACAGCAGGAAAAAAAGATAACTGTTCAATACATGGCATTTGGAAAACAGGAGTCTCACCTACAATAGCGGGATTGGATTTTACATTACAAACAAAAATCAATGTAAAATGGATTCAACAAAATTAAAACCATGAAACTCCCTGACAAAAACACAGAAAGAAATTGGTATCAATGGTGATGTTTCAGGCATGACACCCAAAGCATAAGCAGCTGAATCTGAACAAGTAGCCCCTTCCACCAAACTCTAAAGCTCTGTCAAGCAGAGGGTATGATGAATAAAAACATAAAGATGACCGAGAATAGGAGAAAGACGTCTGTAAGTCCTATACACTAAAAAAGTAATATCATACACATTGTATAAGGGATAAAATAAGTAAGTGCATTTTGTAAAGAGCAAAGGACCTGAGTGGCCATTTCTTGAAATGGGATACACAAGTGGCCAGCAGATAAATGCAAGTTACTTCCTATCACTGGCCACCAGGAAGATGAAAATCAAAAGCCCAAGGAGGCAGGACATGACACCTGCGAGAATAGTTAGTGTCCAAAAGGCAAAAATAGATGTTGAGAGATCAGCACAGCCACTGTAGGACATGGGATGGGGTTCCTCAAACAACTGAAGATAGCACTCCTGGGCTAGGAGGGCGCCTCAGCAACAGAGCTCCCGCCACCACAAGCAAGGCCTGCATTCCACTGCCAGCACTACAGAGAGCAAGCTTGAGGATCTCGGTTATAATATGCAGCACCCACAAAAATGGCTGGACCACCATGGCAGCCAATTGTAATCAGTGTAAATCACAGCAGCTGAAGCTAAAAACATGCCCAAAACCCAAGAACAAGCTGGCAAGGTAGAGTAGCCAAACTGAGAGACCTTGCTTTATCATAGAAGATGGAAAGAGATGGAGAGACAACAGATGTCAACCTCGGGCTTGCACACACACACACGCATGTGCCCGGGGCCTGCACACACACGCATGTGCCTGGGGCCTGCACACACACGCATGTGCCCGGGGCCTGCACACACACACATGTGCCCGAGGCCTGCACACACACGCATGTGCCTGGGGCCTGCACACACACACATGTCTGGGGCCTGCACACACACACACATGTGTCTTGGGTCTGCACACACATGCATATGCCTGGGGCCTGCACACACACACATGTCTGGGGCCTGCACACACACACATGTGTCTGGAGTCTGCACACACATGCATATGCCTGGGGCCTGCACACACACGCATGTGTCTGGGGTCTGCACACACATGCATATGCCTGGGGCCTGCACACACACACATGTCTGGGGCCTGCACACACACGCATGTGTCTGGGGCCTGCACACACACACATGTATCCAGGGCCTGCACACACACGCATGTGTCCGGGGCCTGCACACACACGCATGTGTCTGGGGTCTGCACACACACGCATGTGTCTGGGGCCTGCACACACACGCATGTGTCTGGGGCATGAACACACATGCATGTATGTGTGTACTCACAAAAAAGGGGGGAGGAGAGAAAAAGAAATAGATAAATTTGACTACAAGTTTTACAGTAATACAGTCGTAATGTCATTTCTAACAGAGAAACACTACTAAACATAATTGTCTTCATTTAAAACTGTCATTTTCTTATATCTCCCAGTCATACAAAGACCTTTTCTTTTTCCCAAGCTTAAAATAACCTTTCTGATGGTATCCCAAACAGCATTTTTCAAAACTACAAATTGGCCTCTAGAATTCTTCACAGAGTATCTTACAACTAAGACTAAAATACCAAGATAATTCTATTTCTAAAGGGCTGCTCTTTTACAACTGCGATGCTAGTTGTTTTTTTGTTTGTTTTGTTTTTTCCCAATCTAGCTTCAGCAAAAAATTAAAACTTGTCAAAAAGAAATAAAACATCTATTCTCTAAGAAGAAAAAGTGAACTTGAATGATTTTCTCAATTTTTGGGTATGTTTATAATAAGAATCATAAATTCCTATTTATACATTTCATCTAAAAATGGAAAATGTTGAAATTCTTCCCAAAACTGCTACATTAAAAATTAAATGAGAACTCTCGAGGGCCCATGTCAACCTGTCAATCACAGTTTTTGAAGGTGGAGCTTGGTAAATTGCTAAAGAGGAATACAAATTAGAACAGTGCTAGGGAACCCAGGATCCATTTCTCAGAAAACACCCACTGGGCAGAGATGCTCAGAGTTCCATGAACATTTCCTGGCTTCTGTGAACTCCAGGTGTCATTCAGGCATTACATGTAACCACCAAACTTCATACAGTTAAGACTCATTAAATATCTCTATGTAGAGCTCAATTTAAGTCTATCTACATAGGTTATATACTGAAAATGTATGTGCACATGAAGATATGATCTAAATTTCCAAGCATTGTTCATATGTAGGCTAAAACTTCTCATTTACACAAAACATCTTCACCATCTGAATGGTCCCATATGATGAAGAATGTATGGTATGACAGAGGTATGTTCAATCATGCACAGAAACCCTCCAGGAACTCTTAAAAATAGTCACAATCCAAGGCAGAAAACATGTCATGAGAGGGCGTAGACACAGTGCTTTGAGACTCGGAGCAGGAAGAGGGGCCTTCAAATACAATCATCAGAAGCCACAGGACATAAACAAGAGAAGACCAACATTTCAATTTAGGGAGCTAACAGTCGGGACAGAAGAGGTGACATTCAAGTGTCAAAAAGCAGGGAGGAGGAAAAGTCGAAAGAGCCACCTACATAATGACATACAAACTGTATGTGCGTATGTGTATGAGAAGGGGAGGAGGCAACAGTGAGCACCCACAAACTTGCAGGATCCATGAAAATGAAATTAGAAAATAAATATGCAAAGCTATAGTTTTAAAACCATGAAGGCCTGGCAGGGCAGAGATGAAGGATGATCATGACTATATCTGTTCAAGAAGTATGTATTTTATTGGAAAAGCAACAATAAATGGCAAGATCTCCTCTCTCTCTCTCTCTCTCTCTCTCTCTCTCTCTCTCTCTCTCTCTCTCTCTCTCTCTCTCTCTCTCTCTTACAAAATAGAACCAGGGTCCTTAGAACAAGGGGATTCCAACAGCCCACCAATAAACTAAGCTCAGCCAGACATCCATCCCAATGTGCCAATTAGAAAGATGAGCAACAGTAAGCAAAGATAGGAGATATATCCAATGTAGCCACATTGGTAAGAGAAAAGATAAAGTAGCTCTCAAGACCACCCTCGGTGTATGGACATGAGCCTTAGATTTAAACAGAGGACGCACTGAGACAGACAGGGAGAAGAGTTGGGTGCAATGAAGCCATCATGGACATGGTGTGGTCTCAGTGACCATCATCTCAGCCTGATTCTGCAAGTGAGGTGCTCCAAAGTCCTTATGGCTGTCATTACCTAATGATATTAGTCTGGTCTCTATAACGTGCTCATGGCTGCTCTGGGATACATTCCTGGCCTTGTGGATATTACCACTCTCTAGAGGGAGGTCTGTCCAGGGAATGTTGTCATTCCAGAACCTAGGGTGACTCCAGAGAAGGAAATAAGAACTATAATATACTCTATCTATCCCTTAAACCAAAGTAAAAGAGAAAGGCAGAAGCAAATGAAGGAAGAGACATCAGACTTCCCTGCTTACTGTAGTCTTCCTGTGGGCCCAGGTAAACTCAAAAACAATGAAAACAGTCCCTACATGCCCATCTCCAAATAAGTGGCATGATTTTAAATTAGTGTTTGTCTAGACTCACATGGAGAGTTGTATGTCCTTAAGATATGGCATAATGAAGGTATGCATGAGTAGGCATGTATGAATAGTCACAAACCAGGGTGAAGGGGGAAGAGTTGGGTAATAACATCGATCCATTCGAGCACAAAGAGTTCTGGCCATGAGCTTAAGTCTGACAGTAAAAAAGGCAAGTTGGTTTTGATGATGATGGTCACCCAGAAGGATGCCACACCCTGGAATCCTGAAGATATTCTACTGTCTAATGTAAGGGAAACAGGAAATCATCAGAGTGGCAATGACCTGTGCTTACACTTAGGTTCTACAATTGCAAGCAGAAAAACTTTCCACTTGTTTGAACTTGAGACTTGAACAATGCATACCTCTAATTCCATGAGAATACATGGTGATATATCTAGGATGTTTAATGTTCTGGGGAAGAAACAGTAACAGGAAGAATGAACACACACACACACACACACACACACACACACACACAAAACAAATGTTAGGCCTTCCTATGAGTCAACTGTGGGTTGGGGAGGAGCCCTCTGAGTCCTAACACTTATGGGTGATTGGCAGGTGATATCATAAACTTTGCAGGATACTAAACAAAACAAAAGCTAGTAAGTACAGGAAATCCATTTGTAAGGAAAAATGAGGAGCTGACCAGGGTGGGAGGGAAATAAAGAGGGTAGCTAAAAAGTGTTATATGTGTGTATAAAATTATCAAATTTTAATAAAACATAAATAAATAAACATTGAGAGAACCCAGGGATACCTCTGTGTTTTTGTAAACAGTATAGCTGAGCATCTCTGCACCTGGCTAGGCTTCTCCTTGAGATGGAAGGCAGCCTGGGGCTTTCTTTCCCAGCATCTCACTGGAGTTAGTAGTTGCTCCTCATTTTTTAAAAGTAAAGGTCAGAGGAGACCAAACATGTAAGTAATATCTTCACAAATGTTCGCTGGTGCCTGTATCCTCACCCTTGAACTCACAAATGCTGAAGATGAAGGATGAGAGTGAAAGTGTCCACTAACAGATGCCATGCGGCGGAAAGGAACACACAGGGTTAACGGAGGGCTGTATGACACCGAAGCCCAGAGTCCTTACAGAAATAAGAAACATCCATGTTCTCCCAAGTCTGTCCACTTCAAGCTTTGGCACATACATGCTTACATACATGCAGTCAAAATTTTGTACAACCCAAATAAAAATAAATCTCTAGACCAGCAAAATAGCATATTCTTGATTCAACATAAATCCTAAATTAAATTAATATGTTAAAAATGTCTTTCCTGTGTGCCTTTAAGAATATATTTTGTCTAATTCTTTGAGACTTTTATATGTTGTGTTTTTGATCATATTCACCTCCTGTGATCACCTTTTATTCCCTTCCAATGATATTCTTCTCTCTGTCCTCTGACTAGACAATCCATTTTTTTTTTTTGAAAACTTGGAGCTAAGCCATGCACACTGACTATAGCGCCTTTGTTGATTTAACGGTTCCATGTAAAAGATTTACATTATTATTGCATCAAACAGTGTTGTTTGCGCTCCCCTTATTCATAGATAAGCAACACACATGTGTTTCAGCTATCAGGCAAATAAAGGTGGCACACACACACACACACACACACACACACACACACACACACACACACGCACGCACAGTGGAATACTATTCATCCTTTAAGAGTAAGGAAATTCTGACAGAGTCTACAACACAGGCTGAAGATACTATGTCTAGTGATGTTGACAGTCATAAAAGAACACACAGTACCATAGTTCACTTAATGAGATCGAGAGTGTAAAAATACACAGGGACAATGAGAAGTGTGAAAGCTAACAAAGGTGGTAGGGTGAGCTAATGGGAGCTGTTTTTAGTGGGCCCAGAATTAAATCTGGGAATAAGTTAAGGTCCTAGAGATTGATGGTCTAGAGATGTAGCCGTGATTGTTCAGTGATGGGAACACATTTAACGGTCTGTACTCATGACTCCCTCCTTACCTGAAATTTTGTCTGCCATGGTTTCAGATGCCCTTAATTAACCATGTTCTAAAAACATTAAGTGGAAAATAGCAGACATAAATACTTGCAACATTTTAAGTTGGCATTCTGAGTATAACTGATGGGATATCAGACTGTCCACCAAGCTAAGACATTGACGATTTGTAAAGTGTCCACACACTGCGTAAGTTACCCTTCTGCTATGTGCTTAGTGCCTACCTCTGTAATCAAACCAATGTTGCAATATCAGCATTCACATGTTAAAGTAATATTTACACATGCCTTAACAGCCCCTCACACCCCCTTCCTCACTCCCTCTCTGTACCCCATCACAAAACCACTGAGTCACCGCGTACAATGTCAAGAAGTCAACAGGAACGTGACATGTCCTGGGAAAAGAGAACAACCACTTTTGCATTAGTTACTGCATAGCTTACCGTAACTGCTCACTTTATTACATTTATTTTTGATATTCTTGTGTTATACCTATTTTACACATTGAGCTTTGCCATATGTAGATACACAGAGAAGAAATACGCTGTGTGCTTATAAAAATGCCATGACGAAACCCATGCTAATAATATGTAGCTTCTCAAAGAGGATCAGTCCCTCCATCAATCCAGTTACCAGTGTGAAGCAAACAGGCCCGGATGTTAGTCTCCATTCACTGACGCCTTCCAGGGACCCTCTTCTCACATGGAGGAGATGAAGCCAACCCCTGTGAAGAAGCCCCTGGTTAATGATGCCCTCTCAATTGCTCGGGTGCGGGCAGGCTAACACTAAAATGCAGCCCCCGGCTGCTCTCAATGTCGTCATCTTTGTAAGACTCGGAGATTCATTTCACAGCAGAACTGGCGGAGTCATCATTGTGAAATTTTGCAGGTGAGCTGAGTGAGACGCCTGTGCTGTTTAAATTGAGGAAATAAAAGCAACGTATTGTCATTATCCATATGCTCACTATGAGCAAATAACGGCACTAAAAGCAATAGTTCCGTAGCTGGGTTAAGCTCTTTTTTCCCTCCCTCCTGCCGTGCACCCACCTCCCTCCTCACCAGAAAACCACAGGGTACCCACCCCCCAGCCCCGTGCCCCCTGTGTTGTCCTAGATTTGTTTAGCTTTATTAATCCTCACTTGGAAATGTCAGGTTCCCACCTGGCCCCCACATAAAAGATGTTGGGATGAACCAGAGGGAGATTGCCAGTCCAGTGTGCTAAAAATAACGGGACATTTCTCAGTGAAGCAGGAAGCAGCAGGAAGCTTCCATAAAACAAGGATGGGTTTGCAGAAAGCAGTCACATGCCCCTCCCCCACGCGTGCCCCAAGCCTCCCCGTATGTAATACAAACAGTCTGTCAGCAACAATCTGACTTCATTCTCAGCCACTTGCAGTCTTCTGTGACAATGCATGTAATTGGTTTACTTGCCTTCTAAGAACATGAGCAGGCTCCCTTTGTGATTGGTTCATTTGTTGTAATAACGAGTTAATAATAGACTAAAGATATATATATATATATATATATATATATACACATACATACACACACACACACACACACACACACACACACACAAGAAAATGCTTATACTTTAAAAGAAAGTATAAGTATTCTGGTCACCTTAAGAGTATGCAACCTTTAAAATGTATTTATTCTGTAAATTTTTCATTCATAATTCATAATGCACCTCTTCATAAGTCCCTCCTACTTCGAGGGCCTCTCTCACGCCCTCAAATCGAGGTTGCTTCTGACAAAGTACTCAGAAGAAGTGGAGGGCGTGACCGTTTCAGAAATATTTTTGAAGTCTCATTTCATCATATTATCTGCACCCAATTATGATTTTCCTAATCATGCTATATGAACTTGGTCACAAGTCATGCATATATGAGACAATACTACATATATGCTTGTATACTAAAATACATTAGCTTGACACATTGTTCTTAGTCTAGTTGAAGGAAATATTTTTTTTCTCTTTACAAGTGTTTGTTGTATTACTGACTGTTAATTCATCAAGTCTTTGAAGTAACTAGCCTAGCTGAGAAACTTCTTGAAATGAACCTAACTTCTTAATCCTGGACAGGAGCTATAGAAGTCTATAAAATACAGGACACTAAGCCTGGCGTTGGGCATGCACAAAATCTTTAGGTTATGACTTGTAGGTGGAGTCCATAGAGATTCTAACCTCACTGCACCTGTGTCTTTGGCTGTCCATTTAAGGCGGGAACGAGGGAACAAGGGTGCCATCTTCAAAGAGATTCTCTAAACTGGAGTAGAGTAAGAAACACACAGTGTGTGTGTGTGTGTGTGTGTGTGTGTGTGTGTGTGAACATGTATGGATGTAGACGTGTGTGCACATGCAGGTGCATGCATGTGGAAATAAAGACAGCTTTGAGTTTGTTTTCATTTGGGAGGGGGCTGTTGTTCATCAGTCCCCATCGCCTTTTATATTTTATTTCTTGAGACAGAGTCTTCCATTCATTTAAAGCTCACTGGGTGGGGTAACTAGGAACCCACCTGTCTCTAAAGTGCTTGCTTCATCCAGCATTTCCTTGCATGGGTTACAGGGCTCACACTCAGGTCCTCAAGCTTGCACAGGAATCATTTTACTGACTGAGACGTATTTCCAACCCATATTACTGTATTATTAGAACAATCATCATCTCAACCAATCCCTAAAGCACATCTATTGGTATACAGGAAAATCTATATTAAACACTTACAGGCTGCCCAAAACCACAGTTACTACAATGCTGAGCCAGAGACGTAATGCTGGCGTTGCTGAACACTTTACAAAGGTCAGTGTTCCTCTAGAAATACAGTAAGCGCAGCTGGTCACGATGCTGCCAACTAGAAACTGAGATTGTAAAAAGTCAGGTCTCAGAACCTACTGGAAGCCATACACACTGTTCTAAGAGTGGAGGCAAGCTCCTGTTCATTGTCTGAGTGGGAGTTAGATAATTGCCCAATTCTTTTCATCATCAAATCATAGAAGTTACTTGCAATACTTAAATTATAATAATTTACATTTCCTCCCATTAAGTTTACTATTTTTAGCGAGTCCCCACTGTTCAAATCAGCTTACATTTAGAAGTTGGAATTTTTACCATTAAATTATTTATTGAGGGCCAGTGAGGTAACTCAGCAGGTAAAGCCATTTGTTATCGAGCTCATCTGATGACATGAGTTTGATTCCCAGCCTCCCTCCCCAGAGTGGAAGCAGAAAATCCTATTGGGCAGTTGTGTTCTGACCCCCCACGTACACTATGACACACTCAGATGTGCTCTCTGAATAAACAAATAAATACAACCTTAAAAATATCTGTGCTTCTAAGTTTTTTGACAACCAGAAATTGGGCAATAATCTTTGTAATGTCTGTATGCAAGACCCTAATAGACTGCTGAAGGGGACTCAGCCAAGGGCAGCGTTCTGGCTTTGCAGAAGCAAGCTATAAAAACCCCTATGTCCTTCCCAGGCCTACCACCCAGAGCCAACGTCACCAGCTTCAGCAACCGGACTGCATGCCAGGCCCCAAGATAAAAGAAGCAATATGACAGCTTTATCAAGCCAGGAAAATGTTAATGGCCCCAGAGCCTCACACTGCTTTCAGAAAGGTGATTACAGAGGGAAACCAGTGAAAGGGGACCCCTCAAACTAGGGACACTGTCCTCATGAGAATTTATTTGTCTTCAGCATTCAAACTGGGAAACTAGGAGAAGTCTTTTTTTTTTTTTTTTCAGTTGTTGCAGAGTGATAAAGAAGGTGATGTACTCTGAGTATGAACGGTTCATGGATGCAGACGTGGCTCAGCGGTTAAGGGCCCCGAATGGCTGCTGCCAAGGACCTAGCTTCAGTTCTCAGCACCCATGTCAGGTGGCTCACATTGTCCTGTAACTCCAGCTCAGGTTCAGGGCATCCAATGCCCTTTTCTGGCCTCTGATGGCACCTGCAACCATATATATATACAGACTGCATACCCAGACACACATACATAGTCTTAAAAAGAGCTAAAAGATCCATTTTGTCTCTTTCACCTACCCCACTGGTAGTGACTATTGCTAAGTTGGCATTTTTTTTAAAATGTCATTATCATTATCTTGGAGGTTGTTTCTCTATAGATCTTTCCAGTTGTTAGTAATCTTTGCATGGTAGCTACCTAAGCATGGGTGCACATGCACACATACACACACACACACACACACACACACACACACACACACACACACCCTTAAATAGTACCTCTTGCTATTAAACTAAATTTCCTATAATTTGTTCAAGAAATTCACTTCTAACATTTTTGCCATCTCACTCCCTGGGTAACTTGACAACTACCACGCGAAGAGTCTGAAGTCACATTCTAAACATGACGGTGGCTACCCTCGCTAAACAGGTAAAATCTCACCAGTTACAGACACAGTTGTCGCGGAAGAGGCTGCACCACAGAACTGAGCATTCACCCCTTAAAGGAATAGATTCAGTGTGACGGCGGCAGGAGGCTGTGGAGCCCAAAAGTGATGGGATGAAGACCTGGCCAAATGTGAGCATAACCCTGCGTCTTAACCACGGGGCTGCGTCAACTCCTCCATTGTGCTGCCTCTGTCATTCACACAGAAAGACGAAAAGTTCAGTGACCGTTTAGCGCAACGTCCTGTGCTCGCTGAGTGTTACTACAGATGCCTGAACAAGGCTGTAAGACTTTCCTCAGCCGTGGCTCCAACCATGCTATGTGTCAGTCAATTCTTTGTTGTTAACCACTACCCTGGATATTTCAGATAATGTTTTAAACCTACTCTGTGTGTGTGTGTGTGTGTGTGTGTGTGTGTGTGTGTGTGTGTGCGCGCGTGCGCGGACAGGTATGTTCACGCACATGCGTACGCCTGTGTGTAGGTATGTCTATATGAGCACAGCACCCACAGAGGCCAGGAGAGGGAGTTGTGTCCCCTGGAGCTGAAGCCACATGTGGTTGTGAGCTGCTTAATGTGGGCTCCAGCCCTGTCCTGAGCATTTTAGCATATTAAGCTTTCTCCTTGTCTATTACACACAAAATGTCGAATCTGTACCACTCTCCTGACTCACAACAATTTAAAACAAATCACACATTGCCCAACATTCCCTGTGAGAAAGTAATCTTCAATTGCTAATCGATGCAGGACTTAAACACAGAGCAGGCACAATAGCAGATCCAAGCTCTTGACTCACATTTTAAACTAGTTTCTTCTTCAGTGATTATAATTATAGAATTTGGTACTTGGAAATCAAAAGGATGGCAATGCTTTTCCGACGTGCTTATATTGTGCCAAGCAGTGTTTAAACTGGGCCCAAATAGTTCAGATGTAAGCTTTAAAGTCAATTTCATAGTACTGTAGAATACCTCCAGTGCTTGAAATGGTAAAGAGGTTTCTTATTTATCTAAGCTCATGAAAAATAAATGCCCTCCAACTTTGATATAGAAATATCCTTGTAGAATATTCTTTATTATAGCTACTCTCCAGGAAAAAAAAAAGATTGTTCATCTGTATGTTTTAAGTGTGGACCTATAAAATACAAAAACTAACTTTATGAGGAAAGGTTATAAAATGGTCTGCCATTGAACACTAAAAGAAACCAATAATTCAAGTCAAACTAAAACCCAAATGGCTGGTGAAAGCATTGTATGAGACATTGCTCCTGGCAAGATTTCCCAGGTAAAGCTTCAGAGAAAACCTTTCCCCTGAGCTGTATCTACTTAAACCTCTTCTCGCAGGACCTGTGAACAGGACAGGAAAGACAGGTCCCTGCCCTACTCAGAACAATTTTATAGAGCTGTGAAATACAAACTTTTCTCATATCAATGCACCGAATGGATATGACACACCCATAACAGAGATTCACTACAACATTGATTTAAGAGGTTGTGCGGTCTCTCGGCTGGGGGGTGGGGGGAGAGAGGAAGATATACTGGAATTGAGGGCAGAACCATGCTGGAATAATGCCTACAAGGACCCTTCCTGTGGAAGCCAGTGCTATGGCCATCAGGAAGAGCCGGCCTAGGATGAAAAGTTAACTGCAATATTGACAACACAGGTGGGCCTCAATGATAGTTCTAAGAGCTATCTATCTAGTTCCAAGAGCTACGTGATTTAATGTATCCAATCCCAAGCATTCCCTTTCCAGCTTCACCTTCATTCTATGCATTTAGACCTTTCATTTAAATTATAAACTTCTCAAATTGGGAAAGGCAAGATGCCTCAGTAGCTAGAGATACTTGCTGCCAAGCCTGCTGATCTGAGGTCACTCCCCAAGGTTCATATGAGAGAGGGAAAGTATAGGTTCCTGCAGGTGGTTCTCTGTTGACTGCCACACGCTAACTATGGCATATGTACATGCACACACACACACACACACACACACACACCACCGAGAGAGAGAGAGAGAGAGAGAGAGAGAGAGAGAGAGAGAGAGAGAGAGAGAGAGAGAGGGGGGGGAGAGAGGGGGAGGGGGAGGGGGAGAGAGAGAGAGAGAGAGAGAGAGGGAGAGAGAGGGGAGAGAGGGGGAGGGGGAGGGGGAGAGAGAGAGAATAAACTCTAATAAAAATTGTTAACACATTTGTCAATTTGTTTCTGTATGTGTAGTACAGATTACATGCAAAATGGTAGCACACACAAAGGAAAGGCCGGGTCACTATATGTGCCATAGATGTCTATGCTGCTGGAGGTCCCCATTGATGGGGGAGAAAGTGGCAAAATGGAATTATACTTTAATTCCTAAGATCCAAACAAACTTACGTAGAGATGTTTGTGCCTCCCGGTTTTCATTATCCTCGCCATGCATAAATCATCAGAAGTTAATGCAGGAAACCTCAGCTATCTTCCCATTTTTATCTAAACCAAACAAGATCAGAATGTCCAAAGTACCAGAGCACAATGCAGACAGATACAGTGTGAATGCGTGTGAAGATCTTCAGAGCTTTGGCTGATAAAGATTGTAAATCTACAAATTACTGACAAGAAGAAAAAGGAGGAAGAAATGAAAGATAGCCTGCACATGCATCCAGGCCTCTCTGCCCATAGTTTGTCATCAGGTGTGTGATAAATCACACACCCCAACCCCTGCCTGCCCAGCCAAAGTCTGACATCAAGTAGGTCTAGAATCAATGCTAGACAAATAGATATTGGGAAAGATCTATAAACAATTTTAGTGCAAAAAAAAAGATGATAATTATGTGCTTTGTTTCAGTCAAACTGCATCAAAACTCCTGCATGCATCTGCTACCCCAACTTCAGCATTCCTTGCTATGAGAGGAGAGAAAATGGGAGGGTGTGGAAATGCCAGGTCATGAGAGCTCACATATACTTGACGATCTTTAGTTGCCATTCCAGGGTAAGATAGATCATCAATGATACCTTTTAAGAAACAAAACAATACATACATAAATAAAACTCTATGATATATAATATCAGGTCCAGAGAAATACTGAGAGAAATGGAGAGTTGCCACATGGGAAATGTCATTGGGCAAAGAACAAATATACCATTGTGCTTGGTAAGTTAGCCCAGAGGAGCTGGCTAGTATTGTTACTGATACAATGCTCATAAGCACACACATGCATGTGTGTGTAAGCACGCATGTGCACACACACACACACACACACACACACACACACACACACACACACATGCACACATTTTAAAAAGACAAGCCAGAGTAATAGAATTTACTTAATAATTGTCCAAGGTTACTATTTCAGGGCTACCTTGGCCATGTGCTTTTCAAGTATGACGTTTATGGGACTTACCCGGTTTCCTGGCAAAGCTGAGGTCTATAATGCCCCATTATCTCTTTCCTTGAGAAGACTCAATACCCAGTGTATATTCGCCAAGATTCTGGGCCCTGTATCATCGTCTCTTAAATAGGGATCGGGTGGCTTTTCGTGATTTCTGGCTGTTGTTTGACTTTGGAGACAAAGTTTTATGTAGCCCAGGCTAGCCTCCAACTCCTTGTGTTGCTGAAGATGACTTTGAACTACTGCTCCTCCCATCTCTACCTCTACCTGCTGGAACTGACAAGCACATAACACATGGTGGGTTTTTAAGGCAGAGTCTGTACCTACAGAAATGGCTTCTCTGTATTTGAAGTTATAGATGGAATGGTTTCCACTTCTAAAGGGCCAGGCACACCCTGCACAGGGAAGGTATTGGATTCATGCAGCTCTTTTATTAAAATGCATTGTGAATAAATGAGATTGGTGACCTTCAAGAGAGCAAGACTGTGTGGGGTTGTTAAGAGTAACACACGCAGAAGTGTCCAAACCAAACGAGCGCCATCTCCCTCTGTCACCCAGAACTAAAACAAAAGATGTGAGGGTGCCATTAGTTTCTCACGCACTCAGTTTAAAAAATGTCACTGCCCTTTATGCCTTCTGCCACCAAATTCTGACTACCTCTGCCAGTCAAAATGCTTACTTTCTGTTTTTCATCATTTCCCTTTTTACAACCCCCCCCACATTGTCTTCGGAAATCTTCAAAACATCTGAAGGAGACCTCCCCCCAATCCCTGTGTCCACTTTGCTGCTCTGGTTCACCTGCTACCAAAATTATGCTTCAGAAAGAGAGAGAGAGAGAGAGAGAGAGAGAGAGAGAGAGAGAGAGAGAGAGAGAGAGAGAGAGAGAGAGAGAGAGAGAAGAAAACAGGGAAAATAAAAAAACAGCTTAACTTTCTGACATTCTGTGTACACAAAATCATACTCGGCTCCCTCAGCCCAATTGGAGAACACTCCATTTTCACCCATGACCCTCATCCTCTGTCATCATTTTCTGATGGGAAATTTTAAAATTTCCCATCACCCGCCCCTCTCGTCTCTGCAGCAAAGAGGCTACCTGTTCCACGTGTCTTTCACGGAACATAAAATGCAATCCACACCTGGCATCCAGCTCACTCACCCTCACACCTTTCGCTCCTTCCCTCCCTCACATCCTCTGGGCAAAAAGCCCAGAGGAGAAATATAAAGAAGCATTCCTACACACACATCCTTTATAATGCCGCAGAGCTGCAGAGTCAGTGAACTAGTCACATAAACCCATGAAAAAGTTAAGCATAAATTTCAAAAGGAAGGGAGGGCAGAATTTTACCAGAAATCTATGTTAAGAGCAGGATGGCGTTCCAGCATTAAATTTAGCCGTGACCTTTCTAGAAGGCAAAGTTCTCATGACTTTCCCCATGTCAGAGCTTTTATCATTGGGCACTTGCTAATGCTGGTATCTTGACTATAAACGTGGGGGAGGGAATGGGTACTGGAGCCATCCATTTCAGAGCCCTAACCCTCTCGAGGCCCTCCCACTTTCTTTCGTGTCATGGGCACTTTTCAGACTTTCTGTTAAAAATGCAAACAGCAAAAGTTTTCCAAGAAATATTCCCACAAGCCAGAGATTCCCAGTTGCAACATCAGAGCCGACCATGCTAAAGATGACTTTCCCACTAGAAACAAGCAAAAATTATTAGAGCCCAGCCACTCTGGTCTTCCTCACAGTTAAATTCCCCAGTGGAAATTAATAACTTGACATGCAGATTGATGAGTTATGGTTTTATGATTAGTGTGCCTTGGTGAGGGATAAGCTCTGTTTTATGGGGGAAAAATAATTGCACCTGTGAGGCTGAGATCCGAATTTCAGCCAATGCTAGCTTCATGCCAGCCCCTCACCCCACAGCATACACTCAGAGAGGAAATGATTGCCAGCCCCTGTTACCTTAACTCTGGCAGTCTCTAGCATGATCAGCTCCCACTAACTGTCATCAAATTAAAACAAAAAGTCAAAAGGAGAAAACTAGAGAGACTGCTCAGTGGTTAAGAGCACTTACTGCTTTTTCTGAGGAGCCGAGTTCAATCCCAGCACCTAAGCGTGATGTGTCAGAGGTGCCTTTAAATCTAGTGTCCAGGGGAAATACACATTCATAGGCACACACTCACACACATACACACACGAAGAGCACAGCTGGTTGTTCAATACCAACTCATCACAGTAAGCACACAGATAGCAGTACACAGACGGAGCAGGTTGTATTTACGAATAGATACGTATACACATACATATATGCATGTAACGACCATAAATGCAAAAGCAGGCCATGATTTTTAAAAAGAGTGCGGGGGGGCATGGAAGAGCTTGATGGGAGGAAAGGGAAGCAAGAAATAATGTTAATATAATGTAATCTTAAAATAGAATTAATGTACATATAAATAAAAGTAAATCTTTAAAATACAATGAACCCTTAAAGCAAGCAAAAAAGTGCAAAAAGTATATAAAATGCTTGAAAGAGTGTGGGGTTTTCATTTTGGATTTGAGGTGATTTTGTTTCTTTAGTGCCCCACTTTCCACCTCTTATTCCACTTATTTAAAACAGAAACAGCAAATGGAAATGGACTAAGTCCCTCTACCTTCACGCAGAAATGCAGGAAACAGAATCCTCACAAACAAAACTGAAATATGTCCATGTACATTCAGTGTGGTTCAGACAGAAAGGGAACAAAATCTAGGAGCCCCTAATGCCTGCAGATGACAACCCAAAATGTGAAAATAAATACACATATTTATAGATTCTATAAAAAGTATTAGAAGAATCATTCTATGAATGAAACAAGACTCCGATACAGAGTTCTTTTGATGAAAGAAAGCTTTGAAAAGTCATGTTCATTCATCTCTTCAAACACCTACCATGAAGCTGGCTTGTGTTTACGCTTGGCCAGTAACTAGTTTAGCAGACCGCACACTCTCCTCACAGAGATCACGAAGAATCTGCCCCCCTTAGAACAGTATCTCTTTTCATACTTTCAGTAAATCATGGTTGTGATGGCAACAAAAATAACCCAAAATATTTTTGTAAGACCTGAGACACATCCCAGCATATGTATGTGTTTCAACTCATATCTGTCCAGACTCTTTGATAAAACTACACCTCAAATACAGGAACTTGTTTCTAGATGTTTGTCCAATTTTATAAGAAGCATCTGTCCTCTCTTACCTTCTGGGTCAACAGGGTATTTTCAGACGCTTTTTGACCCTTATTGAATGTCATATGACCATTCAGAAGGACTTTCCGTGTCAATCAACCAGTAGACATGTTTAATACAGATCCCTACACAAAAGAAAGCATAAAGGCATCCCTCTCTATACTCAAGACAAGCCAGCCATCACCAGCCTTCGCAGGTCTGCTTACGGCATGTATTGACCACCTGCCCAACGATGTTGCTTTGGGGTCCAATCCTTGTTCTCACTCACTTCTTCGGTGGCAACACTCTTCACATTAAACCCAGACTGAATAATCATAATTAAGGTAAGGCTGTTCCACCCATCCTTTGCTGAAAACCCGTGGTTGAGGCTGAGTGGAAGGAATACTTGCAGATAAAGTGCTTGGGCACATGAAGCCAGGGAAATACTTTCAGAATCAAGGTGTCGATGATCTTTACCCTACTCTCCTGATGGCTTCCCCAGCTTCCTCCTATACACATCTGTCCCCTGGTGTCCATGTCCTCGTGCAGGTGCAGGAAAGAGCATTGATATTGTCTTATCTTCCCTAAGATTTTAACCCACGAGTTAACTTTCTCTTTCTCCCTGAAACTTCACTTTCGTCATAGTAAGGAAGACAGGGGAGTGTGGCCACACACCTGGGTGAACCCTTGTCACAGGAGACAATGCCTCTCTATTGGACTCACATTCAGTGAAGTTTTCTCCAAGTCCATTCATTGCCCCTAACGCTCATTTGCTGTGACTGGAAATCATGCACATTTCCTTCCTACTCTACGAAGGATGTAGGTTTCTGAACTTCAGAAAGCTAGAAGATGAATGCACTCTGTGATTTTCCCACGATTGTTCCCATGAGCACACAGTGATTCCTTATGTCCTTCACCTGTCAATCACCAGCAGACCTTCCTCATGCTGGGAAATATCATTTTGTCCCTACAACTTCTGTGGCATCAGATCTCCTTTGGAGAAGGTATTCCAATGATAGCTACACCCTCTCATGACCTGCATGATGAGGAGAAGGCTTCCTTCCCTCGCTTCACCTTCTGCTATCTCCTCCACGATTGCAGACATGAGGCCATAGGATTTTCTATGAGTAGGAGAAGGGACACAGACCACAGCAGATGCTCGCCACTGCCAAGACCAGCTGAAAATAACCACTGCAGGCTAGACCAACCAGTCATTCAACAGGTGGGAAAGTCTGGAAGAAAAGTGGCCAGAGGAGATGATCTTGCAAAGGCTAGTTTACAAAGACTGCGCTGGTGAGCAGCATATGGATAAACGATTACTGCCTTTCCCTGACAATCCCGAGCAAATCGAAGCCACACTGATTAGGCCTAACAGATGCTATGCCTTAGAGAACAATAGTACTTGGGGTAAGTAATGAGAAAAAGAAGGGTTTCCTGAATGTTTTCCTATAAAGTTGTATGGTTTATTTCATATTATACTCATAGTATATATAGAACCAAGTTCTTTGAGGCAATAATAATAATAATAATAATAATAATAATAACTTAGTATATAAGCAATATAGTTAATAACAAGAGACAAGCAGCCCAGTGCTTGTTGGCTTCAATATGTGTAAAAACCACTTTTGAAATATTACTTCTATAATGAACCTTTGGTGTTAGAACTGTATTTACTTTTAATTTGAGGATTATAATGCTGATGTTACCACTGTTTTTAGTTGGCCTGTAGAACTTGATGGTAAGACCCTACTGCTGAAGATACCATATACTTGAGTCTTCCTGAAGAAAACAAGCTGGTACTGACCTGGAAGGTTCTATGCACACTACTAGGGGAGGAAATAATCAGCAGTCTTACCCAGCTGTGAACCCTGTGAGCTTCAGTAACAGCTACCCTTGAGAGATATGTCTGCAGATGCAATAATGGCATGAATGTGGAAGTAACCAGCCACTCTCATATTGGACTTAAAGACGGAACTCATGCCTGACATAATTATCTCGACCAAAAACCCGTGGCGGTGTAGCTCATAGAGCCTTGGGAAGACACTAACACCATTATTCTGCTACACAGATATAGTAATAAATGTCCCATAGGTTCTTATTGTTATTCTCATACATGAGCACATCTCTCAACCCTCATCAAAAAGTCTTCCTTTGGAAGTAGATGTGATTAACACAAAGACCCAAAACTGACAGGAAATAAGAGATGTAGAGTCCTTGGCCCTGAATGGGGCATCTATATGCCACCCATACTCCCAAGGCTCAGGGATCAACATGGAAGTATGCAAACACACTCATGATAAGTCTAGCATCTCTACCCAACATTAGTATAATGACTTGTTGATTAGTTTTTGGAACAGCTTTTATGAACTAGTTTTACAGGTGAGGAAAATGATCAGACAGGCTAATCTAGAAATAACTTACAAGCTAATCCCAAAATATTGGGAAAATCTGTGAGTGTTTGGGTTCACAAACTGCTTTCCATTTTGTTTTGTGGATTTTTGTCTTAGAGACCAGCTCTCATGCATCCCAGGCTAGTCCAAAATTCACTGTGTTTCTTAGCCTGGCAGTGAACACCTATACTCCTGCCTGTGCCTCCCAAGTGCTGAAATTACAGGAGTTTGGCACTGCACCTAGTTTTCATAAACTACTCTATGAGCCCACACATATGCACACATCTGTTTGCACATGGGTTTGCAAACTTGTTTCCCATAATACTAAGCCTTCTTAAGTTCTGAACTGCTCAAGTGAGACCACAAAAGTCAGACTAAACAGATATAGGTTTGTACCCTTATATCCCTCATCCAAGGCATCTGGATTGCACCTTAAAACTCTGCAGTGTTCTAGAGCCCAGGTTATTTGATGGGAAGATCCAGGAATTTGCACCTTAATGGGTTTTTCGAGTGATTTTTTCATTCACACTAGATTTTGAGAATCATGGCATATACCTCAACATAAAAAGTACAACTCTGTGAGGAGTTACGTAACTGGAGCTAGGTAATCTCCTTAACACACTGACATCACCTATACAAATCTATGGATTTCAAGTGTTCCCTGTTACAGATCATAAACCATACTTTGCTCTTCTTGGCACGACAGCTATATAAGAATGAATAACAGCAAGGGAAGAGTCAGAGATAAGAATGCAAATGCACTGATGTACTCAGACGGCACCATCATCAAGCAGAGTCCGAGATGGAGCAAGTTACGCCAACTTGTTGACTTTTTTATTTTTAATTCAGACTTATTTATTTTAATTCAAACATTGGGCAGAGTTTGGGGAGTCCTGATGAGGGGATGGAGGAGAGACTGTAGGAGGGGGGTCAGGAACATCACAGGAAAACCCACAGAAATGGCTACCCTGGCTCATGGGAACTCAGAGCCTGAAGCAACCACCAGCGAGCCTGCATGGGAACGACTTAGGCCCTCTGCACATATGGGACAGTTGTGTAGCTTGGTCTATTTGGACTCCTGGAAATGGGAGTGTGGGCTGCCCCTGAGGCTTTGGCTGGCTCCAGGAAACCTATTCCTCATGCTGGAATGCCTTGTCCGGACTGAATACAGGGGGAGGTGTTTGATCTTTTTGACATTTTTAATCCATTGTAGTTAGTTAAGTTCAAGATCACATAAAATTTCCAGTAGGTACACTTACAAGTCAATATGGAGAACATGCTCCAGAACTAAAACATAAGGGTCTATGTCTGGGAGACTACATGTCGAGAAAGCTCACCACCAAGACAGCACAAGAAACACGTGCAAAGAGTTAGTCGCTTGATTTTTATTTTAATTTTTTCTGCCCAAGCAAACTTTAGCGTGAGTTGTGTGCCCTCATTTTTATGGGCCTGCATTTCTGGCTGACACTTTATGTTTGTGATAACTCACTTATCAGTGCTCACTCATATCTTTCTCCAACATTCCCAGCCTAATTCTCACGCTTCAAACCAGGACCAGTTAATAGCTGGAAAAAGTTCCGCTGCACACACTTAAAACATCTAACAACCGTTCTCCAAAGGGGGCTGGGAGATCCAACCCAACTGAGCCTCAAATCAACAGGAATGAAAAGACTATCAGAATGAGCTGCCATTGAATAAATGTATTGGGATGCGTGTCCTGTGTGTGTAGAAAAATTATTCCTGTTACAAGAAAAACAAAGCCAAGAGTAAGGTGGTCACTGTTTGAGATAAGACACACACAGCTCTGCCTTCTGCTCTTAGAAGCTTTGCTACTAAATACTGTATTAAAATGTCTAACATATTCACAACCAATTTGATCATAATTTGATGACATAAGAAGATTTAAGTGCAGGAATAACTTCTCAGTTTGTTGGTTGTTTTCCAATAGAAACCATATTTAAAGTTTGTAAGATGTATTCGAAGGGCTCAGACATTCAAAGATTCCATTAACAGAAATCAGAACTACTGAGATCACTGACAGCTACAGAAAGAGACATTTATCACCATTTCATGGTCAGAACTTTGTCATAAGCATTCTACTGAGTTTCTTTGGGGGTCATGAAAGTCTAAATACCATATTCAAAGGAAATGTCCTATTTCAATGAAAAGACGGCATCTCTATTGAGTATTAACACTGAACCAGCAAGATGACCCTAATTTAATTGAAAATTTTGTATTTTAACAAGTCAGATTGTACTAAACACCAGGATGGCTAAATCCTACATAACCTTTCTTCTCTCTCTCTCTCTCTCTCTCTCTCTCTCTCTCTCTCTCTCTCTCTCTCTCTCTCTCTCTCTATCTCTCTCTCTCCCTCCCTCCCTCTCCCTCCCTCCCTCTCCCTCCCTCTTTTTCTTTCTCTCTCTCTCTCTCTCTCTCTCTCTCTCCCTCCCTCCCTCCCTCTCCCTCCCTCTTTTTCTTTCTCTCTCTCTCTCTCTCTCTCTCTCTCTCTCTCTCTCTCTCTCTCTCTCTCTCTCTCTCTGTGTGTGTGTGTGTGTGTATCTGTCTGTCTGTCTGTCTACCTGTCACACTTTATAGCCCAAGCTGTCTCTGACCTCCTGATCCTGCTACTCCAGCCTCACAATGGCTAGGTTTTGCCAGTCTGCACCCCCATGCCTGGCTATAGATTTCTGTTTCCATAAAATGTAGACTGTTGGGGCTGGGATAACAGGTCAGTAAACTCATACTGCTCCTACAGAGCTCATAGTTTGGTTCCCAGAACTCAGGTCAGGTAGCTGACCACTGCCTGTAACCGCAGCCCCTGAGAATCCTGTGCCCTCTTCTGGCTTCTCAGAGCACCTATAGTCAAGTGCATACATGCACACACGCGCGCGTACACACACACACACACACACACACACACACACACACACCATTAAAAAACAAACATTTATACAACAGTAATCCTGAATTTTGTGAGGTTTCAGTTGTTAATTATATATAAATAAACAAGCAAGACACATATTGAACGTGGGGTCTACCACTAAGGGTGCAGGAAAATTCAGCCCTATGTGTGAAACATCACAGAAGACTTTTCCTTCACGAGCATGAGTGTTAGCCTGAATGTATGAGTGTAGCATGTGCGTGCAGTGCCCATGAAGGCAAGAAGAGGTTGTTGGACTCCCTGAAACTGGGGTTCCGGGTATGTGTGACCAGCACAGTTGTGAACTAAATCCAGGTCCCCGGCAAGAGCAGTCGAGAGTTCTTAAACACTGAGCTATCTTCCCAGGTCCTCGGAAGACATTTTAAGAAGCATGGGGGGGGGGGGGATACCAACATCACATCAAATTTGTAATTTGTAAATTCTCAGACTTGTCCATAGCTGCTATTCTTTGCTTTAAACATTCTAGTCTCTACCCAATCTCAAGGGACTGGAGGGGATAAATATTTTATTTAACAGACATTTCTTTCCCGTCCACATATCCTGCCAACCAGCACCTACAAAAAAAAAAAAAAAACAAGGCACTCGGCCAAAATTTTCTAAGGGAAATGTTTATGGGTAAGAGGGGGAGGCTGCAAAATTGATTTCTTTTCTAATGAAAAGTGTCATGGTCTGAATGTAACTTCTTTCGTTCCAAGGCTTAGAAAGAAAATCCCCCACAGAACACAGGACAGTCGTGGGAAGCTCTCTCCTTCTGAAGCGTAGGGTCACTGCCATAGAGGCTAGACCCCAAAACACTAACCCCACAGTGGGGGAGGAGGTGTCCCATACCACCGGTGTCCCATACCACCGCTGACTGTGACCTTAAGAAGTGTGTCTCACACAAGCCTGCTATTTTGATCGCCGGAAATCCTTTGCCTCAAAACAAACAAGAATACTAGTGTCTCTATTTGTATTCACAATTTCTGAAGGTGATAAGGCAGCCATAAGCCGCACAGACCAGCACACAAATTTGTCAGCAGACAAAACATCTTCCCCACAACCTCTCTGTCACGTCAAAACTCCCACCGGGTTAATCGACGTGAGCTGTGTATGCCTGGAGAGTGGGAATATTTGCCGAGGCCTTAGCATAAATTCTCAGGGCTTTACAATGATGTCAGAAGAGGAAAAGATTTTATTGAAACCCTATTAACTCCAAACCACAAGCTTCTCACACAAAAAAAAAATCATTTCAGTGTTCTCAAAGCAACCTGTGAACGACAGAGAGGTATTCCTTCCATCTTTAGATGCCATTGAGAGAGAAGAATTTATTAAGTAAAAAGGACATGAAATAAATTTGGGGGGATGAAGGAGAGAGACAGACAGATAAAGAAAATGACTGGGAGAAATTCTAAAAGACAAATAGAACTAGGGAAGGGGGAGAAATAAGTAGCTACATTTAAATGTACTCTTTCAAATAGGGGATGCCTGTTACAGTGCATACCCTCTGGATTGCTCTGTGTCTAAAGTCGGCTTAACTGAAGTGAATCTCATCCATACTACTTCTTTATATCAACATTTGCTCATCTGTATAACATGGTTATATTACTTTACAGGCTATTTAATTATTTCCAGTGTGTTATGTGAGAAATTTGGTATCTATTTTTTATTTTATAGTTTCTCATGAGAGAGTTTTCTCTGAGTAACAGCTCTGGCTGGCCTGGAACTTGCTTGGTAGTCCAGGATGGTCTTGAACTCACAGAAATATGCCTTCCTTTGCCTCCCAAGTGCTGGGGTTAAAGGTCTGTACCGCCACTGCCCAGCTTAAGTATATATTTTTTAATCTTCAATGTAAATGTAAAATAATATGCCTTGACTCATGTGGCTATCTGCACCATATTCAGATAAAAACATCATACACAGAAACATGCATTACTCTAAAATTAACTGTACAAATCTATAGCTGTAGGCATAGTTATGAAAAAGCATGTCACGTATGAAAAGTATTTTTATGATTAATTCTCCACGTATTGTCAGAGCTCCATCTAGAATTAGTGACTTTGTGGAGTTTGATGGGAAATGACTTTGCTGAGACTTCTTCCCATTAAACAGTCTGTAATCCCAACCTGCTTCTTGAATTTAAAAAGGAACCGAAGACCTAATCTGAGCTTCTAGATGCCGTGTTCTGCACCATGGGGCTCTTTAGGCTTCCTCATACACAGAACGGAGCCCTCATTCTCTTCCTGCCCTCACATGTGATGTCTACAGAAGCAAAGGTGATGGGTGACTTCATCTCCACAGATGCCACTTTAGGTGATGATTTTAGAAAGATGGTCTCCTGCCCTACATATCCAAGGAGTACAATCTGATCAACTTGGACATGCGATCTGGGGACAGATGCAATCCCTGGTACACAGAAAGCCAGGAAAGCCAGAACCACAGTTAACTGTGACACTGTCCTGAATCAGCTGTACAGGCTCTGCCCTAAAGAGTATTAAATTTCCCCTGGATTCAAATAACTACATTTGCATCAACAACCCCTGACAAAAACACAAAAAGAAGAGAATGCCACCCATACAATTTCCAGGTCCTACGATGGGACAAAAGGTGCAATCAAAATTATACCAGAGCCAGAAATATGGTTTTCAAATGCTACCATTGAATCTACATATATTTTTCATATATGTGAAGATGCAGTGTCAAAATGCATGCATTTTATCCCGCTGAAAATATGTAGCTACACTGACCAGCATGGTGGCATCAGTAGTATGTGTGGCCTGAATCACAGGCAGGAAGCTAGATCAAACTGGGAATGCCTTTGGTGTAAAACACATATTGGATATTTGGCTCAGTGCAAGCAAAACAGAATGCAATGTACCTCTGCTTTCCTCTTGACTATATGCTGCGTCAATACTATAGTATTATTACAAATTTTATCCTTCCTTTTAGTCTTTTTCATGTAAATACTGGAAAATGCAAGGCTAAATTTGTGATATATTTCTACTAAATATATAAGGTACTCACCCAGGACACTGGCAGGACTGTTTTCATTAAAGCCACTGGGTGACACTGTTCCCTGCAAAACTGACACAACCAAGGCAGGGTGAAATGACACATGTACAGAATATGTCCCAGTCATACATACACACACATGTATGCACATGCCTACGTGTGTAGATACAGACAAGCCCGACACCCAACAAAGTGCATATCTTTAGGACCACTCATTATCCCAGGGTGAAAGACTTGGTAGCATCTGGGCTTCATCACTCTGTTGGAACTCAAAGTTCCAACACAAAAGTGCACAAAAGTTGACATGACATTCGACGGGTCATCTGACCAAAGGCCTATTTGAATGGCATTAACTGAGAGGAGTTAATTCTAATGATCATTTTCAGGTCCCTTAATGGCAGCTGGGATGAGATCAGCCGTGCAGAAGGAGTTTAGTTTGGGGTTTTCCCCCAAAAGCCTTTTGTCCTTTAAATAATACTATGCCTCATGTGTTCCCCTAAAATCACATGCTATTACATTTTTATGACTTTTGAAGGGGACTAGCCAAACTAATTTAGGGGACACGAGCAGCTGTTTTCACTAACAACAAGAGTTTTACAGCTTCTAAGGTCATTTTCTTGGCTTGAATTTAAATTCCTGAACATCTTTCAATTGACTCCTAAAAAAAAAATAAAACGTGGGAAAACAGATAGCTGTGTGCTGCCACTGGGGACTTCAGCTAGGCGAGATGAAGTCTGCATTTACCCATGGGTGGGATAGAGCTGACAATAGCACCTCCCACTCCAGGGCTGCCTGGTTAGGGGAAGAGTTTCGTGTTATTTTTTACCTCCAAAGTATGCTCTCCTAAACTGAATTGGGGACCCAGACCTGGTTCCATAGGTAAGATTGCAAATGATACAGTGTGGGTTGGCACTGTCCACCGTTGTCCCTTCCTGAATGATTCCCAGGCAGCCATCAACTGTCACAGTACTAGCTGAGGATCCCCAGTTCAGCTAGCAAGACACATTTCCCTGAACCTCCCTCCACGCCCCTGCCTCCCTCTAGCTCAGGTCTGCTAATGAAAACTTGGTTGGAGGAGCATTATTCAATATCTCTGGAAACAATCATGAGCCTCCATGGACTATCTAAAGATAACCAGTGTTTCCTCTTCAACTCACAGCATGTCCTGTGTCTACTAACATTTTATCTCTATTTCAAAACCTACTGTCAATGCATACTAGTTTCCATTTCTAAAGAGATGCTCTACATCTCCCAAGGTGAAGCTGCTTCAAATTTAAAACACGTGTGTGTAACATTTGAGTGCTGAAGATTTCCCATTTATCTGACTTCATGAGCTTTTTTCCCCATTTTTAGAAAACAGATGAGTGGATCCTACATGCTAATTTAAAACCAGATACTATCTACATTGCTTAATCCTTTTTGGCTTTTTGAGATGGGGGTCTCACATAGCTCAGGGATCCTCAAACTTGTATGTAGTTGATGTCTGCCTTTCTGTTGTTACCTCCCAGTGCTAAGGTGACAGGTATGTGACTCCAAGTCCCAGCTTCTCAACGTTGTCTCTAAATGGTCATCCACACATTTCCTGTGATTTTCCTTATGCGGGCTCCTCCTCTCCACAGAGGTGCTCTAAGCCCTGAAGAGACAGAGGCGGTGTCTTCTCCATGTGTGTATAGCTTTGGCACAAGGGTACAGTTTATTGAGTGCAAAGCCTGGTGCACAAAAGTGTTGACATGACATTTGACGGGTCATCTGACCAAAGGCCTATATGAATGGCATTAACGGAGAGAAGTTTTTCCTTTTAAAACAGTGTTATACATGAGATAAAAAATATCACCAATTCACGTTTTTGACAATTATTTACCTGTGAATCAGCCACATCAACATATCAGCCTTTCACCCATGGTGACCAAATCTGTCTATTTTATGTTGCAAACAGCACAAACATACAGGCTGAGCTCAAAGTTAAAGCAATTCTCAAAGATAGACTTACCCCCCACCCCAAAAAATAGACAAAAATCTATAAAACAAAATACTTCCAGTAAAAATACTCTCAACAATAAAAGTTCATAAAGGTAATTGTTTTCTTATGTACAGTAAGGAACAGATTGAAAATCAACAACCTTAACAGGCAAATGCAAGAACACAAAACCTAAACAGGAACAACACAGAGATTTGGTGACTCTAGGGTTCCTCAGCATTATGTGGGAGGCCTTCATCAGACGGGTGACTATGGAGTGCAGGCACAAGCCGTGGCTTCAATCGGCACACAGAGCTTTTAGAAAATACGATTATTAACTGTCTCCTCACGGTAAAGAGGAAGGAGGAAGACACCATGGGTGAAGAGCTAAGAAGCAATGCACCACAGCAAGTGTGGGTGGACATCTGCCTGCAATGCTGAAGAAACATTGCTAGTGACAACAGAGGCATTGATCCGGTGTGCCTGCAACCGTGTTCTCTGAAAAAATAAAATGGCAACTTCCACCCGAAATCCCCCCAACAGACTCACTCCTTTAAAGGAATCAAACAACGCGCGTTTTCAATGAAGTCCTCATAAACTCTAGCACGCTGTGGCCAGCACAAACCATATTAATTGGAGAAATTTTAAAACAGAAGCAGGCTTAGTGGATTGATAACCCCACACACACCTCAGTGAACCCTGTGAGAAGGATTTCAACACGCAAAGTTCAGTGTGGCGAGGGTTTCAGGTAGCCAGGTGCATATGCAGACATGATTCTCAGAGCAAAACCTCAGCAGAATTGCAACAAATCCACACAAATGTCACCACAGATAAAAATGCGTGTTTTTCATGCCAGTGTCACTCATCCGGCCCGCCTGCACCCCCTCCCCCCAGACGTTTCCAGATGTATTTCATACACAGAGTCACTGTTCTGGTTGTTTATTTAATTAACATGACAGCCCGGCACACACTGTTTCTTTCAGCCCTACAGTTAAACTTTTTACACTTCAGACTCAAGACGAAAGAATAAAGTGACTCTTTTCACTCCCTCCAACCCCTAGACGTTTATATAGATTTTCAGACTATTTCTGTTCATTAAAATGGCCCTTTGGTATGCTTTAAATATCTGTATTCACAAAGAAAAAAAAATCACTGGAACACAAAACATTATTTTCCCACCTTTTCCAAGGAGGATCAGAAATCCTTGTTTGCCTTTTCAGAGGTTGACATTAATTAATTTTAATTCTGTCACCAAGCCATAATCAAAATTTTTGTTAACAGCATTATAAACTGAGGAATAATTCTGAAATATGATAGAAGCCACAATTTAAAATCCCATATTTCATAAATGTGTTTGACATAAGAAACATATCAAATACATTTAGAAATGTATATAACATTCTTTATGTTCTGAAAAGTAGGGTATGGCTCTGTGATAGAACACTTACCTGGACGGATATAGATAGATAGATAGATAGATAGATAGATAGATAGATAGATAGATAGATAGAAAGAAAGATAGATAGATAGATAGATAGATAGATAGATAGATAGATAGATAGATATAGAGATATCCATATATGATTTTAAATGCTGAATTTCTATTTCTACTAGGATTGCCTGCAGGACCAGCATGGTGGCTCAGTGGATAAAGACACTTGCCACCAAGCCTAACAACAAGAAAACAATTCCCAGAACTCACATAGAATAAGGGCAGGCTAAGTTCTACAAGTTGTCCTCTGACCCCTGTAAACACATACAATAGTGTAAACACACACAGTCTGTCTCTCTCTCTCTCTCTCTCTCTCTCTCTCTCTCTCTCACACACACTCACACACACACACACACACACACACACACACACACACTCAATTTCTTTAAAAAAAAAATAAACTGTTTCCAAAATCATTTGAGATAAAATATTTCCGTGCTTTGAGGCTGTACTGTGAAGTCTACCGAGCTCCATAAGCAATGGAATAAGAGAGCCCACCATATGCCCACCATCCAGTGACTACTAACCAAAACCATTATCCTATCTTTCGGTTTTTATTGTTGGGGGGGGCTTAAAATGTCTTTCTCACCCCAGTGATTAACAACTTGACCCTTCTCCACTAGCAAGCTTGAGTTCCAGTTCCAGGACATTCACATAGGCTAAGAGAAACAGTCACAGGAGAGTATAGCTTCTGCTTCAGTAAGGCAAAGTACATTTCTCGTACATTTCTGACTGCCTTTGTGTCTATCCCAAAGAAACTAGTCCTTGGTGTGGCTCAAAGGCATTCTTGGGAAGAGCACGATGGCTTGAATTTGCTCCCTATGAAGCCATAACATAGTAAATGTGTAACAGGTAGCTAAAATAAAAATTAAATTTGGTTTGGAATCCATTAATGGGTATGCTGGATTCAGTCATTACAGAGAAGTGCATGTCCAATAGTGTGTTGTGATGCATATAGAGAACAGGCATGCCTCCAGTGGTTTCCTAAAGTTCAGGGTTGCATAACTAACTTTGTGCCGAGAGTAGCCCTTATTAATCAAAATCATTCAATAAATCTAGGTATTCTGCACATTGGATGTTGACAGGGGACAGTACCAAGTTGGCAAGGTTATAGCTGCTGTCAGAAGTAAGAGTTCACATCGAGAGGACATATACACCAGCCTTCCCAGACCATCAGCCTAAAAATCGTAGCTTGACACACTCATCTAGAATCACAGCCTCGGTCTTGAGGCTACAGGGCTGGCAAGGCTGAACCCCCAAAGATACTGTCTACTTGTTCCTCCTCAGAAGACACTTGCTGTTGCCTTCAGACACACCCGGTGCCCTCTCTCTGACCAAAAAACAGACGTGCTTTTTCCTTTCTATGCTGCAATTATCTGTGTTACTAACTCAATTCTATATGGGTTATCTCACAACAGACTTTACAATTCTAGACTTCAGGAGAGGAAGGAAGGAAGGAAGGAAGGAAGGAAGGAAGGAAGGAAGGAAGGAAGGAAGGAAGGAAGGAAGGAAGGGAGAGAGGGAGGGAGAGAGGGAGGGAGGGAGAGAAGAAAGGAGGAAGGGAGGGAGGGAGGGAGGAAGGCTTGCCTTATGAGAATTTTAGCTTAGCATATATTCTTTGTGCCTTTTTAGAAAGCAGAGCCACTGATGAGAGGGAATTCATAAGCAGTGGTCACTGTCACCTACACAGAGAAGATAAGTGCCCCAGCTGACTCACGTTTAAAGCTGACAATGAGCAAAGTTAAGTCAAACCTGGGAGGCCTCTGCCCTGCGTGCCTCTCAGTACTAATTCAAACTCACTGGTTGCCTACAAGATCTGCCTTATTCAAGACAGAACTAAGCTGGCAGCACTGGGGAGTAGTAGATGTTCCTTTTATAATTATCTTCACCCTGGACTTCGTCAAGTATGCAAATGATCATGACACCCTTTGCCCTCTTAATCAGAAGTTTGCTTCCTCGTGATAAAAAAGATAAGCCATTTACTATATGGCTCCTAACCTTTTCACAGAGTTCGGCCAACGTATGAGCTGTCACCTCACCCTATCTCATAAGATACTATCCCATGACAGCCCCACCCCGTCGACACAATTATGCTCAGCAACAGCTTTAATGGGTCATATATAAAAACCAGCATTCTGTGAGCACAACTTCACCCATGCCCTCATTAAAACCTCAAGGGTCCAGGTTTCTGCTGCGTGCAACCACAGCTTCCTATCACCCTGCACGAGAGTTTCTCGCTCTAGAGCATTCTTCATCAACACTCCTTCAGCAAAAGACAGTTGCCAAAGAGGATGATCAGGATGGATGATAAGTGGGCAATTACCTAAGTAACTAATCGATAAAACCTTTTGGGGAAAACTAACAAACTCAATAGGCCCTTATGGGATCATTACAGCCCTCCTTGTAAAGCTGAGAAACCCTATCCAAATCTGTGTTTCCTGGCAAAGCTGCTTCATGCACCTGAAGACCTTCTGGTATCTGATCCACTCTTAACTCCCTCAATCCAAAGTGTCAGAAATTTAGTTCTGAGGGCTAAGTGGCATTAGCGTGGAGTCCATTTGCTTCTGGTTCTGCCCACATTTCCCCTGAAAATTAGGCATCAATGTTGGCAAAAACCACAGCACATCTCCCTCTAAGTTAAAGAGAAGTGTTGTCGACGTGTTTCTTCGATAGTCATGTTTGCACTCAAAAAGTTCTCTTCTGCAGCCTTTCCGTACTTAACTTACTTTATTCTAATGATCTCTAACTCTCTACAAATTTAACGCCTGTCAGTGGACTACATTTTCCCCTCTACTCTTTAAACCCACAGAATGTTTGTTTCTACTACACAAAAACAAAAAAATCAAATAAGTACATTTGTTTTAAAGTAAGCACAAGCATGTGATGCTGTCATCCAGTCTGCTACATAAAGCCAAAGTGCCGCCCATCCAGATAACCAACTCCATTTCAGAAACAAGCCACTCACACCATATGGTGACTGATGTTTCTAAGGAACACCTAGCCTATTACCCCTAAAATAACCCCAAAAGAAAGGGCTTGCTATTGCCATAGGGACAGCCTTTCACCCTGAAAATTATCCTAACAGGATCATGGTTAGGCTCGAATTTAAATGGGAAAAGTGTAAATTTCCATTTAAAATGCAGAATCAGCTTTCTGGATTCCCTCCTGCCAGTGTCAGACCTGGTAGAGAAAACTGAGTCGAGGAAAAAAAAAAAAAACCTTCTCAGGTACAACTTGTGTATAAAATTGGAAATGGTTCCCCTATACCATGCAGGGTAACTATTCTGTGACACTAAAGACATTTGCAACCCCCTCCCTACCCCCTTTGAATAAAGAACCGCCTAAACTGGCACATGCAACTCCCCTGTCTCCTCCTTCCTCAAAGATACATAAGATAGCAATCTTAGAAAGTCTGGATAGGTGTTTTCGGCAAACCCTGAGGAATTCACTTGAATTTCTCTCCACCTAGGCTTATAAATGCTCCTGGGAAAGGTTAGTTTTCTGAGCGAACAATAAAAGCATAGCTTCCAGCCCTGCACCATTCTAAAGTTCACACACAGCCCTCAAGAGTAAAACCTGAGTTCAGAGTTCAGCACGCACCAGTGTGAACCAACTAAAGTGTATCTCCAGCCATTCTGGCGGCCATCCGATGCAGCCTCTCCAAACCCACAGCAAAGCAGAAGCGCCTGTGGGAGCCTCATGTCAAGGATGCCTCTCGGGGGGCTACTGAAACGCTTCTACTGGCTTTTATAAATAAATGTTTACCTAGCACTTTAATAAGAAATACATTTTATCATTTTTTAAAAAAGACACACATGTAGAAAATACACGTGTTGAAAGCCACTTACTTCTAATAAATAAATACATTCTAAAAATTTAGGGAGGGTAGAAATGCTTCGGGAAGCTCAGGGACTCACAAGCCAGGTAGGTGTAGGGGATTTGAAAACATGCCCCAGCTGTGGACGCCCGCGCGCCGCCACTTAATTTTGTCACTTTTTCTTGCTTTCTTTCTGTTGCTGTGCTTATAAACTACTCCACTAGATAGATAACGAGCCGGGAGAAAGACAAAACAAGCAAACACACAAAACTACTTTCTTAGCGAGTGTGAAGTTGTGCTGCCTTCCTGGTCGCCTGCGCTCCGGTTTTAAGTTTTTCCCCCGAGCGCCCCCAAAGGCGCAGCCCCGGCTTACCTGCTCCCTGGGTATGCAGGGCAGGGAGGTCCTCCGGTGCGACTTGCCGCTGCAGCCAGACATCTCGCCGGCCACGACCGAGCTGGACCGCCTCCTCCTTTTCCACCCCGGAATCTCTTCCTTGGTCCTTGCGCTCAGCTGGGACCTAAACCGCTCCCTGGGCGGAGCCGGCCCGGAGCACTGCGGCAGGAACTGCTCGGCGTACCTGGCCAGCAGCAGCCCCAACACGGCCGCCAAGTATGCCAGGTAAGGTCTCCAGGCGAGCTTGAATCTCTCCAGGGAAACCAGGGCCACCGTCCTGAGCGCGCTAGTCGAGGCGACCATGAGAACGCCCAGCCTCAGCCTCAGCACCAGCCATGTCGCGCCACCCAGGCAGCTGAGCAGGACCCCCGCGGCGGGCAGCGACAGCAGGCGACCGTCCCCCACGCCCAAGGAGAGCTGCACCAGCGCCTCTCCGGCGCAGCAGGCGGCCAACAACGCGATGGCCAGAGGCAGGCGCACCCCGGCGCGCAGCAGGCACAAGCCCATCCAGAAGAAGGCGCACAGGAGACTGAAGAGCAGCGCGGCCGGCTGCAGCCAAGGGCTGAGCTGCGCGCCGCCCCCGGGAGCACCTCCCCGAGGGCCCGGGAAGACGCCCCCTCGGGCTCCTTCCTCCTCCTCCTCCTCGGCCGCCGCCTCCTGACTCGACTCCAGCTCGCCTCCGACCTCCCCGCCGACCAGCCTCACGAGCAGCGCCAGCAGCACGGACAGGGAGCCCGCGCACAACGCCGAGGACAGTGGCGGCGAGCGCCCGAGCGGCTGCCACGCCTGGACTCCGCCACAGCCTAGGCAGCCCGGCTTCCGCGGGGATGGAGGGTTCGCGCCGCGACGGCGGTGGTCCCAGCCGGCCACCCGGGCGGGACTCGCCCTTCCGAGGCCCGGCTTGGCCGGGTCTTGGGTGGCCTCGCCCGGCACTGCCATGCTGTGAGTCCTGCGGGCAACCCCCACCAGTCCCACCCGTGCGCGCGCGCCCTTCTCTATCCCCCTCTCGGAGTTCCTTCTCCCCGATCTACTCCAAGTTTCAGCGTTGCAGAGAACTCGGCCGTGCGAGCTGAAGACTTCTTCAAGTTGGCGGCGGGCAGGATCGGGCTTGGATTCCCCACTCCCCACCCCTCTCCTTCGCTCTCTTCCTTTCTCTCTCAAAAACCCTTCGCTCCACCCTCAGCCCGAGTTTATGCCCTATGGGGTCTCTTTCTTCTTCGGGATTTTAACACTTGCCCAACACAAAGGTTGCTCAGGGACCGCTGATGCCCCAGCAGCCGGGGTCGCAGGGCGAGCTCAGGCCGTTCCCGGGCTGCTGAGCGGTCAGCCTACCCCTCCCCCCTTCCTCCCTTCTCCCCGCAGCGCTCTCTCTCTCTCTCTCTCTCTCTCTCTCTCTCTCTCTCTCTCTCTCTCTCTCTCTCTCTCTCTCTCTCTCTCTCTCTCTCTCTCTCTCTCTCTCTCTCTCTCTCTCTCTCTCTCTCTCTCTCTCTCTCTCTCTCTCTCTCTCTCTCTCTCTCTCTCTCTCTCTCTCTCTCTCTCTCTCTCTCTCTCTCTCTCCTCTCTCTCTCTCTCTCTCTCTCTCTCTCTCTCTCTCTCTCTCTCTCTCTCTCTCTCTCTCTCCTCTGCCTCTCTCTCTCTCTCTCTCTCTCTCTCTCTCTCTCTCTCTCTCTCTCTGTCTCTCTCTCTGTCTCTCTCTCTCTCTCTCTCTCTCTCTCTGCTCTCTCTCTCTCTTTCTCTCTCTCTCTCTGTCTCTCTCTCTCTCTCCCCTTTCTCTCTCTCTCTCTCTCTCTGTCTCTCTCTCCCTTTCTCTCTCTCTCTCTCTCTCTCTCTCTCTGTCTCTCTCTCTCTCTCTCTCCCCCTTTCTCTTTCCTTCTCCCTCTCCCTCTCCCTCTCCTCTGCCCCTTTATCTCTTCCTCTATCCCTCTCTTTCCTTGGCGGATCTTCCTCCTCGCTGCTCCAGGACACAGACCTCGTTTCACAGAGGTAGGAAGCTAAGACTCCCAACCCGTCTGTGTCCAGTTCATGGCAAAGAGTAAGGGATAAAGGAAAGGAGGCTGAGACTAGTCTGGAAGTTGCTAAGTTCCACCGGAAAGAGAGCCTGAGAGTGAGAGCGGCTGTAGCAGCAAGGATAGAGGGACTGTGGGAGCTGGCAAAGAAGGGGGAGGGAGAGATGAAAAGTGAGGCTGTTGTCTTAGTTTTCTTTAAAAATCATTTTTCGTTCTTTTGATGCACGGTAGCTGCTGTTTTTGTAGGGGAAATCAGTGAAGGTATTGCTTAAAATTCCCAAAGAGGCTTCTGAATGGGCCCACAATTCTGTTCTCTAACTTTTAAGCTGGCTGAAAAGAGCTGGGCATCCCAGCCATAAGGGGCAGGCAGGGATATTGTGACAGCACAGTTCTGGGGTCTGTGACTGGCCCGGGGTGGAGGTGAGGGATGTGTGTGAAAGCCAGCATGCTTGTCCCTGTCATGGAAAAGATGACACTTCTGTCCGAGTTCCCGGGGTGAAGGTGTTCCTGGGTAACTGGAACCTTTTCAATGACTTTTTCATCCTGGGATGTCCAGGTGTAAGGTCTGTTTGCAACAGAGAAGCCACGCCCATTTTTCAAAGTCACATTCTAATTATTTACTTTGTATGACACCCTGAGAGTGTGAGATTGCAGGACAATTTGTGGGCGTCAACTCCATTTCAGGGTCTGAAGAACAGAACTAAGGTCTGTAAGCTTGATGGGAAACAGGGTAGCCGCTACCACTGAGCCATCCCGAGGGCCTGAGCATGCCTGTCTTGCTCTTTCAAGTGAAGCCAACTCAGAGTTACCGAGAGCACAACGCCACGGCAGCAAACACATTACCTGCTGCCATTGAGCCATCTTGAGGGCCTAAACATGTCTGGCTGGTTCTTTCAAACGGAATGATCTCACGGTACCTAGTGCACAAATCCATTTAAGAAAAATGATACAGGCAGAAAACCTATAGAGAAGGGAGGAGGCTTATTAAGGGGTGGGGAGATGGCTCAGCAGTTAAGAGCCTCCACTGATTATTTTCAGAGAACCGGGGGAGCACCCACACCTGCAGGCCTAGAACCATGGATTTAACCCCAGCTTCAGAGGAGCTCTGCCACCCTCTTCTGGCCTCACAGCCACACCTGTACTCACATACGCTCATTCACACGTAACTTAAAAAAATTTTTTTAAAAATCCACCTGGGAGTGATGGTGCGTGCAATCCCAAGAATACTGAGACAGGAAAAATTCATGGTGTGGAAGCCAGCCTGGGATGCACAAGCAATATTGAAAAGAAAAAGAAAAGAAGCACACACACCCCCAAGTGCAGTGCAGAAGCATCATTAGTCAACAGTTGTTGATTGTATATGGTAAGATACACTATTTGCTGAAGCTCCTTTAACAGTGATTGCAGAACTAGGAAGCCCTGTTAGTGAAACGCACCCACGAAGAACAAAGCCCCTTCCTGATTAATGACTACATGGTCCTATACCACAGTATGTGGCGCTTGAAAAACCACGTTAACTTTTTTTTTTTGGGGGGGGAGGCTCTTTCTGAAAAAGAATTCTCAATGTGTTCAGCAGATTTCAGAATGATGCCGCAGTGTTCCTGGAGTAAAAAACATCTACTCTTGCCCGAAGTATCTAGGTGTCATTTGTGCCTCACAAATAATAATAAACTGATTTTGCCTCAATTATCTTGGTGATCCAAGTTAAAGTGTGTTTATGACCAGGAGTACTTGGATAATTGGCTCAAAATGCCACTGTGTTTTGTGTGTAGAGATGAAGCAATAAAATATGCCAAGAGGAGACAGATGAAATAAAAAGGATTCATGGGGGCAGTGGGAAAACGTGGCTGAAGTTGTAGATTTCTTTTTATGGGAAACAGCCTACTGCAATCCCAGTTGGGCATTCACAACGCATCAGGCCTAAATGAACAGGAGGGGGTGTGACCCGACAGCCAACTCCTCCTTGTCACATATCCAGAACTGTGCCACTGCCCAGGAGCATGTGTTGGGCAGCTAGTCAGTGGCGGCAGCACCATCTGTCTAAAAATTAAGAAGAGAAGTAGCAAGGCCTCTGCCAGAGACAAATGAGCCCCTAGCATGCACACACAGCTCTGTGAATTTCCATCTTAGCCGTGATTCATATGCCAGAGCCTACCTGAGACACTCGAAAGCACGTCAAATCAAAATCCAGGCACATGTTGTTAAATTTGGAAAGAAAAATATCTGAGTGGGGATGAAGGACTATTTCCATTTTCTCCATCTTCTACCTCCACACACATCTCAGGCTTTTTCAGGGAAAAAAAATAGTGGCATATGATCACCAAAACAGAGCTCTTACAAGATTGACATCGGACATTGTTTAAAAGCTGCCACATACAGACCGGTCAGATCTCAGTGGGTAAAAATGCTTACTGTGCAAGGCCCAAAGGACTTGAGTTCAATCCCAGGAACAACATAAAGCTGGAAAGAAAGGACTAATTCACAAAGTAGTCTCTGATCGCCGTGCACGCACATGATCTTTCAAACAGTAATAATTAGTAAGAATAATAAAGTGTCCTAGTAAAAACACTTGTCACCTACCAACAGTAGCAGAACATCACTGGGTCTGTGTGTTGATGGCATCCTAGAGCTGGTTAATAATGTAAGAGAAACAATGCCCTAGCACCAGGCAAAAAAAAAAAAAAAAAAAATCACAATCAGAAAGTTAGCTGTCCCACTGAAAGGAAGGAAGGTCCAGTTTTCCACCCATTACCATCCAGAAAAACAAGGAAGGTGGCACAAAGCATCCAGAAAGAAAGCCGCAGGGACAGACAGGGAGAAAAATGTTCATGAGTTAGGTGAAAGGCCACAGTGTATAAGACAGGTTTGAAACAGCCTACTGTGAACACTGCCCTTTGAAACAGGTAGTGATCAGTCACGATTCAGGAAAGCAACCACATAGGTAACAGAAGAAAATGTCTAGCTGGAGAAAGCACTCTACGTGGCCAACTCCAGCCAGCGTGGTTCGATTAGTTCTTTCTGAAAATCCTTTATACTTTGCCAAACATAGTTTCACTTAGCAGGACTCTCCTGGAATATATTTTTTTAAGTTTTCAGTCCTAGGTATGGCTTTATTTATTCTCTCTTGCCTGTCTGACCTCCCAGCACTGACAATGAGTTAACACTGAGGAAGTATCTTAACATCCAGCCCCCTCCCTCTCTCTACTTTTCTATCTACATGCTCACTTTCTCCTCTGTTTTCTCTCATCTCTGGAGAGAGAGAGAGAGAGAGAGAGAGAGAGAGAGAGAGAGAGAGAGAGAGAGAGAGACAGAGAGACAGAGAGACAGAGAGACAGAGAGACAGAGAGACAGAGACAGAGACAGAGACAGAGACAAAGACAGAGAGAGATGCCATCCACCTAGCTGCCCGGATCCACAAAGGATGCATTGCCTTAGCTTGCTTGCTACCCTTCTAATTTATTAACAAAAAGCACTTGTTTCCATCTCTAAAAGATGACCTGAATCTCTTTTATTTTTTGCTTCCCTTTTACAGTAACCAAACAAATGACTATCATCATCTCCAGCTAATACAGTTGCAATGACTAACTGCTCTCGCCTTCCTTTTTGTAGTTCATTTCCAATGGAACAGAACAAGAGTTCAAATGTATAAATCCAATGATTGTGTAACCCTCCTTAAAACCATGCAAAGGTCCCTTACTGTACTTCAGACTCCAAAGGACCCAGGACAACCCACAAAGTCCCCCAAGGCCTTTCCAGCTGTTTGCTGACCTCTTTCTGTTCAAGTATCCCCACTCTGCTGGTACAGTCTCGACGGTTACCATGGTCTCATTCCCAAAAGTGGACTCTGTGCTGTCCACCTCTCTACACAGCAACAGCAGAGGGATACTGAATACTCAACCTGTGGCTACCACAGAGAAGCAGAGAGGTCATATTTTAACTATTTAAAATGCAGTAGATCTGTTGACTTGTGGGTCCAGTCAGGAAGACTGCGTGTTTCATACCTCAAGCCATGCTCCTGGTCTTCCGTAGCTACCAAAGTGACAGGGACTTAGGGAGACACAACTTGTCCCACACTGGCTCCTTTGGCATCAGTCCTGGCTTCAGGTGTTACTTTCTTTGTGAAGCAATGTTGATTCCCAACAGCTGTGAAGGTAGTATTCTTGACCAAAGCAGCTGCCGGGAGGAGGGATTTGTTTTGGCTCACATTTTGAGGTCCTACAGTTTGCCATGTTGGGGAAGGCATGTGTGCAAGAGTGACTCTACCTATGGTGGCAGAACTATGGACAGCTGGTTATTGAGGTTTAATAGGGATCAGGATAAACAAGTAGGTTGAATAGATGTTTATTCAGGGAGAGATAACTCACAACATAGACAGATGAGCACCAGCAGGTTCCTGGTCCCAAGGATGCTTCCAGAAGTTCTCCTGTTTCAGTGCTGCAAGCAAGAGAGCGCTCCTGGGCCCCTCTTCAGACCTAGTTCCCCTAAGTAACATGGGCCCGTCTCCACCCTCAATGGGCGGGGTCAATGCCACAGGTGCAGACAAAGTGGATGTCTCACCATAGCTGGTGATACTGAGGCCATGGTCATGAAGCTGGGACAGATGAATAGTGATGCTCATCTGGCTTTTCCTCCTTTTTATTCAGCTTGAGCCCCCAGGCCGTGGGATAGTACCACACATGTGGTGAATGGGTTTTCCCTCCTCAGTCAGAGCTACTCTGGCAATATCCTCAAGACACACCAGAGTTTGGTCTTCTAGGTGATCCCATACTCAGTCATGTTGACAGGGAAGATGACTATAACACTTTCCAAAACGACTCTCGGGTACGCCATTTAATATCACACTGCAGAAGAGGGCCAATGCAGTTCAATGCAACCATTCAAGCTAGCAGTTTAAACACTTCCAAAGCTCTTACTAATACGTAACATAATTTATTATCTTTTATTTTTTTTATTAGTTAGGACAACAGTAAGTCAAAACCAAGTTGAGTTCACAAAACCAATTTATCATTATTTTGGAGTATCCATACTGATTACCTCTCTATAACATGGTTTTCTTCCTCTTCTACCTGCTTTCTTTTTCTCTGTTTGCTTTTGTTCACTAGGGCATAAGAACCTTTGCTCTGTCTGAATTTCCAAATCCAGACAAGCACATGGCACAGGGTCAAAACTCATAAAATACTCAACAAGTGTTTGATGAATGGAATTATGAAAGAAAAATAAAATTAAATGTACCACCACTATGTTTCATATTAAAGACTATCCATATATATTTAGTACACATATATACATATATATTTATTACATATATACATATATATATTTATTACATATATACATATATATTTATTACATATATACATATATATTTATTACATATATACATATATATTTATTACATATATATGGGTATATTAGGGTATATATATATACCCTAATTGCTTGCAGGGACAGATATCTCTAAATCTTTCCTTGAAAACTCTCTTATGACGAGTATACTCGTGGATAAAATCATGAAGTAGCACTCCATGGGAAACTTCTTTAAAAAAAATGTGTTGCTATCTTAATTTACTTATCTCTTATAGAAATAAACACTTGCCAGAGTTTTAAAACGTATATATTGAACATGTAATGAAATGCCTATAGTCATTGTAGGCACAGGAGTGGGGGCATGCAATTTAAACATATAGCTCTGAGTTGCAAGTAATCTGGGAAATTCAGAATTAGCAGTCTGGATATAAATGACTAAAAGGTCATATTTCACATTGTTTTCTATGGCAGTCTCTAATTGCTGTTGTAGGAACTGAATTTAGACTAACAAACGTAACCGTCTTGTTAAGATAGACTTTACTAGTACTTCCAAATATAGTCAGGGAGAAAACACAGAATGCTTGTACTGGCTTTCCATGCAGTGCTGCTCCTTCTTTTAATTTGCAGACAATGTAAGTAATGCCTGTGTGTGTGTAACTAATGAACAAGCACAAAAGTCAAAGCAGGGAAGCAAGATGTGAGGGCCAGTGTAGACCTCCACAGCCGTTAAAAATGAAAGCATCCCACCACAGGTACACCATTGGACGTGGCAAAACCCTGTGAACCGGTGTCCCTGAGGATTGCCTTGTTAAGCACCCAAGAGCAATGGGCTCAAGGCTCCCAAATCTTAACCATGTCATGAACAATGTTATACTATTTCAAGCAAATATAACCTTGTTATTTTATTGTCTTCCTGATAAAGTCAGCTAGACACTCAGCCCTTCTCTGCTCCCTGCCTTCCAGTTTAAAATGCTTTTATCCCTTAATAGCAAGTCTCCCAGACCCTTGGCAAAGATGAACAGACCCATCAATAATATCAATAACCACGGTACCTCTTTCCACTGTACTTGAAAGTATTGTGATTCCCAGAAAACTGAAGTCTTGGGAAATAATATGAATAGTATGCATGTTGTTACAGTCTCCAAAATAATGATAAATTGTTTGGTTTTTCTGAACTCAACTTGGTTTTGACTTACTGTTGTCCTAACTAATAAAAAATAAAAGATAATAAATTATGTTACGTATTAGTAAGAGCTTTAGAAGTGTTTATACTGCTAGCTTGAATGGTTGTATTAAACTGCATTTGTCCTCTTCTGCCTCAGTGACAACCACAGGATTTAACTAAATCTGGATCTCACAGCTAAGCCTTTTGCTGCATCTCTGACACACTAGGAATAGACATTTTCAACGTGAATATGAGTGAATAGTGGTCGCAAGATGGACTTCAGGTTTACTGACCTGATTTCTGTCCAGTGATAACTAATTTTAAAATGACCCTAATTTCAAAAGGTAAGCCACATATTGGTAAAGGCCTGGGTTAAAAGGACTTGGTCATCTGTCTTCTTCCTTGAGGCTGATAATTCTGGATATCTCCTCCCCAATACTGTGCTATAATAGGGTTTTCAAACTTAAAAGTGATTTTTCTTCTCTCAGCTAGAACATATTTATTTAGACGAATGTGTGGGTTAAACTTACCTACAACTGCCTTCTTTTGTGTCTTTCCACAATACTGAAATTTAAAGTGGGTTTTACTTCATCTGAGAGAATTCTAATGGCATTCATACTGTTACTTTTGTGCAAGTGACAGTAGGATACCAAGGTACATGTTATCAGGGGCACAGGGACATCTTTGGTCTGTAAACTTAATTCTCTCCGTGTTCCCAAAAGTTAATGGGCTACATTGAACAAACTTCCTTCTAGAAGGAAATCCTAATAGGCAGGAAACTGTGTATAATTAGGTAATGGAAGGAAGGGGGGGAGAAAGAAAGAACACAGACAATTAATACACAGAATATGTACTCTAAGTGGTCCATCTCCCACTGATCAGAAGAGAATGCTGGATACTCTGAAGTTACAGTTTGTTCTGAGCTGCCATGTGGGTTCTGCAAACCAAACCCAGGTCCTCTGCAAGAGCAGTAAGTATCTCTTGGCCTGTGACTCATCTCTCTAGTCCTTACCAGGGCTGGCAAGATGGCCCAGCCAGTAAAGATGTTTCTCACACAAGTATGAAGACCTGAACCCAATTCTTGATTGCCACGTGAGTGAAGAAAAGAAACAATTTATACAAGTTGTCCTCTGTGGCAAGTGCAATCTGGTGCATGCCTGTGCATGCATACATGCACTCCCATGCATGCACATGCTCGTGTCGTGCGCACGTGCACACACGCGCGCACACACTGATGTAGTTTACACGTTGTGAAGCTCACCCCTGTGGAATATACACTGCTATGTTGCTGACATAGTCACAATGGCATGAGTCCATCCCTTGTCTAACCTGGGGTCACGCCTGAAAACACAAACACTGTGCTCATTAGCAAACATTTCTAACTTCTCACCTCCCCACACCCTGCCAGTCATGGATCTGATTTCTAACTCTATGGATATTCATGCTCTATAGTGATAAAATAACAAATATGTAGCCTTTTACACCTGTCTTCCTCCCCTTAGTGTATTTCTAAGATCCCTCCGCATTGCAGCATATGTTAGTATGTATCCTTTTTATGGCAGAAAAAAAAAATCTCCCACAGAACCAATACAATAGCACAGGCGTTCTTTACCCTCTGGATGCTTATCACTCAGCATCAGGGTTAAAATCCTGTTTTGGCTTGTGTTTTCCTTTCTCCTAGCATCCTGTCTTACACTTAATAGAGTCTGTTTAACCGTTATTATTTTCCTCCCTTGTGTGTGTTTTCATTATTCTAAGAACCCACTGCTAAATCCAGGCTGTAAAAACTTGTTTCCTCCTTAGTGTTTTGTATTTTTAGTTCTGGCATTTAGGTCTTTGGATCACTTAGCGTTTATTAACATTTCTTTTTAATTTCAGGTGTGTGTGTGTGTGTGTGATGTACACGTGTGTGCAGATTATGTGCACACTCATGTGGGACTATGTGCTGTGGCCCAGAGGCTGACGTCGTGGTGGTTCCTTCACTCTGTTTTCCACTTTGCTCAGTGAGAGACAAGGTCTCGGTAACTCTGTGGATCTTGTCTCAGACAGTCCTCACCCTGTACCCCACACTGAGGTCTCAGACACGTGGCCCCACAACTGACTGTTATGTGCTCCACAGCATGTGCAGAAGAAGCTTTATGCACTGAAGCACCCCCCACACCCACACCATGAGTTAACCATTGCTGATGTCATGAGAAGGTCAGTCTAGCTCTATCTGCCTGCATGGGAGTATCTTGCTGTCTCATACATCATGTTGAAAACTGTTTTTCCTCAGTGTACTGCTTGGGAGTCCATCTGCCGCAGATGCAAATGGGAATTGGATCATTGGTAACATTAGGAAGCCTCCCTCTCTCTGAGGTGAACTGGCCTCACCTCAAATATGCTTCTTAGTCTCCCTTCTGGACTGAAGACAGTCTGGACTCCACCTACCAGCCTGCCCAGTGCAGTCCTTATGAAATCTTATTCACTTTCTGGACACTATGATTATTGTTCCTTTCCCATGCAACCCCTCGTCTGCCTGTCAGTGAGCATGACTCTGGCAGCTCCAGTCCAATTTTGCTAATGCAAAACAAACAGATAAAATAACTGTTGTCTTTCTGTGTATTCTGCTGCCTGTTTCTTTCTATTTGTCTTTGCTTTTTGTGAAAATAGACATTTTTCCTCCTATAGCATATCCTGACTACAGCTTCTCCTCCTACCACTCCTCCCAGTTCCTCCCCACGTCCCCTTCCATCTCCATCCACTTATAGGGATAATAATAATATAATTAATATAATATAATAACGTAAAAAAAAACTAACACATCAAAAGAAGACAGAGCAACGGAACACAAAGGAGTCCAAGAAAAGGCACAAGAAACAGAGACCCAATCATTTGCACACTCAGGAATCCCATAAAAATACTAAACTGAAAGCCATGATGCATACTGCAAAGGACCTACCTATAGGTGGGAGAAAAAGAGAAAGGAAATAAAATCTACATGTGTGCATTTTTTCATTTGCCACGTTTATGTTTATACTGAAGGACCTGGAAACTACATTTATGTAATAGCCAGCAGTATCCACATTGTTATTGATTGTACAGATAGCTTTCTCATTTCATAAAATGAGAGCTTTCTCATTTTGTTTTATGAAATGAGAACAAGAGTCTCTTCATCCATGAAGCAGCATTCCCACTGTCTTAGATGTTTAAAAGCATATTTTAATATCTTGTCTGTTGTACAGCAGCTTTTCCTTAAAAGCAATGCTTGTGAGTATTTACATGTGCTGCTATTCTTTGCTTTCAAACATGATGTATTAACATGGTTCATGGTGAAATACAAGAGTCCAGGAAGACAGACGAAAGTATCCTGGTTGGTAAATGCACAAAAATAGACACGGGATTTTTAAGCACTTTATGTAAGGCAAGCCCAAGCCAGTCCAACCCCAGGTTTCTTAAGTACACACCACACACAGGTTGAATCTTTACATAAAATCTAAAGAGACTGCCACTTGGTGAGTGAGCATCCTACATCTCATACTTTAAGATTCATTGTGTTTATAGCTGCATTCAGCCTCACAGAATCTAGTATTGTTTATTGTAGTGTCTCTAGATATCAGCTTCAAAGAAGCCATCTCAGCTATGACTAAGAGTTGTGTGATTGACTTTACCATGACACATACTAGCCCTTGTGAGAGTAGACTGAAAGTGTTAGAACACGTTATTTTAAAGAGAATCACCTCCACACACTATAGAAAAATGCAGTCTGTGTCTATAAATGGCCTACTATTTATCATTCAATATTTAACATACATGCACACACACACACACAGAGAGATGTCAGCATTATCTGGGGTCCTCAATCTGAGCCCCACCCACTCAGGATGTTAGGAGAGAGAACCTCTTAGTTCATCCAGAGTTGCTTTTGCCTGAAACTACAGAGGCACGCCTTTCACTCTCCCAAACCACAGAACCACAGTAACTTTCCACAGAGATGACAAATTACATACAAAGCTTAGGTGCAAGGATTTCTTTTTAGCCCCAAATCTAGAAATGGGGTGTTTGAAGTTTAGTAAGAAGAGCAGGTGAGACATGGAAGAAAAAAAACAGGTGACCCATGGGTGATTTTAAAATAATGTTACATTACTGATTTGGTTATTGCTTTATAATTACTATTGTAGGCAAACTTACAGGTTCACCTAACCAAGGATTCTAGAAAGAGTGGATAGAGAATGGACAGAGAATGCCTCTGATTATTCTAAATTGAAATTATTGTTGTCACTCACCATGGATCCTATTCCATATTATCAGTTGTTCAAATAACTGAAGCAAATCCCAGAAGAGACATTCAACGATTAATTTATTTCATTACAAGGGTCCTTCAGTTTATCCTCACTCTACAGTGATTTTTGTGAGTGGGGAATTTTTTTTATACAAATACACTCATATCCTTATTTTAAAGAATGTTGTTCAAACAGGTGTTTTACTTTGCCTGTTCAAAAACGATCAAAATTTAAGTTCGAACATCTACATTTTCTCCCATAGACATGTAAGTCAGCTGCCTGCAAAATCCACATATCCTCCTTTTGCAGTTTTTAACAAAAAGCTAATGTTGCCACTCGGCTAGAACCAGATTGTAGAGGAAGGATATACCCCTAACCTTATAAAACTGCCCTGGAATTTTAATGAGCACCGCGGTCAGAAGCCCAGCCTTGCATCTCACCCAATAGATGGTTCTCTTGCAGCAGTATGCTCCCTAGCTCCAGGTTGGGAATTGGCCCAGGACCACCTTGGGATGGAAGAGGGCCACCTACTGACTCACCACCACCACATCCTGAGGCATCTTCCACCCAAGTCTTCCCTGGGCCCACCCCTGCTGAAGTCCCAGGGTCTGAAGAGATCCCAGCATTAATGCATTAAATTTAAATTTCCAGTCTCTGGTTTTCATATAACATTTCAAGATCAACATCTCTATTATTAGAAGCATATTATTTTTATTTTTGAATTTTTATAACACCTTTATTTTTTTTTTTTTTCTACTGGGAAATTCCAAAGAGGCTATTGAATGCCATTACCACACAGGCAGAAATCCTCACAACACCCATATGAAGGAGGTGTTAACTGAGAGAGTAGGAAAAAGGATTCAATATCCCCTCCTCACAAAAGTCCAATTCCTAATCATTAATGAATAAAATACAGCTTGAGTTCAGTGGCCACTGGGAATAATTGGCATGTATTTTCTCAGCTGCCTGTCAATAAAAATGGCTATAATCTAACAACTCCATGGACTTATGGCTAAAATAAGTCCTCTCCCGCATCCTAGCATAGAACCAAGCCAAGTCAAGTGCTAGCACACACTCTGCTCTGTCCCTGACCATTTCAGCTCGCCTTCTCCACACTTTTCCGAGTCCTCGCTGAAGAGGTACTGACAGTGAGGAAGTCAGCTTTCTCTTGCCCTCTTCTCTGGCCTGGCTTCTCTCTTCTTCAAAATCTTTGTTGACCAAATAATAATGTCTGATGAAGGAAAGATAATAAGGTTTAAGAAATGGGCATGGGTCAGTTGTTAAAGCAGATGATGATACAGTATCATTCTGAATTAACAGCCTAGCATGGTGGTGGTTGGAAGTAAGTCTCCTTTTACAAGTATTTTTTTATATGGCTCTAACATTCACCATTAGTTCTGCTCTCGTACCCCTGTAAGCTATAATTACTAGTGTGTTTGACTTAATGCCAGGACTTGATGGTGGCTGCAGTGGGAGAGGCTCAAACACACCATGGCCGGACAGAAGGTGATGGCTTGACAGGGATGTTTGATAGCTGAGACAAAGCGAGTGTGTGCAACAGACCCTCTACCCAAGGACAGTCAGGACATCACTACATCTAAGTCTCAGACTTCCATGTCACATTGCACACATGGGGCAGGAAAAAGCAGGCAAAGAAAAGAAAAACTGTGTTGACTATGATACAGAAGAGAAAGGGTTGTTGCTGCTCCAGAGACACAGGAAGGATTGTGGCTGAACTAAGATTCATTAAGGTACTTTTCAGTGCTTACATCCTATGGGGTAGCCTGATAAAAACCAGGACAAGTTAGACCTTATATTCTCCTCACACATGTAGGTATGTACTACCCACCTAAGTCATGGACTGCCTAGCAAAGGGCTGACTAGAAGAAAACTACAGAATGACTTTTAAAAAATGAGCAGTGAGTATCAGTTAAGACTCAGAAGTCACATGTGCTACCTAGATTTATATAATGACTTATTTCATTAATCCTCCTGCCTTTGTGTGTGTGTGTGTGTGTGTGTGTGTGTGTGTGTGTGTGTGTGTGTGTGTAAGGGTAGGGGTTAAATTGTTAAATCCTTGGCTACATACTGTGTTAAAGGCCTGCCCTGGCTAAAAATCTCAAACAAAAAGGGGAGGGGAGAGAAAAGGAAGGAAAGGGAAGGGGGGAGGAGAGGGGAGGGAAAGGGAAGGAAGAGAAGAGAAGAGGAGAGGAGAGGAGAGGAGAGGAGGGAAGGGAAGGGAAGGGAAGGGAAGGGAAGGAAGGGAAGGGAAGGGAAGGGAAGGGAAGGGAAGGGAAGGGAAGGGAAGGGAAGGGAGAGAAGGGGAGGGGAGGGGCGGACACAGCGGAGGTCCCAGACTGAGGGCTCTGTAGTAGAGCTTGTTTCCCAGGGAGCTTAGGAACAGCCACAGAGGTGTCAGATAAAGTGACAAGGTGTTGATGTGTCTTCAGCCACTCAGAAATAGGGCCATTAAGACTGATGTGCCTAAGAGTGGTGGGGTACTGGCCTAGCATGCAGAAGGCCCTAAGTTGGATCCACAGGCACTGCAACAAACCATGGAAGATAGCCCATGTGAGCAATCCCATTCCTAAGGAGGCAAAGACAAGAGGATCAGGAATCCAATACCATCTTTAGCTACAAAGAGCGTTTAAGGTCACCTTGGGCTATGGGAGACCTTAGCTCAAAAACTAAAAGGAAAGGAAGGGAGGGGAAGGGAGGAGAGGGAAGAGGACAGAAGAGTAGAGAAGGAAGCAAGGAGAGAATGGGGGAGGAGGGAACAGCACCACTAAGCAGGCTTGGAGTCTTAGAAGCTTGGGAATGCCCCTGAGATCAGTGATTTCCAAACTTCTGCTCCTTTCTCATTCTATTGGAAAATGTAGCTGGCCCTCGGCCGCAGAGTTTTAAATCTCCAGGTCAAAGGATGTCCAGGACATGTGTGTATGTAATAAATATGATAGCACCTTCTGGAGGTTGCAGGATTACACATTATGATATACTGTATCTGATGGGTGTGGCCATCCCAGTGGCCTTCAGCACAAGGTCCCATTCACACATGCTTATTCTTTATACATCCGCTGGCATCTTGAAGCAGGTCTATTTACATGATGCCCAGGAGGCTGTGTTAATAACTCATAACTCCCCAGTTGGAAATCTAGAAAGGTAATTGACAGAAGGTTAAGGAGAAGGCCTTATGATGGTTGCTCACATTGACTTGCCTAGAAGACTATGCCAACCATGCTGTGGGGAGGGCAGTTTCTCATCATATGATGGAATTGCTCTTCCATCTTTTAACTTTTTAATAACACAAGAATTTTCCCTGGAGGAATATTTAACCCCTCCCTTCTGCCCACGCAGTCAGCAGGCTGACCTTACCTTGAACAGCAGGACTAGGTAATAGGAACCGGTGGTATATTCCATCTCTCTCTCTCTCTGCTCTGCTAAATGAGGTCTAGCTGACCTCATTCTGCCCCGTGGAATTTGTAACAAACGTCAGGATTTTGAGAAAGAGAACTTGTCTATTCCCATATGGAGTGTGAGCTCAGAAGATGAATAGATAAGCTTGTGAGTTAAAACCACCGGGGGTGATGCATATGCATGCCTCTGGTCCCAGCATTTGGGAGTTCAGGGCAGGAGGATCAGAGTTTGAGGCCATTGTCATCTTCATAAGGAGCTTGAGGCTAGCCTGGGCTACATGACTCCTTGTCTCAAACAGACAAAAAAAAAAAAAAAGATAGTATTAATGTTTGGAAGCTACACTTCCAAACATCAGCTTCCAAAAGGCTTATTGATTCGATGTGTTTTCCTTCTGCTTAAGCAACTTGACATTTGATTTTTGTGTCACTTGTGACTAACCATCCTAAGTTTCAACAGGGTAAATAAACAAATTTGGCGTTTTCTAACCTCTGAAGTGTTTACAGACTGGAAGCTAGCCTCTCTTCCATTCACGGTCTCTCGGTGACTGTCAAGATGATTTTTGTCTGCGGTGTCAAACCCAGAGCCTGGGAAATCAAACTGCAGTGGACGGTACAGCAGAGGCTTATTAACAGTCAGCTTGGTTCACTCCCAATCCCAGGGTCATCAAGCATCCATCCTCATTCCACCTTTAAACACTGTTGTTTATCTACTTATACATTTGCCTCCATCCCTCCTTCCCTGCCTCCCTCCCTCCCCCCCCCCGTGTGGTGTGTGTGTGTGTGTGTGTGTGTGTGTGTGTGTGTGTGTGTGTGTGTGTAGATGTTTTGGACATGTGCATGTGGAGACCAGAGGACATCTCAGAGGTCAGTTCCCTCGGGCCTGGGCTACTGAGCTCATATCATCAAGCTGGAAGGCCCCAATGAACCATCTCACTCACTTCTAACTTTTTTGTTTTAAATGTTTGCGCATCCGCAAGAAGCTACAAGTTGCTATTATGACGCTGTGAGGCTAATCAATCGCTGTAGAGTGAGACACCGTGCTAGCCAAGTCACTGTTCAAGGATTACAGTCTGCAAGAACACGCTTTCATAGAGGAATACACCATAAAGCAAAGCTGCTCTGCTGTGCTGAAAGTCCAGCCCAGCATCACGCCTGCTGGTTGCTAAGCTCAGACTTCTGGCACTGAGGCTACCTAGGATATCTCCGTGTCTCTAGTCTCTCAGAGAAAAACATCAGCTTGCTTAAGAAATGGTTTCCTAGTTCGCTTCCGGGGAGGACAGGGACATAAAGCAAACAAGTAGCACTGGCTGTGCAAATTGCTCTAAAAGTCTATATTGCAGAGATTAATGTCCGTCTGGGTGCAGAGCAGAGGAAACTGGACGTGTTACCAATTTGCCACACTTGCCCTGTTCTTCATGGCCTCAGCCCCTCCTTCCAGTGAGCACGACTTCTTTGTGCCATATTTATTTCTCAGAGTAGAAGACGCTCGGCTTTTCGGGTTTTTGCATAGAACCTTCTCAACTGTACAGGGTTAAACACGGCTGCCTCACTCCCCGCTGCCGTCTCGCATGGCTCCTGCCGGTATTTATCACCACGGCCTGACTTCTGTATCTGTCTGAGCAGCCAGCAACCCAGTCCTCTCCTGGTGCCGTCTGCCACTCTGCCAGAACCGTACCGGTTGCAGAGAAAGTCTGTATTCTACTGCTCTTTTGGCTGGGAGAATAAATTCCAGCCCAAGTTCAAGTTGAAAATGAATCCCTCAGTAGGCAACATGGACCTACTATCTTCCTGCGGTCTGTATTAAAACCCCTCTGGCCTCAGCAGCCCTGAGTTTTACAGCACCACGGGTTCATAGTTAATAACATGTTCTGTACCGGGCACCATGGGAAATTCAGGGGCAGAAGGCCAGGCTTCACATCAGCCTACTTAAGAAGAAAAAGAAAAAGCCTGTCCCGACAGCTGCTTACCCTAATGCTCACCACATGCTCACACCAAATTCCTCCCACTTTTATTGTTTACCTTGGCCGTACAAGGCCCCGGCTTCCATCCCTTTGGCCTTCATTTGGGTGTGCATATTCAGACAAGCTCCTACTGTTGTACTGCTTGGGGTCTAACAGAACAGCAGCCCGAACCTTACATCTCAGTGTCCTTGTGCAAAAAGACGATGAAGCCTTCTAAAATTAACAAAAAAAAAAAAAAAAAAAAGCAAAATCGATAATAATCCCACACTTAAAACACATCTATTAAGTCTTTCTATCAGCTTTTTAGGCATACCTGGGAAGTGAGTGAAGGGAGTGTTCTCTTAGTTTAAGTTTATTAGCCAATATGTTTGTTAGAAGCCTGTTTTGTGAATCCAGCCATTCTGTAAATATTTCTCTAATTCTTTTGAAATAAATAAAATCCACACTTTGCTTTATGCAACAATAAAAATGAAGAATCTATCAAAGCAAGAGATTAAAAAAAAAAAAAAAAACACAGCTGAGAGCAGCCATAGGAGAATCCCCCTATCTAAAGGCACTGGAAAATAATCTTGGAGAGATAGATAATATTTATATGCTAGGCATATCTCATTACATATTTAAATCATATTAAAATACACAGATTTCCAGCCAGTAGCCATTGATTTTTTTTTTTAAAGAATGTGCCCATTGACCTTATTTTTCTCTCAGATTTGTTTATAAATGTTTTCTGCATCATACTAGGCCCCTTTCAAAAGTGAAAATATCTTAAGGGCTTGTTTGGCTGCAAGACAAATAAAACAAACAAAATGTATACAATTTATTTAAATAGAAGTAGTTTGCTTATGAGGGCTAAGAGTACTTAGAGGTCTGTGAGTCGCATGCTACAGCACAACCTCACATGGCTGAATGCCTTTAACCACACAGCTGGATGAGAGAGTGCTTAGAGAGAGCCTGATACTCAATCTCAAAGTGACAAATTATTTATCATGCTGAAGGAATCCCACAAGCCTATGACATCAATTTATTTCACTCGCTTGGTACTGACTCTGGCTCTCGATTCTTCCTCCTTTCCCATGGACTCAAAACTGTCAATGAGTCATGAGAATGCCTTTTCTCAGTCAGAGTGGAAACCAAGTATGGTGCTGCGCCTTTCTCCTCCAGTGCACCAAGGCGTCAAGCAAACACTCACCACGGAGTAAGCCATGCCTCACCCGCTCTAATTTAAGGCACTAGAAAAAGCATCCCTCCCCCCAAAACAGTGAGCAAATTCATGCCAATTTTCAAATTAAAACAAAATCTAAATAGTTTTCTGTGTTTTTCCTCCATGTATTCCACTCAATACATAAAGAGAATCCCAAAAGTCCCAATACCCATAAAGCTACACTGTTACATGCAGAGAGAATTTCTAATAATTTCACTCACTCAGAGTTGTAGAACGTTAAAATACAAACAGAATGTCTGTTATAACATTACCTGAGACACCTTAAATGCCCTCCCCTGATAATCAGATTGATAATTAATTTATATGCCATCCTAGAGCCTTCATTCAGTGAAGCTACCCACAGCTAAACACTGAGCCAAACTCCTGGAATCCAGTTGCAGAGATAAAGGAATGATAAGCAAAGAGGTCAAGACCAGACTACAGAAATCCACAGAGACAGCTGACCTGAACAAGGGGGGAGCTCATGGATCCCCAGGCTGATAGCTGGGAAACCAGAATAGGACCCACCCAGACCCCCTGAGCATGGGTCTCAGTTATAAGGCCTGGGCAGTCTAAGGGACCTCTGACAGTGGACTTTGGGAGCACATTCCCCATGGAGGGATACTCCCTTAGCCTAGAGACAGGAGGGAGGGCCTAGGCCCTATTCCAATTGACTTGACAGATTTTGATGATCCCTCCTAGAAGGCATCATCCTCCCTGTGGAGTGAGGGGAGGGAAGGATAGGAGGGAGGCGACAGATTGCATGGGAGGATATATATATATAGATATATGAAGAATGAAGATAAATGAAGAATACTGAAATGAACTTACAAAAAGTTGCAAAATTGGCCTATCCATGGGATCATGATTTCTTGTAGCCTACTGGTCACATTTCCCTTTCATTTTTGTGAGTAACAGTGACCTACACTGTTATCAACTTTCTAGAACTTAAGGGAAGTTGTAACATAGTTCAAAGATAACAAACGGTAGTGATAAGTAAGAATAGTGTGCTAAAAGGACAGTGCTCATAAGCCACCCCAGAAATTCCTGTGATTTTGTTGTGTTGCCTGGCAACAAGGATCCTGCAGGTATAATTAAATTTATTAATTTTAGATGTTAAAATGGAAAGATTACATGGATGTACCCAATCAGGCCAGCCCTTCAAAAGCAGAAACATTTTTTTGTTTTGTTTTGTTTTCTAGCTAGCAGCAAAAGAGTCTTAAGGCTTAAAAGGAGTTTGCCAGATCATTGCTGCCGTGAAGACAGAGCGGTTCTTCCAATGAGAGGACCTGAGCATATCTTCTAGTCACTGGCAACTATCTCCAGCCAATAACCACTGAGAGAAACAAGGCTACAGAACTGGAGTCTACCAATAATTCAGGTGAGTCTGGAAGGTCCTTTTGTTCATAGAGCCCAATGGGTAATTCCTTTAACCCTTTCATACCCTTAGCTGAGGACTCAGACCAACTGCATGGGGCAGAACCCGGAAAATTGTAGGTTAATAGACAAACGTTACCTAAATCAGCTCCGTATTAATCTACAATAAAAAGCAAATATGTACACCAATCCCTTTTATGTACTGTACAAACACTTGCCATAATAACAATCAATTAATCACAATCTTACATATCTGTTAACTGTACATGAACAAGCACTCAGCCATGCCATGGTGATTTTCACCTGAAGAAGGAGTGATGGGTAATTTGACAAGTCTCCTTGGCTGGATTAGACAATACCTAAGGGATTAGTAGATCACACCTGTAAATATGTCTGTCTGAGCATTCACCCAGACAATTGGGTGCTAGGGATGTGGCTTGGAAAGGAGAGGGCCAGCCTATGATAGGAGAGGCTTGGGATTGATTTCCCAGCACTATCTAAACTGAGTTGGTGGAGGCACACAGGCCGTAACCCTGGAGACATCACCAGGAGGCTGGAATCTCAGGACTTCAGGTTGATGCTGGCCTCGACCAGTTAGAGGTCTGCCTGGACTACATTAGACCCTGTCTCGAATCTACAGAAGGAGAGTTAGGTTGCTCCAGAGATTAGACCATGAAGTCTGACTTGATGGTTAAATGACTTTCTTGGTGGATTTATAATGATCAGAAAATGGTAAAAAAGTAGCAGATAGGGCCAAGGTGGAGGAGGTCACTGGGGTCATGTATTTGGAAGCCATAATTTTCTCAGAACCTTGGTATCTTTCTGTATGTCTCTGATTTCTGATCATCTATGAAGTGAGCATCGATCTGACACATGCCTTGATATTCTACCCAAGGCCATGTGGTCAAAGCAATTATGAACAAGCCCCTCTGAAATAGTAAATAAAAACAAATCCATCAATCCTTCCTTTAAGTTGCTTCCATCAAGTATTTTGTCACAGTGATAAGTAACTAATGGCTTTCAGTTTAATGAACAAAATGATGTCACATATGACTGATAAGTTGAAAGTTAAAACACTTGCACATAACATAAGAGAGACAGAGAGAGAGAGAGAGAGAGAGAGAGAGAGAGAGATTTATTTGATCAGCAATATGTGGAATTTGTAAATAAAACAGAAACAAAACAAGAAACAGCCAAGTCCACATTCCTTTCTACTCTGCCCATGGTAGGCAATGTCAGAAGTACTACTATGAAGGTAACTGTCATTCCAAAGAGTGCCCTGTATTGTAACGGCAACCTTTAGAGAAGCCCATGCCTGTGAGCAGAGAGCCTGTGGTCCCCTTCCATCCTGTCAGCCACAGAGGGGAAGGAAAGAAAGCGTCATCACCTGGATTGTGATGCATGTCCCACACTGGCTGGCCTTCGGGAGGGAGCTGAGAATAAAGAGGAACAGCCCATGTTTGTCCTGGCAGGTGCCCTGCCTGTCGTCAGCACTGACAAGTCCCTGCTGTTAGAAAATGTCCACCTTCAGCCAGGGAAGTGCATGCTGTGCATTGGTCACACTGAAGAACCAGGAAAGGGCTATAAATTTCCAAATACATATCTACAGATGTTTAAAAACGACTACTTTGTCTTCAGTTGACTCCTAAAGGTAACGGAAAACACATGTTTTTGAAAAGGGTGAGGTGGGTATTTTTTTAAATTTTTGAATATGTCATTGTGGTGTGGTATATTAAAGGGCTGGGTTGTCTAAAGAGGCATACTTGATTTGTTTCTCTTTTAGACAGATAGAAGTAAATAAATATAAAACATCTTATTAACTGGTCTCTGAATCTCTATCTCTCTCTGTCTCTGCCTCTCTCTGTCTCACTCTCTCTGTATCTCTGCCTCTCTCTGTTAGGCTTTGAAAGTGAAATATCCCTCATATGATCACGTCTTGGAATCCTCGCTCCCTAGATGGTGTAAGTGTTCAAGGAGGTTGGAGAACCTTTAGGAGACGGAGCCTGGCTCAAGGAAAGGGCCTACTGGGCAGATAGCTTTGAGATTTGCACCACCCTCCCTGTGGAGTGGGGGTGTAATAGGGTGGGAGGGGGGCAGGAGTCGGGGAGGGAGAAGGAACTGGGATGGATATGTAAAGTAAGAAAAATTAACAAATATATATGAAAAATACAAGTTTTGATGGGAAAACAAAGCTGTGTAGCTTGGCCCCCGTTTTGGCCTTTTCTCTGCTTTCTTATATACCCGGATGTGAGCAACGCCTGCCCCCAGCTGTAAACTGTGCTTGCCACCTCCCTTCACATCAGCATGGGCTGTACGCCTCCTAAACTGTGACCCCAATGAATCTTTCCACCTTTACGTTGCTTCAGTAATTATCACAGAGATGAGACCTTCCAATCCCCTCCTTGTAAGGGTCCCGTAGTAACACCCTTCACCACATAAAGCACTCTGCATGAGGAAGATGTGCTTGGGGAGACCTGAGTGATACCCAGCAGAGGCAGCGTCTAAAAGGAACCTGGGAAGCCGCTCTGCTTTCCAGTGTACGCACTGCACTTGATGAAGGGAATGACCACTGCTGTTCCTTATGTTTTAGCAACAGTGATCAATATGGACTACATGTATGAGCCATTTGTACACACGTGTAAGGTTGAGAGGCATGCAGGAAATTTTCATAAGAAAAATTCTGGATTGAATTGGTCTATGGCACAACGATTTTGTATAATAATAGTGTTAGCATAAACGGGATTTTGATGATGGGGTTTTTTAATAAATACAGTAAAGGATTATGATAGAGGTTAGTTTAGTGGGGAGAATTAACATAGGTAAAGGTAGGATAAAATGCTGCCTCTGTCTCCAATAAAGCAGAGGCTTCAAGGGATTAAAAAATAAAACCAGGAAGTGTCACACAGCTAGAACACATGAGTTTCTATTGAGGAGCCATAGAGACTGTGGCTTAGGTTAATGATTAAGAAAAACAATTGACTCCCAGTAACGCAGCTAGCTTAAAATCTTTTAATACACTAAATTAAATCCTAATAATACACTAATGTTGGGACATGTGTTCACAGGTTTTGGAGTATATCATAGCTGAAACAAAGCCTTAAAATGATTAAGATATTTTGATAATAGCTTTGAAGTTGGGAATCAAAAATGCAAGGCAGACAAATTATTGCTAGCTGATGTACTTTCCTTGCAAGGATTGGTTGGTGATCAAAGATGATAATTAATTCCTTATACCCATTTCTTCCCTCAATCTCCAAATTATATAAAAAAAAATACTGATGAGTGGGAATGCACCCTAAAGATATAAAGTTGAGCTGATTGATTGTTTTTCATGTATGAAAGTTTATGTGTGTGATTCCTTATACGATTACCTTTCAGGATAAGTAATAAAGTGATTGGCCCTGTCTTTATAACTGCAAAAATGCAGCCTGCCAGTGAAAGAACTGGCCGAGAAGAGCTTGCTGCTTGCCTACACCCTGTAGGCAACCTACAAGTTGCTTAGGCATGAATGCATGTGGGTTCTCAGGACAATTTGTTCTCCACCTGTAATATATAAAATGTTTAATCATGGATATGGATAATATGCCAGTTTTTACTTGTAATCATTGTAATCATACACTTGAAAAATAGCATGTAACCAGACTGTAATTTCTATGTTGCCTGAAAGAATTTGTTGGGAAATATAAGCAGTAGAGGAAGAATAAAGAGAAAGAATAGGGAAAAATAAAGACAGAAAGAAAACATCGAGAATGAGAGAATAAGGAAGAATAAATACCCAGTTGGAAAGAAAACATCAAGAGAGACAGCAGGGATATTTCTGGATAGAGATGAGAAAAGAGAATATAGAAGATAGAATGAAGAATACAGAAGAAGAAAACCATTAAGAGAGTGTCGGAGTGTCTTTTCTCTTGCCTCTTCAGATGAAAAAGTGATAACAGACAACTCCGCACTGCTGGAGGCTGTCCCTCCAGACAGCAAAAGAAGGTACATCTCACGTCAAAGTACGTGCTCAGCATGAGAAGTCTTTTATTCTCTTTTTTCTCTAAATTAAAACAATCTTATTTTACACATTGGTCCCAGTTTCCTCTTCCTCCCATCCTCCCATGCCTCCCACCAATTCTCCATCCCACCTTTCCCTCCCATGAAACATTATCAAAGTCTATCACATCATTAGGGGCAGGGCCTAGGCCCTCCCCCATGTGTTTAGGCTGAGAGAGGATCCCTCCATACAGAATGGGCTCCCAAAGTCTATGCACTAGGGATAAATATTGGTTCCACTGCCAGAAGTCCCATAGACTGCCCTGATCTCCCAACTGACACCAATGCTTTTTAAAAGAAAAAGCAGGGAGAAGCCCCCTAATAGGTTATCTAATCCCAACTGGTCAGCCCTAAGCATGCATATGAGCAATACTATATAGGCTCAGCAATTTGTGTGTGTGTGTGTGTGTGTGTGTGTGTGTGTGTGTGTGTGTGTGTGTGTAACAATAATAATCACTTTTGAGAGGGCCTGAAGGGATACAAAGATACAAAATGAGTTTGGATGGGAGAGAAGGTAGGATAGAAATGATAAAATCACACAGTATTCATGTATAAACTTTGGAAATTTCCTGTGCAGTATCAGTGACTGAATCTATATCCCTATCTCTATGCATGTCAAACTAGCCCTACACAAGTGAGCTACATCTCAACCCCAGGAATTCCTAGTTTTCACCACATACAATGACAATATAGAAACAAGCAAGAGAGGTATCATACCTGATCCTAGCCAGATAGCAAAAGCAGAAAACATTAAAAGTCGGTTATGTAACTAAGGCCAAAATTATGTCTATTTTTTAAAAGTGCTAGTCACTTATTTTTATATTGAACTATGCTTTTCCAATTTAATGTTACAAACGTACTTAGACCTGCAGAATAACCCAAACGCATTACACCTGTGAAGGTTAAAGTGTGTTTCATACTGGGTGAAAGATCAGGGTGTTTCTTTGCTCTTCCCAACTTCTACAACTCTCCATGCTCTTGACTCACACCCTCCCAGTCCCCACCAGCAGTGGTGGCTTTCCTGCTTCTGCCTCCAACTTCACTGCTTCTCATCCTGTCTTCCTATAGGCCCCTGTGATGATACTAAGCCCATCTTAACTTAATGAGCATTTGCACAATTTCCTGAGTCTCACTGGGTGAAGCATTTAAAGACCTGAGAACTAGGACCTGAAGACTTGTTGGGGGAGGGGTGACATCATCAAGCAGAGGCCACAAGAAGGGATCAGAGTCGCTGGCACTGGACTTACAGGCGGGTGGTGAGCTAACTGGTGTGAGTGGTAGGAACTGAGCAGGGGATGTCTGGAAGAATTCTTACCCTGCTTTCTATCCAGCCCCTTCCATTCATCTGCTGAGGGGCACCCAGGCTGGCTTTATACCTTGCATATGATGGGTATTGTAGTAATAACCGTGGATATGCAGATGCTTCTGTGGTCGGTTAACTTAGGTTCCTTTGGGTATTTGTACAGGAGTGGGATGGCTGGATCATCGTATCGATAGTGTTCTGAGGAAGCTCCGTGCTGATTTTCACGGTGGCTGTACCTGTTTACAGCTCTGCTATCATTGTGTAGATCAGTGCTTCTTTTCTCCAACATCCTGGACTACACCAGTTGTTTCTGTTCTTGTAAATTTCATATGTTAAGTAATTTGTTAAAAAATTTTTTGAGACTTCTGTATGTGTATACTGTGAGTTTTGTTCAAGCCCATGGTGATGGTTTGAATAAAAATGACTCCCATAGGCCCATAGGGAATGACACTATTAGGAGGTATGGCCTTGTTGGAGTAGGTGTGGCCTTGCTGGAGGAAGTGTGTTACTGGGGGCAGAGTTTGAGGTCTCAGATGCTCAAGCCAGTCCCAATGTGGTATTCTCTTCCTGCTGCCTGCTGATCCAGATGTAGAACTCTCAACTCCTTCTCCAGCACCTGATCTGCCTGCACACTGCCATGCTTCCCGCCATGATGATAATGGACTAAACTTCTAAAACTGTAAGCCAGCCCAATTAAATGTTTCCCTTTGTAAGACTTGCTGAGGTCACCGTGTCTCTTCACAGCAACAGAAACCCTGAGATAACGTCCTCGTTTCCTGTGCTCTGATTTCACTTCCCTAGCTACCAATCTCTTCCCACTTCGTGCTTTGTTGTATTTCTAACCCACCAAATCCATTCAGCACTGGCAGCAATCTCTTGGGTATGTAGGGCCATCTGCTGGAGCACAAATCACCTCTTTAAGGCACACATCCTTAAAAAAAAAAAAAAAAACTGACTCTCCCTCTCCTGGAAACCACAAAATACCAGTAGCTCCTCAGCAAAAAGTGGTACTCAATGCCCATCTCTGTGATCCACGCTGAGGTTTTATCTGACTTGGTCATTCATGCACAGGTCTCATGCATTCTACCACAATTACTATGAGTTCTCATGTGCACCAAAACACAGCTTTACATCCAGCCCCTCTAGCTCTTCCAACATTCCCTCATTCCTCTTCGTGGGTGAACCCTGATCCACAGGAGGAGGAGGATAGAGCCATTCTGACTAGGTTAAGATGGAATCATTGTAGTGTTAAGTTGCCCGTGCACATAAAGTGATTACATCTTCTGCTTTGGAAGAAAAATATTTCTCTATGGATGTTTGCCCACACTTGTTGAAAACACTCTGTCTTCCAGGAACAGCAATGTGTGTTTTATGAACATTTGCATATTAATCCTAAAGCCTATAGTGTTAACTTTATCTTCCTATTCCTGTAAAGAAATCAAAACACAGTATGTTAGCTAGGTCTTGTGCCTCAGACCTGGGATCCCAGCACTTGGAAAGCTGAGACAGAAAGATCAGGACTTCAAGGCTAACCACATCTATAGAATAAGTTTGCGGTTAATCTGAGTTTCATGAGACTATTTCAAAAAGAGAAAAAGGAAGGAAGGAAGGAAGGGAGGAAAAAAGGAAGGAAGGAAGGAAGGAAGGAAGGAAGGAAGGAAGGAAGGAAGGAAAAGTAAAAAGACATGAGCACAGGCTAGCTGTATGACTCAGTGGTTAGGTAAAGGCACCCGCTGCAGCCATGCCTGGTTGACCTACAGGACATACAAGATATAGGACAGACTCCTAAAAGTTGTCCTTTGACTTCTACATGTATGCTGTGGTACTGCCATACCTACACAGCTCTCGCGGGCACATGCGCGCGCGCGCACGCGCACACACACACACACACACACACACACACACACACCATACAATAAAAAAAATAAATTTGTATACAGAGGTTGTGAATGTGTGTGTGAGTGAGTGTGTGTGTGTGTGTGTGCATGGGTGTAGCAGTCAAGTTCAGGGCCTTGCACAAGCTAAGTGAGTGCTCCATGGCTGAGTTAGATCCTAACCCTATGAATAAGATTTTTATTTTTGCCCCATCCTCCAAAGGATGAACCTGTCCCACTGACTCCCCAGCGATCTCTCCATAACAGCACGAAGTGTTCCAGGTGTCCACCCCACTGTAAGAACCAGCCTGCTGTCATGGACAGAATATCCACTTCACCTGTCTGCATGTGAGGTGCTGCACGTCTTGCGGTCTATACTGCGGGACAGCAGCATTCCTGTGCTTTTTTTCAAATACGTTCACGAATGTCTAGGTTCCATGCTGACCCTCTCTTTGCAGTTTAAAATATTTCCTCTTCCCTCAAGTTAAATCTGTGGATTAAGTAAACGGTTTGCCATGAGAAGCCTTTTTAATAGAAAAGGAGCTGCTGGGCTCCCAATGCACTGAGCTTGAAAATAACCAACTTGACAGGCAAAGGCCTTGAAATGCCATTAATGCAGCCAACAAAACCATTTTTTGCATAAGCTAGTCCTGAGGAACACAAAGAAAAATTAGACATGACTAAGTCATACATATGTAAGGGTTAAGGAACTGCAGAATGTATGCAATTGAAATATCATTTGTAATTTTGAAGTAGAAGAAATATCCATATTTACAGTCAAAGATCTAGGTTTGAATGTTGGTATGTATTGAACATATGTTTTACCCTCCAGGTCCTAAATGGTTCCTAGCAGTGTTCGTGTATTTGTGTGTAAAGAAAAAAATACTTAAAAATCATTAAAAGGCATAATTTGTATAAACAATAATTTTCATGTTGTATACCATGATTTTAAAAATTCTCCATAGGATGAACTCTGTTAATGTTCGTTAATGAAAACAACTTTAAAGCTATTAAAGTGATTGATTGTTTTCCATTAAAAGGTTTTGTTTGTATTTTTAATTATATGTTAAGTGTGTCTATGTGTGAGTTTGTGCACATGAATTCAACGCCTTGGGAGACCAGAAGATGGCATTGGATCTTGGAGCCTCAGGAGCTGCAGGCAGAGAGGTGTTGGTGAGCTGCCCAGCATGGGTGCTGGAAACCCAACTTCCGGCCTCTACGAGGGCAGCTGAGTGCACCAGTGCTGAATGTCCTCTTTAGTCCCAGTGACACGTTTTCTAGAAGCCTTTATAAAATAACAGACAGACATTTGTCACTGCTCTGGTTTTTATGAGAGTACTAGTTATGCCATGTCAACGGTTATTTGTGCTTAGCAATTAGTAAGTGTCAAATATGATGAGACTGGCATTGATACTACACATTTAGAACGTTCTACTTCATTTCTTAGCTAACTTGAGGAGAAACGAATGTTGTTTGACAAGCGATCCTTGACTAACTTAACCAAAGTAAGACACATGGCATTTTACTCTTCTAAAAAAAAGAAATGATTTTCATTTTTAACAACCGTCACTAATGGAAACATTATATTTTAGTGCTTATTTTGTACATGTCCTGTCTCTCCAGCAGAGTGCAGGCCCCAGAGCAGAATGTTTGTTTATCCTACTGTTGTGTCTCTGTGTTTAGATTAGTGTCTAAAGCCAAGGAAGCCCTTGGTAAATACTGTCCGGTTGAGGGATTTGCAACTGTTAGGTATTGTGTTAGTTTACCATGTATTTTTCCAATTTTATTTCCAGGTTAAGTCTTGGAATGAGCTAATACTAGTCCAATAGGCTTTGTACGTTTATAGAGAGCAGACCGTTTTCTTAGATCTAAACGGGAATGAGTTAATTTGTCTCCAATAGAAACCGTACGAAATATTCTCATTGCACAGATAAGGAAATAGTTACATGAAGGGAAAAATACGCCTGAGGTTATTTATCCAGAGAGTGGATGGACCTGGATTTTAACTCAGCAAGGGAGGCTCAAGTTGCCATGACGTCAGCCATTGCATTACAGGCCATTTCGTGTGTTTATCTTGCATTTGAGAGCTAAGGTTGAGAGTCTAGGGTAGAAGCTGTGCCTTTTCCTTTTCCTCCTGTGTGTTTATATTCACTCACTGTCAGTTTATCACTGGCTTCATCTTCAGGAATGGCTACAGTAGAGGTGAACATATAAAAATGCAGACATGCATGTATGTCAAAATATCCATATTTGGGGCTATTGGGTGAGAAATGACCAATGGTAAGAAGGCACTAAATGTTACTTCTATTAAAAGTCATTATCCTAAGGCTGAGAAAGTGAGGTCTGACAAGTGTAGAAGAGTCTTCCATCCCTAGGAACAGTGGCTGTCCATGCAGTTCAAATCTCTCAAGCGGCATGCTTTCTAATGAACAGCTGCTTTTGATAATGAGGTATTGATCTTCAATGCCATTATTTATAGCATTCTAATAATAGAGACACTCTACAGAAGGGAAGAGAGTAAAGGGCTCCTCATTTCCCTAATTAAAAAAAAAAACCTTTTTAAAAATGTGTGTGTGTGTGTGTGTGTGTGTGTGTGTGTGTGTGTGTGTGTGTTATGCACACATGCATGCTTGTGCACTTGCTTGCTTGTGAAGGGCAGAGAATGACTTGCAGAAGTCAGTTTTTCCTTCTACCACGTATGCTCTTGAGATTGAATTTATGTCGTCAGGCTTGACGACAATCACCTTTACTCCCTGAGCCATCTTGCCAATCCCAGAAAGCATGAAAGCTTGAAGGCAGAAAAAAAAATGGCAGGATGAAAAGACACTTTAGAGAGAGAGAGAGATCTCTGAGACAGCGAAAATAGAAAATAATTAAGTAAAAAGCAAAATGATGCAAGCATCTGGAACAAGCCAAACAATCACGCAGGAGTCCCGCGGTGGAGGCAGCCTCAGAATCAACCCGTGCAATGCCAGCTGGAGCATGGGAATGGGTCTCCCAGCTGGCAGGACACTTGGGGAACTGCGTCCCTCTCTCTCTCTCTCTGCCTGTGTGATCCGGGTGACTGCCATTCACTGCTTTTGGCTTTGAATAGTCCTTCTATTTCTTTCTCTGAACAGTGTGATGACAGCTCTCAAAGTTGTGAACTGTAAGACATGTTAAAGAGGGGGCGAGGCACCCCCTGGGCTCCCTGAGAGGCAAAAGGGAAAAGGAACGAAAAATATGCACAAAGATCTAAGCAGAAAAAAAAGAATTCTTTTGAGCGTGGGTCCTGGCTAGCCTGGAACTCACAGAGATTCATCTGCTCTGCTTCAGAACTGCTATGATTAAAGGTGTGCACCAACACACCCAGATTAAAACAATTTTATTTACTTACTTACTTATTTAGTATGTACACCTGAGGGTATGTGTGTGCCTTACAGGTGCAGGTGCCCATGGAGGCCACTAGAGATACAGGTGGTTGTAAGACACCAAATCTGGGTGCTGAGAATCAAATTCAGGCCCTCTGTAAGAGCAGCAAGTGTCCTTAACCACTGAACCATCATCCCTTCTGCTACATCAGGAAATACCTCCAGCATCCCATAAGAGTCAAAGCCAGCTTTTCCATAGCTATAGAAAAGTATCTTGATTTTTCCACATGAGTGTTCTTTCTATCTAATTTCTGACAGGACAAAAAAAGGGTAAGGGACAGAAATTCAGAGAGGTGGGGTGGCGGGGGGGGGTTGTAGTAACAATAAGGGTGCAATAACAATTAGCGTCCAGACTCATCAGCACACTGTTTGTTAGACTGCAATATCTTCAGATTGACATGCAAATCAGTAACTGGCAAATTTTGAAATGTCAGAAAGCTCTACAAAGGGTCTGAAGGTCCTTTCCAGCAACAGGTGATGAGGCTGCACCCAATCAAACCCATTGGTGTGGGATCCATCAGAGTTACTACCACAGGCAGCTTGATGCGCCTCACCCTGAGCGTTGAGTGTCATGTCTGGGGTGGAGCCAGCAAGTGCCCTGGGATGCTGTCACCCTGATCACATAGAACGGTCCCCACATGCTTTAAGCTTTATGATGTAACATAGTCTGTACCCACCCTTTTCTTTTTGGCCACCAGCAAGCTCCCAGATCATGACATGCTTAGGCATTGCTTCTGGCTAGCTCTTTTAGCTTAAATTAACCTGCTTCTCTTTATCTAGCTTCTGCCTCAGGGATTTTGACTTTTCTTTCCTTATGTATAACTCCCTTTCACTGTGTCTGCCTGGCTTCTGGCCCTGGGCATCTTCCTCATTCTCTCCCTCTCCTCCTTCTCTCATTCCTCCCGAGGCTAGATTTCTCCTCGTCCTTATTCTCTCTGCCTGCCAGCCCCACCTATCCTTTCTCTGCCTTGCTATTGGCCACTTAGCGCTTTTTTTGAACCAATCAGGTGCCTTAGGCAGGCAAGCTGAAAAAAATGCAACATATCTTTAAATAATTAAACAAATGCAGCATAAACAAAAGTTAACACACCTCTACACAGTTAAATTAATATTCCACAGCATAAACAATGTAGCACATCTTTGCCTAGTGAAAATAATGTTCCATAACATTGGTCAGTTTGAGACTTCAGCTTTAAAAATAATTGGCAACATTTTCAAATCAATAGACAGCATCTGTCTTTGAAAAAGCCCATCTCTAATGAGTAAGGAAACACACAAACAAAAGGCCCACCACCTATTTGCTCACATTTGAATATAGTGTATAAAAGTAGCTATGGTTTTTCAGAAGCATTCTTATTTTTTTTTAATTAAAAGTTACCAAGAATAAAAACCCTCTGCTGAATTTCTTGTATATATCCTTGCTAAGGTCTGAATATATCTGCTTATTCTAAAGATTAATATATAGAAGAAACACTAAGGCCCAAGTCCATAGCACTAAGAAGAGTGTGGGTACCTTTGAGAATTACCTGAACCATAAAGAAAGTTGTCCTATTACAAAAGAAGATGATGGACTGATGGTGTGGATGGGTAACATAGCTCGTAGCAATTGTGAGGACTTGGGTTTGATCTGCAGTATTGCTAAATAAGAAAGGAAGGGAGGGAAAGAGGCAGGGAGGGAGGGAGGAATGGAGAGACAGAGAGAGAGAGAGAGAGAGAGAGAGAGAGAGAGAGAGAGAGAGAGAGAGAGAGAGGGAGGGAGGGAGGAAGGGAGAGGGAGGGAGGGAGGGAGGGAGGGAGGGAGGAGGGAGGGAGGGAGGGAGGGAGGGAGGGAGAGAGAGAGAGAGCCCACCTCATGCTTCTCTCCCTTCTGGTTCAGCCTGCACCTGAATCCACGCCCAAAGGGGTGTGGTCACTAACACAAACTCACTGGCAAGAGTTGCTACTACACCTGCTGCCACCTCCAAGTGCAGCAATTACAGGTGACCATGACCCCATCTGCTGAAACGGGATGGATTCTTATTTAAATTCTAAGGATTGGAGCCTGGGCCTGGAGCACTGCACACACTAGGAAGGCGCTGCATCTGAGCTATGTTCCCATGCCTGGTTCACTCCGTCCTTCGAGGATGGTCCTTGGCCTGTAGACTATGAGACCAGGAGAAGGCTGGGGAGAGGAAGGCAGAGAGAGGCCGCCAGGGAGAGATGCTATGTGGCCCAAGGAGTAACATGCTGGATTACAGGTAAGCCACAGCCTCATGGCAATACATAGGCTCATAGAAATGGGTTAAAATTAAGACTGAACTAGCCAATAAAAAGCATAAGCCATCTGGCCAACAGTTTAATAATTAATATGTCTTTGTGTGCTTATTTGGGGCCGAAGTGCGATGGAATCTGGCAGGACAGAAACTCCAGCAACATCCCTCCTTCTTCTTCCTCGTTCTCCTCCTCCTCCTCCTCACCCTCTTTCTTGGACTTGAGTGATACTTGAGCAGAGCACTGCTAAGTGTTACAATTAGCCTGTGAGTGATTAACTCATCTCATAGAGAAACTGAGGGGTCTAAGTGCTTTCTGTTTACTCATTGCTAAACACTGATGGCAGTTGAGAAGTGTGCTTGTTAAGAACATTCAGACAAACAAACAGCATAGATGATACTAGTCAGGCAACAGAAGACTTGAACTGTCATCTTGGCTGTCATGTGATGGCACTACTCTCTTCAGACAGGGTGATGATAAATTGAGCTGATGCCCTCGAAGGTCCTGGCCAAATGTGTAGGACTCATCACAAGAACCAGAAAGTTGGTGGTTCTGATAAAGATCTTTTAGTATAATGTCAATTACAAATCTACACGGAATAACTTAAATTTCCTCTACAAACATCAGTTTTATACTCAACAATGTGAGAATTTTTATTTAATAATATAATTTAAAAATTTTACATATTGATCCCAGTATCCTCTCCCTCCCTCCCTCCCTCCCTCCCTCCCTCCCTCCCTCCCTCCCTCCCTCCCTCGTTCCTCCCTCCCTCCCTTCTTCCCTCACCCCCTTACCCTCTTTCCCTTGTGATATGCACCCTGGCCACCCTCCCATCCCATCCCCCCACCCCCATTCCACTTGTAGGGCTATGCTATCCAGGTTGGATCATGTAAATCTGTCAAGTCATTTGAAGTAGGGACTAGGACTTCTCTCCTGTCTCTAGGTTAAGGGGGTATCCCTCCATGGGGGATGTGTCCACAAGGTACCTTTGTGTACCAGGAATAGATCCTGTTTCTACTGTCTGAGGTCCCTTAGACTGCTCAGGCCTTCTAGCTGAGACCCATATTCAGGGGGTCTGAGTCAGTCCCATGCTGGATTCCCAGCTAATGGGGGGGGCATTAGTTCCTCCTTGTTCAGGCCAGCTGTCTTTGTGAGTTTCTGCAACCTGGCCTTGTCCCCTCTCTCTGCATCTGGATTCTAGTTCGACTCAATGTTTAGTTATGGGTGTTTGCTTCTGTTTCCAACAGATATTAGATGAGGGCTCCATGATGATGGATAATTTAGTTGATGATCTCACTATCAGGGAAGGGCATTTATGGTAACCTTTCCATGGTTGCTCAACTTGTTAGTTGGAGTCAGTCTTGTAGGTCTCTAGAGCTTTCTTTAGGTTCAGTTTTCTCTTCAAACCAATAATGGCTCTGTCTTTTGTGTTCTCTCTCTCTCTCTCTCTCTCTCTCTCTCTCTCTCTCTCTCTCTCTCTCTCTCTCTCTCTCTCCCTGTCTTCTATTCCTACCCTGACCCCTGACTCATTCGCATGTGCTTTCCTCTCTCCCCCTTCTCTTTCTCCTAGTTCTCTCTCCATTCACTGCCCCCCCCACTTCCCATGTGCTCTGGGGGACTTGTCCCCAAGGTGTATTCTAAGAGAATATTTAAGGCAGGTGATCTGGAGGATGTTTGTTTTTGAGACAGGGTCTCACTGTGTAACCCCAGACTTGCTATGAAGTCCAGGTTAGTTTTGAACTTGTGGTATACATCTTTTATGGTATACATCACCATGCCTGACTTAAAAAGGATTTTGAAAGACCCCTGTCAAGTGGTAAAAGCAATTTTATATCAAGAAGATTGCAAACATGTGATACTAATCATAAGCAGACATGCCGACTCTCTTGAATAAATAACTCATTTTCTTGCTTGTGTTCTAACAAAGAGAGTCCGTGAAAGAAAAGCAAGCAATGACCAAATTTATCAAAGAATGGAACTTGTACCACATTGTGTGTGTAAGGAAACATCGAGCAGAGCGATTTCTCCTTGGTCAGAACTTTCCTTCAGCTGTGTCTGCTCCACAGGCACAGACCCAACATGACACTCAAAGGCAACCCAGGTAGGACCAGTTGGCTTCCTACAGCTTACATGTCACTGCCATTCAGAGGGCTTTGAAATACACTTAGTAGGCTGCAACCAGAATTTGGAAATCAAATCAAATCAACTGTAAGGTAAAATAAAATAAAATTTGTGACCTAAGATTTTCAGTGTTGAAAGTCTAAATTCTGGCACCTCTGACAGATGAGGCTTGATCAATGTCCTATTACAGAGCTGAACAAACACAGAGAGATTTACTCAAGGCAGCCACATGGAGAAAAGGCATAAATAAAGATTCTCAGTGACCCCAAGTCTGTCTTGAGGTAGTGACATGAGCTTTGGGTTGGGGCAAGGTGGGCAAGAAGATGTTCAATTAAGCAGTCCTGGCCCAGCTGTGGTTCGTTTCCTTGACCAGACCGTCAGCTTTGTTCCTGCAAGGTGGCCCACATCCTTAGTGCACAGAGGGCAAGGTGGCTCTTGGGAGAAAAGTTCTGCTCCTGGATGTGGTCCACTCTTACAGATAATTGCTCTCTCGAGAACAGGGATATTTCCAGGGGCTTGTTACTCTTGAAATACAATGCTAATTCAGATCAGGGCAGTGACTTCTCTCTGTACCTTGAGCCTAGGAAAATGCAGACATGGAACATACAGACAACCCCAAAGTCAAGGGGACAGACAGAAAATGAGAGCAGAGACAGGAGGCTTCCGTGTGCATTTAACTGCCTTGTGAACCCAGGCAAGGAACCAAGGCTAGCCAGCAAAACCAGACACCAAGTTCCTATTTCAGTTTCCCAGTGCATTGATACAGTGCAGGTGTGTCTATCACAGCGCAGGTGTGTCACAGTTCAGGTGTGTTCACTGCCAAATATTCTTTTCAAATGTGTGCAGGAGAGGTCAGGGATGTCACCAATGATGATGCTATTTCTTTGAGGATCTTCATCAGGACAGTTTGCACACCACTTTAAGACAAAGCAATAAGATTATCTGGATTACTGACAAAACAAGGACCATGCCTAATCATGCCTGTCCTGTGGAGTCACATGATGCCAATTGCAACCCCAGAATATATCATTTCAAATGGTACATTTGTGAATGTTGAAATCCCCAGAGATGAACAATCCTAAAGTTAAAAATTCTGCTGAAATTCAAACTTGGGTCCTTTGTAAGAGCAACCAATGCACTGAACCAATGAGCCATCTCTCCAGTGCCAGTTGATGCATTTTAAAACTGATGTTTAATATATTACATCCTTAATGTATTACACCATTTGGGATGGGAGAGATGGCTTTGTGGCTAAGTGCATTGGTTGCTCTTGCAAAGGACCCGAGTTTGATTATCAGCACCCACATGACAACTCACAGCCACTTGTAACTCCTGTTCCATGGGATTTCAACACCCTTTTCTGTTCTTCTTGGGCATTGCACACATGTGATACACAGACAGACATTCAGGAAAACACTTATACACATAAAATAAAACTAAAGTTAAAAAAATTAATGCATCATACGTGTGACTTATCATTCTTTCTAGTCAGTGAAATTCCAGGAGCTTTTGATGACCTAAAGCTGCATTTGCCTAAAGAAGTTACTGATTAGTTGGAAAACACTGATGAAGGAAGACAGGGGTAGCATTTCTATTTGATCACCTATGTCATTTCCCTGAAGTTGTGATCTGTGTAGGAGCAGATACAGAATCCATTCCCTATGTTCAGGTCTACACAGAACATCACACAGAAAGTGGAAATTTAATAGGGAATGCTCATGTGGGTATATATTGAACAATACAACTTCAAAGAGCTGAGCCACATAGAAAATAAATGTGAAAATAATGTCCAAAGAGAGTCTTTCCCTAAAAGCACAAGCTATTCATCTCAATGCAAGACTTAGCCTAAGTCAAGGATTGTGAGAACTGGCCAGTTGTTACAGATGATGACCTCTGTAATACACTTTATTATGTTGAATGTTTATTGTAGGTTTTCGTTGTATCTTTATGTTACCTTTCCCAAAGGCCTTATTTTATTTTAAAGTTATATTTATTTGTATTTTGTGTGCTTAGGTGTGTGCCTGGATGTATGTGTGTGCAACACATGTGTACAATGCTTATGGAAGCCAGCAGAGGGCACTGGATCCCTGACACTAGAGGTAGGTTGTTCTGAGCCATCTGATGTTGGTGCTAGAAACCAAACCCTATTCATCTGTATAAGAAAGTGGCATTAACCACTGAGCCATGTCTCTAGCCCATCTCCCCAATATTTTAAATTGTCAGCCTTATTTTATTTTTATGCTTTTCATGCTTTATATTTCATCTCTCACACCATTTCCAACAAAGAGACATGATCCATGCAAAGACTTTTACAGAATTCTAATTCCTCGTTTTTGAAATGGATTCCATGAAAACCCATTATGTCATCATTGGCTTTGCATATAGCCATGGTTCATATTTGTAAAACCATGAGAATGTCTACAACAAATGAAAGCACTTTGGGGGAATCTCAGCACCTTGATTGCATACATCAAAGGACTTGGGTTGTTGATCACACAGTATTTCAGATTACGGAAATCATCACTGATAGGGCTTGCTGGTCAACCTAGCATTCTGATTTGCCACAGGCTGCCACCATCATTGTGTGCACTAGGACTTGAGTCCTGGCTATGAAGCCTTTGTATAGCAGGCTGGCTGGTAGGGTATCTTCTCTTCATCTGCACACCGCTGGCAACTGGCAGCTTCCCAAGCCACCCAGTAACAGGGTCAAAACAGGACAGCCGACGTGGGAGAAACTGCCATTAGACTCTGAACCGCATCACTAAAAGAGTGTCATTCTTCCGGTTTTTTTTTTTTTTCTGGGTCTTGGTAATTTAGCTAGCTGGGCCTCTTGTGAAAAAGCCCATCGATAATATTTTAAAAATACACTTTAATAACTGCTGTCTTTTAAAAGGTACATTTATATATTCATATGTATTTGGATATTTCAATAATTCCTACTCTCTATACTTTTGCTTTGTCCTTTTGAAACATAGTCTTGCTATGTGACCCAGGCTGGCCTGGAACCTTCTATGTTGAGCAATGTGACCCTCAAACTCATGATGTCCCTCCAGTCTGTGGTGCTTGAGTGCTTGGGATTAGAACATTACCAACCTGGGTTCCAATGCACACTTTCTTTACTTTTTTCTTTTCTTTTCTTTTTCTTTCTTTTTCTTTCTTTCTTTCTTTCTTTCTTTCTTTCTTTCTTTCTTTTTTTTAATGTTCTTCAGCCTTGTCAGTATTTGGGCCATCACTGCTGACTTAAGTCAGTGTCTGCTCAACTAGAAAATTATTGACATCGGTGGGGCCATGATGGCTTATCAGGTAAAGGCACTACCATTAAGTCTGAGGACCCGGGGTTCATCCCCAGACCCACATGGTACAAGGAGAGAACCAACTCTCAGAATTTGCCCTCTGACTTCCACATGCAGCTTCTGTGTGTACCTGCACACTCACTCGTCCTTCCACACACATCATACAAACACAAATGAATAGACACTTTAAAAGTTACCTAGGTCAGACAGAGGGTGGATTGGTGTTAAATGACTTGCAAAGAGGGCAACATTTAGAGTGCGTACAGAGCCTCCCTTTCTGTTTTCCCCGCCTTCCCTACCTCTCTTCTTCACTTGCTTTCCTTGTTGTAGGGTTGAGGGAAGAAAAAACTATGCATGATGGGCAAGGGTTCTACCTTTGAACTTTAACTCCAACCCTTCTCAACGTTTTAAATAAAGGCCACAGGAAACTGACCTGACATGGAAATAGAATTAATGGCACAAGCTGTGTCCCTTTAGAATACAAACAAGCCAATGGTCTTTCTCAGCTGTCATCCTCTGTCCCTCTCAGCTCCTGGTCATGCGCTACAGAACTGGTTCCAGGGTATTCTGCACTGGGGGTAAGTTTCCAAGGCATGCATTTGGTCATATCTAGATTATAGCTGTGCAAAAAGAAGAAAGAAAAAAAGAAAAGGAAAAAAAAGAAAGAAGAAAAAGAAAAAGAAAAGAAAGGAAGGAAGAAAGGAGGCAGGAATGGGGACACATGCATGGTAATCAAGGTATTTGGGAGGTGGAAACATTCATGCCAGCGCAGGGCTCCTGGAGGCCAAAATCTGGTGTTACCAGATCCCCTGGAAAGAGAGCTACAGGTATCTGTGAGCCCTAATGTAAAGACCTAATTTGGGTCTTTTTAAAGCATAGCACGAACTACTCAGACCCTCTCTAATCCCAGCACTTCTCTCCCTCCCTCCCTCCTTTTCTCCCTCCCTCTTTTTCTCCCTCCCTCTCTCCCCCCCTCTCTCTGTCTCTTTCTCTTTCCTCTCTCCCCTCTCTCTGCCATTCCAAGAATCCAAAAAGAAATTCCCTACAACGAATTATTGAATGGTTGGCTTTTAGTGTATTTTATTTATTTCTAAAGATGCTAGATTTATGCAACAAAGACATTTCTTGATCTTTGAGCCCCATTCTGTGGTAATATCTTGAACACAAATCACCTCCCAGAGGAAAATACATTTTGACTTATTGGACAAAGGTCATGGAGTTTGTTCAGGAGCTGTGTTAAGGAGAAGTGTTAAGCTCTTGAAATTATGCTAAGGTTTATAATTATATTTCTTTTATTGCAGAAACGTTCCCCCTTCAATGGTAAACCAATTATCCCTGATACAAATATACCTTCAGGAGTGTGACTACTCAGCCTGATGTAATTCTTCAAAACAACACAACAACAAAAGAATGAACATTGCATTAAATTCTTCAGTGTGGTGTTTTATAAATGTGGGCTTTTGCAGCTTCTTTCTCTCTATCGAATAATTAGTTCATAGAAATAAAGATACTTCTTTAAAACACACAACATTCTGTGGACAGTTAATAACAAATGACCTATGACACATTTTGCTCAAGGATGCTCTCAGCCTAATTGCATGACACTGACAGCTAACCAACAATGCAAATGGAATGGTAACTCTAGCAAAAAGACTAAAGTTGGTGTCAGAAGAGTCCCGTTGTTGCTAGTCTCAAGAACTTGGGCAAACTGACCAATCTTTGCTCATCTTTTATTTCCCTGACCATTTAAAGTGAGAAAACACTTGATGGTTATTTTTTTTTTAAATAAAAATGTGCTTTTGTAGGCAAAGTAATTTGTAAATTTTAAGAACTGCCTAAACTCTGATTGTACATGTGTTTACTATGTATTACAAGCCTGAACTGTATAATACACAATATTTTGGATCAGAAGAAGATGGACAGAAGGACACATTTCTCATGAAATACATTTAAGCCTCAACCTGCATTGAGATTAGGTAAACTGCAGAAAGGCACTTGTGCTGATAAAGAAATTTTTCTCACCAAGTTAATGGTGTAGTTCTCTCTTGTTTCTTTCCTACTTTTGTTGTATCTGAAACCATATCTAGACTTGCATCTAGACTTGAGAACAGACACACCCAGAGGTTAATTTCCCTCTCTAGATAGAACATGGCTAGTTTCAGCAAGTAGGTGATCAAAAGCCATAAGCAGGGACTGTGGGCAGGAAAGACTAACCCTGAGCCCAGGGTAGAAGGACATAGAAAGCTCAGGGGACCTACAAAAGGAAAAGAATCCTCTAGAAGATGAAGTTCCACCAACTAAGAATCGAGAACGCCAACACAACAGCAGAATGTATTATGTAGATTGATTATATACCTACTATATTCTGTTTTCATGGAGATGTTTCAGGTAAGAATGTTAAAACAGCGACATTCCATCCTTAAGGCCCAAGAGGCTTTAAGCTTTGAGTATGGCCATGTTATGATACACCTATAACACTGGTAATTTTCTGTGAGTCTCCCATCAGACTATAAACTTCATTTACAATGAAAACATGACTCAACTCCCCTGTGACCCCATGTAGTAAGAATTCCTTCATTCCTTGGCCCACAGAACTACCCCATTTCATTTCCTGAAAAGGAGGAGACCTGGAAACCCTTCAGGAGGGACCTTCAAAATCATATGCATGGTTAAGACAAGTATGTATGCTCGTGTCTTTGGGAAACCAGGTCCTACCTTGGATATGTACCATTCTTTGCCCTAAACACCTCTCTTTGTATCCAAGCCCACTCTTAAACCTATGTTAAAATCTTTGCTTAATAAACTCCAACTCAGCTGCATACTGACTTGCTCTGAAACTGGTCTATGGTGAAGTCAAGAATCCCAGCCTCACCTGAGTTGGGGGATCTGTAAGAAAAAAAAAACCCTCAGGCAGCTACAGCATAGTGCTGCCTCCTACTCTCACTCCTGATGCTGCTGACATTATATGCATTATATGTCTGTCCTCTGGTTCCTTGTCTTATTTCAAATAAATTTCTTTCTACTATAGGTTACTAAGTTTGTGAGGCTAGGCTACTAAAGTACTATCTACTTTTACTCACTGATAATAGGATTGATACCAATAAGTAGGAGCATACACACACACACACACACACACACACACACACACACACACACACATACACACACACACTCACACACACACACCACACACACACATACACACACTCACACACACACACACACACACACACACACGAATGCACACATGCACACACTATACATAATTTGTAATTTGTAGCATCAGTCATTGGGGTCAGCAGGGCAGAAATTGCTGTTTCAGGATGATAGGAAAGAAACACATTGTGCATCCTGATACATCTCATGTCTTAGACTCAAGCAGCTGTAACCAAGCTACCAAGAATGGATGGACTAAGGAGCCAATGTTTCTTCTTCACAATTGTGGAAGTCTAAGAGCAGGTGTTAGCACAGACAGCAAGCTCCTGCTGAGGCTGTGCTTCCCAGACCGCATACAGCAGGCATCATGGTGCCTTACATGGCTTGAGAATGAATGCTCTGGGTTCCTCACTTCTTTATAAGGGCCATGAGTGCCATCTTCCCAACCTTTTCTAAACCTAATTACCTCCCAACAGCCTTCCTAAGGCCCATCACCTGGGGACTGGGTTTAAGCATATAAAGTATGATGATCTAGAACACAAACAGTGTCTACAGATGTTATCTAAAATATGTCCAAATGTCCATGATCCTGTAGCATTACACATCAAAGAACAGAATGTCACTGACACTGTTAATAGCCAGTGTCTGCACAGGAATATGAGACAGATGGGGTTTCAGAAAATAGAAATGTTGACATGCAAAGAAGAATCAAAAGAAATAGAAGCTACAACATTAGAGTCTTGAATAGGTGGAAAAGAAAAATATTTCTTGAGCTTAAACAGGAAACTGAAAGAGAGAAAGAAATGGAGGCAGATGAGGGAGGGACAAAATGAGTCAGCAGAGGGGGACTAAAGTTACAGAGCTCCCTCAATGGTCTGATAATTTTATGGCATTCATTACACGTCAATCCAGGGAAACATGAAGTACAGGGAAGTGAAACCAAACTGTTCAAATTCATTTTATAAACAAACATTTATTATATTAAACATTATATGTGCATGTCTACATAGGATGTCCTGAAAATAATTACAGTTCTTAGTATTTGGAGATAATAGGAATCTAATGATGAAGCTAGTGCTTTTGAGTGAGCATATATACCCACAGAAACTTGAGTCTGGGCTAAGAAAACATCTTTTCCGAACAGAATGCTGAACCCTGGACTTAGGTTTTTCTACAAAGAGGAACAGGTTAAGGGTGCTCCTAGCCCCTCCTCCCTAGAAGGGCTTATCTCCAATGCTCACTGCAGACAGAGCCAAGTAGGATTATGAGAAAAAAAAAAACAAAAACAAAAAAAACAAACACGAGGAAAGGAGCAAAGGTCACCCAAACCCAGGAGACTGAAGAGCTCCTTCCTGGGGTCAGACCGGGGCATAACCTTGGAATGTTCCGATGGACAGGACCTTAGAGGACTTTCAGAAACTCCAACATGCAAGCACTAAGAAAAGTAGCATGGGTCTGTAACCAGCAAGCAGCACACAGCAGCCTAAGTGTCTGGAAACTCACCTGCATGACACTGCAGATACAAACGCCAGGGCTTATAAAAATACTGGGAGGGAAGTGACAGAATCATAGTGTAATCTCAAAAAAGATGACATTTTAAGAGAGATTAAAAGCAAAAACAAACAGTACGTGAAAATATTATTTAAATTAAAAGAATACAATATTAATAAAAATATGGTCTTCTCACACTAACATGGAATTGGCCCTCACAGGTCCCCACCCTTAGACAAAGAATTACTGGCAACTAAAGCAATTGGGAGTGGTAGAAATAGTCTTCCCTGGGCATGAGGCCTCAGTAAGTATCCAATCCCAATCCCAAGGAGTCAGCCCTGAAGGTCATATACAAGTAACACTAGGCAGACTGAGCAGGTTATATTTATATATTTAGACGTGTGTGTGTGTGTGTGTGTGTGTGTGTGTGTGTGTGTGTGTGTGTAAAACAATAACAAAGGAAAACAGGCCAGGATTTAAAGGGGGAGCATATGGAAGAACTGTAAGGAGGAAGAAAGGGAGAAAATTATGTAATTATATTTTAATTATTTTTTTTTACCTTATGAAGAAAAGCTATCTGATCCATCCCCCAGGATCCACAGGCATCCAGTAAGATGACTACGTGACTCCTGCTCATAGGACTACCTTGATTGATTACCCTTTACAAATGCAGCTTTGAACCAGTTTAAACCTTCTCATGACTCAACATTCTACTGGTAGAAAACATCACTATCTACGTCATTGCCTTTCTCTAAAATTCAGCTGGATCATAAGGCTTCCCTACTCAACATCATTCCATAGGACCCCATTTTCTTCCCAAGTACAGACAGATTCCCTGGTCTCACATCCCAGACACTTTGTCAGGAGACTATCTCTAATCCTACGCTAGAATAATTACACGGAATTTCCATCAAGGTAGATAAAGGACATTGTTTGGAGCCTTTTCAGATGAGAAAACAATTTCTTATGCCAGGACCAGAAACTAAAGCCTTTCAACCCATTAAATGCTGCCTGGCTTTTATGGATGACATCACCTAACTTAACCTTACTTGCCTGTATGACTTTAAGTCTTTCCTCTGCTGGTACTGATACCAATATGCCCAAACCCATCTGAGCTACTTGACTCTTTCCTTGAGAAGCACTGACACCATCCCTTGGCTTGAAGTCACAAAGAGCTACTAGTCTGGGGGCGGGTCTCAGATTTTCTTTCTGCAACTGTGGTGTTCCATTGGCTCTGACCATTCCTGATATCTGTCAACTGCCATGCATCTTTGCTCCATCTGCCATTCAGTCACTCTGGGCTTACTCCTTGTTTCAGCTGCTACTGACCCAGACTCCCACCTTAGGGATGGGAGGTCCTCCTCAGGGTTAGGTAGGGCTGGCAGGCAGTGTTACAGGCACACTGGCTTCTCTTCCAGTATGATAGCTGCCTATCAGCGATCAGCTCCTTTTAGCTAGGGTTCTCAAAGACGGGAAGATACTCCATGTCCTTCTGGGCCTACATTTAATGTCAGTGTCTCTGTGAACCTTTCTTCTCATGACTCACCTCATCCAGATTAGTCCACTCTCTTACCTTCCCAGAGTTTTCTGTTGATGTTTCTTGAGTTTTTAATAACCTTGCCATTTCACAAACCCATCCCAAGGAAACGTTCCACTAGATCTTATGGCTTCTGCCAGGACCTCTCTGACTTTCCCTTCCATTTACACAGGCCAAAACAACTACTATCCCTGTGTCCATGACATGCACAACAGATCAAGGTTTCTCAGTGGCAACGATGCATTTTATTCTTCTTGTATTCTCTCTACAGAGCTCCTACATGGAAGGCTGCATGAGATCAACAGATTGTTGTGAACACTCGCTATTGGGCTGGACCTTTAACCCACATTTTTTCCTTTGATCTTCATGATAACAAGGAAAAAAGAATAGAGATCTTTGTGAAAAGAGGAAAATGACCCAGAGTGGTTAATGATGTAGACTAGTCTCCCAAAGTCTTGAAACAGATATTAAATCTAACTGACTTACTCATATCTTCCCGTTCATAGACCAATGGTGAGGATATAAAAATTAAGCATATAATATAGCCAGTTGTGGTGGATCACTCTGGAGGCTGACACAGATGAGCGCAAGTTCAAGACCAGCCTGACCTATGTAGCAGTTCCAAGCCAGCTAGGGCTATATAGTCAGACCCTGATTTTAAAACCAACCAACCAACACACAAAAAAAAACCACAGGATTGGATACATGTACTGATAGAAGCTGTTTTTGAAATAATAGGTTGATGGATAGCTATAAAAATTAGATGAGAATGGAAAAGGAACCAGAAAAGATACACCTAGATCCATATCTTCATCTATCCATCTAATCTATCATATATATATATGTGTGTGTGTGTGTGTGTGTGTGTGTGTGTGTGTGTGTGTGTGTGTAATTTTAGTGGAATAAACTGTAAAAGAAATTAGCAATTGAATGAGTCGAGGAAAGAAATTCCTAAGCAGGAAAAGTCCACACCAAGATACAGAACCAAGAGGAGGTGGCCAAACCAGAAAACAGCAGGCTTGTTATCGCTACTGAGCCAAGCAGGTGGGAAGACTGGGGCAGGGAGACGACATACTTCCCACAAGAGACTTTAGAAACAGGAAAGGTAACATCGAAGTGGCTCACTTAACTCGTATTTGGCTTTCCCGATTTCCAGGAACAACAGGGCATCCCTAAAAGCCACGCTGGTCGTTATCGAGACTGGTAATTGAAACTGAGCAGTGTGTTTGCACGGGAAGAGCTTCCGAATGTTTATAGCTTCCCACAGCTTAAACACCCCAGAACCAACAGAAATACACCATGCAACTAGGAGTTCAGCTGCATGAATTCTGCCCCCACTGCTAACGCCACAGAAATGAGAGGAGTCCCCATCAGGATGTGTTTCTAAGGAGGTCCAGGGGTTTTACTTCATTCAGTATTCTGAGGGCAAACTCACTGTGGACATAAATTCAATCAGAAAGTATTTTGTTTTAGTAATTCATTTTTTTAAGAAACGTATAGCATTATTTATATAAGTACTCTGCGCATGCGTCTATGTGCGTTCGTGTCAGCAATAACTTGCAGGAGACAGTTCTCCCCTTCTACAAGGTGACAAGATGGGTCATGTGATTGAACTCAGGTCATCAGGCTTGGAGACAAGGGTCTTTACCCACTAAGCCACCTTTATGGTTCAGGAATTACTTATTAACATCACACAGGAAACAGAATAATGCCTTCTCCCAAAGTCCTAATTCCTGGAATCTAGGGATGTGTTTCCTACACGGAGCCAGTGGGACTTTGCACACACTACTAGGGTCAAGTGTTTTAAGGGGATTATGTTTTTTCTGGAGTACACAGGTCTGCGAAGTGGATCCACAATGGCCCTCAACAGGAAAGAGGGAGGCAGAAGGTTGAGACCTCAGAAGCGGGGAAAGGAACTTTGCGTTGTTGATGGGAAGAGTCTGTAGACAACCTGGGAAGGAGGAGCAATGTCTAGACTCTGGAGCTGCTCAGAAAGGTGATTGTCGCTACAGCCTCCCAGTAGGATGCTGGGAGGGCAATGTTTGAACTTTAGCCCAGTGAAACTTGCCATAGACGTCTCACCTCCAATCATATGGCAGCTTGCTTTTGTCGCCTTAAACCAGATATAACAGTGACCAAAAATAAAAGCCAACCTAGCTCTTACTCGCAAGCCCCTTAGACTTTCAGCAGCCATCTTAAACACTGCGAATACCTCTCTTCCAGCGTAATGACAGAAGAAAAATAAACACATCCTAAAGAATTTAGACCCAGTTAATTAGTTAAATATTCTATTCATAGTTAATGATTTCCACACAAGAAAGCATATCAAAACTCTGAATTCTGTCAAATAATTCTGCCAACATTTTCAGTGTTGGTTCATGAATCTCCCTCGAGGGGTGTAGTCTTAAAACCATGGTCTGAGTGATATCTAAATGAATTGTCAAACAGACACTGAATAAGAAAGACATACAGAAATGCCAACCATTCTTTTCATCTACCTAGAAAGAAATAAAGCATTAGCTCTCAGTATCTCTTCTGCTGTCATCTATTTTGCCAGAGAGGTAACCATGCGTACACCTAAGAATGCAGGTCCATGTGATATGTTTTACAGATTGTGTAAGTAGCTAACAACATGAAGTTTGTGCCATTGCAGATATGGTCAGATCCATCCCAATGGATCTGGAATATGTGGGAGTTTTGGGGAATCACTTGAGGCATGTGCACTAGTGTGCTTATTTTTATTATTGTATAGTATGCCTTTGTTTACTAATTTTTGTTAAAAGACATGGGTTATGCATAATTGTTAGAATAATACATTTACAATATGCTTTTAGGTAACATTATATTACCAGGAATTTTGGGGAGTCTGGTGGAGAACCCTCATAATAACTAGGAAAATCGGGGTCCACTATTGGAATTTGCAGTCTCATTAATAAAAGAGTTTAATAATGGATTCAAAGGGGGAGCTTGAGGTCAGTTTTATTAGAGTCTAAAGTATCCACATGGTGGCTCATAACCTCCACAGACTCTAGAGCACAAATAGTGTACAGAATACACTCAGACATTTGAGCATGCACACACACACATACACATACACACACATACACACACACACAAATACACACACACAAATACACACACACACACACACAAATACATACAAATAACTAATAAAAAGAAAAATCTCAAGTCAGGCAAACTATATTTCTCCACAACTACCCAGAGGAGGAAAATAGAAAAAAGAAGGGAGGACATACTCCAAGAGTTAAAGAAAAGATGCTTAGAAAAAAATATAAATAAGAAATGAAAAGTTATGCCTCTTTAGTAATTCTGAAGAGCAAATGCAGACTTGCATACCTGCATGATTACATGTTTATAAGAGACCCCATGAGGGGATTAGAATGGTGGGGTGGAAAAGTATATTACCCCATTAAAGGACTAATTATTCCTCCCATTTCTTTAGTATGACTTAAGACAAACCTGCCTTCTTCATAGGTGGTCCCTTGGCCAGACGACTGGTAGTCCAACTTGGACTAAGAAACAGCTGATATGTCACCACAGAGAGATAGATTATTTTATTATTATTATTATTATTATTATTATTATTATTATTATTATTATTATTATCATTATTGTGAGAAGGCAACAACTTTCCCTTAATGTACCTCCACTGTTACTTAAATATATATATATATATATATATATATATATATATACATATATATATAATACAATACATACATGGACACACATGTATAATTTTATATACATATATATACATATACAAATATATATATTAATTGTCCTATAACTATGAGTGGATTGACAAGTCATAGAATTATCTTATAATGAAATTTGTAGATCATAACATTGTTGTGAATTTGTACCAACTCAGTCTTAGAAGCAATAAATGAGACCCCCGGTTGTTGCAGATTTACACCAATAGTTACTATTATTTTATTATTTGTTTTTATTGCATTAATTCCATTAATTTATTTTAATAGTAATTTATTCATTAATGTGATAATTTCATTAGTTTGATAACTTAATATTAATTATATTTATTTTATTAACTTAATCTGTTAAGTATGGCCTATTCATCCTGACATTTACCCAAAGGAGCTGAAAGCTTACATAAATACAAAAATCTGTCCAGGTATGTTTAATAGCATCTTCAGTAAAATTTCCTAAATTTGGAAATAGCCTAACTATGCTTCTATAGTTTAACAGAGAAGTTGGTATATCCAAACAATGCAGTATTATACATAAGAAGCAAGGAGAAAAAAAATTCCTTAGTTTATATTATAAACTGGACATTTTAGGAAAGAGATGACTATGGACAGAGTAAAAGATGCGTGGCTACCAGGCTAGAAGGCAAGGAGGGGTGAGCAGGAAGTAGGCTGTCAGTCTAAAATAAGGGGGGCGCCCCATGAAGGATGTTATGTCCTGCTCCTCAGAAAATAAGCAGCACCAAGAGTGATCCCTGATGGGAACCATGAACTTCTGGCAACGATGCTGTGTTGGCATAGGTCTCAGCTGGTACCTCTATGCAGGTGTGCCAAGACCACTGATCGTACAGAGACTGGGCTTACTCAGGAGGGAATGAGGGAATGAGGGAGGAGTCGTTGTACCCAACTCTCACTTTTTCTGTGAACCTATAAAGGAAGAGGAAGCAAAGGACAGGAAGGACTGGGAGCAGGAACGGAGGAGAAGGAGGGGGTTAAGCAAGGAGCATCAGAAAGCCACTTGCCCCGGGCCACATTTTAGGGAGGTGATTTCAGGAAGGGATGAGGACCAGGAGACGGGCATCACTGGGAGTTACACCAGCAGCTCAGCAGCAGATGGAAGTTATGGAGGCTTACAGACAGACACCTTCCCCTGTGTGCACACTGCTCAATCTAAAGGTTGCACACCAGTGGCTCTTACACTGGTAAAATGTTGGGACAGAGATAATTTATCTTAGCGAGGGAGGGGATAGGGACCTGGCACAGCCGGTAAAGCTGCTCGCCACCAAACCTGAGGTCCTGAGTTCAATCCCCAGGACCATATGGTAGAAAGAGAACTGACTCCAGCAAGCTGTCCTCTGACTGCCACACACACACACACACACACACACACACACACACACACACGCACGCACGCACGCACGCACGCATGCACACACACACGCATGCACACACGCGCATGCACACACTCACACATGCATACACACACATGCACACACACACGTGCACACACATGCATACATACAGTTAATTAGTTGGTTAATTAATTAATTGAATTTCTTCCTATAAGCCTAAAATCTCATTCTGGCTCCTTTCACCAAATTCAGTGATAGTAACTGAAGTATTTAACTTGTGAACTAACGTATAGGCCACATGGTAGGCCTGTTCTAAATATATCAGACACTTTGGGTCACTTCTCCCCAAGAGTTACCTGTGAATTAGCTATTTACATTTTAGATGAAACACATTTACTGAGAGGACTTGTGCACTATGGTGATATTTTGTTTGTGCTTTAACAAATAAAGCTTGGCTAAAGGTCAGAGTACAAAGCTAGTCACTAGTTAGCCACAGAGGCCAGGCAATGGTGGGACACACCTTTAATCCCAGCACTTGGGAGTAAGAGGCAGGCAAAATCTCTGGGAGGTCAAGGCCACCCTAAGCTACACAGGATTGATCCAGTCTAAATGAGAAACAGACCCATGTAGTGGCGGCTCACACCTTTAATCCCAGCGCTAGGGAGGTGGAGACAGGAGTGATATGGCTGGGCAAAGAGGGATATAAGGAGGAGGAGACAGGAGCTCATGGCATTCAGCCTGAGGAGTCGTAGGGACAGGATCCTCCCTTTGGTCTGAGGATTCAGTACAGGTAAGAACTAGAGGCTGCTGCTGGGCTGCTCTGATCTTTCAGCATTAACCCTTATGTCTGACTCTGGGATTTTATTATTAAGGCAATTAGAATTTTCGATACAAGGAACAGAACGACAAAGGTGGGATTTGAATTCATGAAGCTACAATCCAAATGCAAGTCTCTTGCTGCATATAACACAATGTCTTTTGTAGTCTCCAACTGGATCTTCTGAAAGCTAGGCTCAATGCCTCTTCAACTCACTCCATTCTGTCTTCTGAAGTTATTCTGATGACAATCCTAACTTCCTTGGTGTTTCTTAGCTATAAGGACAGCACAAAATCACAAATTTCATGTAATAGATTGGACAGCCCCTTCCAATACCCATTGATAGTGGACCATGATATGTGGACAGTCCATTCCTCTATCAGATTTTAAACCATTAACAATTGCTAAACATATAACAATGCTTTAACCAATTTTATTTTTTTTTCTGTGCATATATGGTATTTGTGTGTGTGTGTGTGTGTGTGTGTGTGTGTGTGTGTGTGTGTGCGCGCACGCGCGCGCGCACAAATGCTCATCTGTGTGTATTCACATTGGCATGCATGTACATATCAGAGGACAACCTTAGTGTTGGCTCTTGCCTTCTCCATTTTTCCAGCCAGGATCTCTCTTGTTTGCTGCTGTGTATGCAAGGCTAGCTTTCCCTCCAACCTCCGGGGCTTCTCCTGTCTTCACATCCCACTCCCTCACAGAAGCACTAGGATTAGAGATGTCTGCTACTACATCTGACTCTGTGTGGGTCCATGAGCTCTAGACACAGGTCCTCACGCTTGCACAACACACATGTTACCCACTGAGCCATCTCCATGTCCCCTGGCTGACCAACTTTTAAAACATTCCATGTAATAGGAATCAGAAGGGTGCTCTCCTGCATTCACTCAGGCATCATGTAAACAGCGGTGTTCCTAAATGCTGCCTTGATGGCAGAAAGAGACCAGTCAACCCCTCTACCTGATTAGGAACTTACTTTTTACTCACATGTTGTGTTTGGTTGGTTTTTAATGAGTATGGACTCTCTCTAGCTAAATATATGTACATACACAAGAAAGAATTTGTCTTAGTCAGTGTCCTTTTGCTATGGAGAGATAGTATGACCATGGTGACTCTTATAAAAAGAAAGCATCTAGTTCAGAGGTTAAGTCCTTTGTGGTCACGGCAGGAAGCCTGGTGGCAAGCAGGCAGACATGGTGCTAGGAAAGAAGCTGAGAGTTCCACATCTTGAAAGAAGAGAGACTGGGCCAGACTTGAGCATCTGAAACCCCAAAGTCCACTTGCAGGGACACACTTCCTCCAAGAAGGTCACACCTACTCCAACAAAGCCACACTTACTATGCTACTTTTTCACTAAGCATTCAAATATATGAGCCTGTGGGGTCCATTCTTACTCAATCCTCCACAGCATATAAACACATGTGATGAAGCAACATTGCAGGGAAAAACAGAATTGTTATGTCTTATTATTTAAATCATGAAATCCTCCAGAAAGCCTTTCTAGTTACATACTGGACTGAAGGTGTCTATAGTTCTCATTCTTCCCAGGACAAGCCTGAGTCTTGGGTTTACTTTCTGGAAGAATCCAGAGCCCTGCTTGCTTCTTCAGACCCTAACTTTCTCAAGTTTCTTGGCTTCCTCCGGCACAGTTTTTCGTTTGTAAGCCTTAGCTGCTGGACAATTTGTGCTTCCCTAGACCATCGGAAAATCATTTTCACTAATTCTTAAGGCCACCCTGGTGCCCAATTCAGCTGTTCTGAGTTTCAAGCACCACTGCACATTCCGGAATTATCTCAATATAATAGTGTAGAAATATGCCATGAATTAGGATTCAATTGTGGTTGAATGGCTGGCTGCAGCCACAGAAAGAATTTCACACCAGATGAGGGACAGTGGTTTGATCCTGCCAGGGGGCCTACTTTCTCATTTATTTGCCAATTATCAGTTCTTTTTTGAAAGGTGTTTTCTAAACCCTATTAGGTCTAATCTACCCAAGAGGCTGTAATTACACTGGGCAATTTGTTGGCTATTGTGTGTGCTGGGTAATATTTCTGAGAGGAGAGAAATTATAATGGGTCTTTGTAAATTAGAAAGGAATCTGTGTTACCACCCACCAACTTCTTTGCATAAGGCTTTGGTGGAGCCTACAATTGTTCAACGAAAAGATGTTGTCTGCCTTCAGCTGACAAATGGAGGGTCCAGAGTGATGGTGGTTGTTCATCTTCTTCCCAACATTGAAGCGATAAACATGATCCACAGGGTCAGGGGGCAGAACAGGGACAGTTGCTGTGACTACACATTAAACGCTTACATTGTGAAAATGTGGGAGCAAGGCTGGAGACATCTCTCGGTGATTAAAAGCATGCACTGCTCTCTTAGAGGATCCAAGTTTTGGATCTGCCCCATTACTGGGAAGACTCTAACCTCCTTTAACTCCATTTCCAAGGGATCAGATGATGCCTTCTGGCCTCAAGGGCACTTGCACACATGTGAACATATCCACAGACGGATAAACACACGTATGCATTATTTATAAATAAGTTGGTTAAAACTTATGGAGTAGGAGACGTACATCAGTGGTAAAGAACACATGGTACTTGACCCCAGGGTCTCACATATCCCATACAAGCACTCGACTGTTGACTTAAATACTTCTCTAACCTCCTTTACTTCCTTCCTCCTTTCCTGCTGTGATGGCATTTCTTGGTTGTCAACTTGACGATATTTGGAATGAACTATAACCCAAAAATGGAGGGCACAGAAATGGAGGCAAGAAGACAACATGCCTTTGGTCTGGATTTTGAGACTGGAAAGCAACCCCTTCAATGTTGGCCACATCTTCTACTGGAAGGTCAATAGAAGAAGGAAGGGGCGTGGTTGTTCCTCACCTGGCCAGCACATCCATTGCTTTACTGGCATTGGAGCCTACTTCTTCAGGATCCCAGCCTACACAGAAGACCAGCTGAGTCCCTGAGCCTCGTGGAACTGAGAAGCTACTAGATTCTTGGACTTTCCATTCACAGCTATCCATTGTTGGACTGCATCCTGTAAGTCATTCCAATAATGTCCCCTATGTGGAGGGGGAGGGGACATAGAGAGGAAGAGAGAGACAGAGAGATAAAAGAGTGATTCATTTTTCATGAGTTCCATGACTGTAGAGAACCCCGATAATGCACCTGCCTTTCTTCCTTTCTCATTCTTCATTTCCAAGTTTTGATACAAGGTCTTAATTGAATAGCAGAAGCTGGCCTCGAACTCACTTTGAAGTCCAGGCTGGTGTGTATCTTATAAACTTACCAAGTAACTTGTATTAGAGGTCTGCCAGCTCTGAGAAAGGAGGTTCAGTGGAGGGACTGCCCATATTAGATTGGCCAGGGGGTGTGTCTATGGGAGAAAAGTCTTGATTGCTAACTGATACAGGGGGGCCCAACCTACTATGGTCAGCATCAACCCACAGGCACGTGGCCCTGAGCTGTGAAAAGAAAGCTGTGGAAGCATGAGCCAGCAATCAGGGGTTCTCTGTGGTTTCTGCTTCAACTTCTTTCTTGAGTTCTTGTCCTAACTTCTCTCAGTGACGAACTGTGACCTAAAAGTATAATCTGAATAAACTGCTTCCTCTCCTAAGTTACTTTTGGTCACAATGATTTATTGTAACAGAAAGAAAGAAGAAACAAAACAAAACAAAACAAAACAACAACAACAACAACAACAAAAACTCACCTCACTAGTATAGCTAATTACTACTTCGGTGAATCTCTTAAGTTGTTAATCTTATTTCTAGTACATCAATTTCATTTGAATTCATCCAGTATTTCAAATCACACACATGGCTGGATAGATACAAAGCTAGTTGATGACATACTTACGTTTTTATAATCTGATTTGTTCCCCAAAATAAGAAAATTTGGAGTTCAGGTGAAATTCTTAAAAAGCTAGGGTTTTGTTTGGAATATCCATTGTCTTAGTTACTGTTCAACTGCTGTGAAGAGACATGATGAGTAACGCAGCTCTTATAAAGGAAAGCATTTATTTGGGGGCTGGCTTACACACTGGCAAGCAGGCAGGCATGGTGCTAGAGAAATAGCTGAGAACTGCATCATGATATATGAACTTTCAAAACCTCAAAGCTTACCCCTAGTGACACACTTTCTCTAACAAGGCCACAATCCCCCCCTTTTAAATGTTTGTTACTATTTTCTTAAATAAATTCAATTTAAATTACAAACAATCTTATTTTACATATCAATTTTACATATCCCTCTCCCTTCTATCCTCCCAATCCCCATCCCTCCCCCCATCTACTCCCCAGGGAGGGTGAGGCCTTCCATGAAAGATCATCAAAATCTGTCAAGTCATTTGGGGCAGGGCCTAGGCCTCCCCTGTGTATCTAGACTAAGAAGTCCATTCGTGCACTAGGGATACATCCTGGTCCCACTGCCCATAGACTGCCCAGTCCTCCTAGCTGACACTCACAGTCAGAGAGCCTGGTTTGGTCCTATTTCAGTTCCCCAGCTGTCAGACTGAGGCCCATGAGTTCCCACTTGCTCAGGTCAGCTGTTTCTGTGAGTTTTTCCAGCATGATCTTGACCCCTTTGCTCATCACTCCTCCCTCTCTACAACTGGATCCCAGGAGTTTGGCTCAGTGCTTAGCTGTGGGGTGTCTGCTTCCATTCACTACTGGCTGAAAGCTCTAGGATGGGATTTAAGGTAGTCATCATTCTCTTTATAGGAGAAGGGCATTTATGGCAGCCTCTCCGTTATTGCTTAGAATCCTAGTTGGGGTCATCCTTGTGGATCTCTGTACAATTCCCTGGTGTCAGAATTCTTTTTAAATCTATAATGGCTTCTTCTATTGATGTGTCTCTTTTCTTGCTCTCCTGTGTCCATCTCCCGACTCAATCTTCCTGATCCTTCATGTTCTCATCTCCCCTCCTCTTTTCCCCTTCTCCTACCTCCCCATAATCCGAATTTGTTCATAATCCTTTCAATCCTTTCAAATAATGCCACTCCCTGGAATTCAAATATATGAATCTAAAGAAGTCATTCTTATTCAAACCATAACATTCCACTCTTTGTCTCCCCCCATAGGCTTAAAGCCATATCATAATGCAAAATGTATTTAATCCAGCTTCAAACGTTCCCACAGTCTATCACAGTCTCAACACTGATTTAAAATCCAAAGCTCAAA
>JANBXA010000735.1:46320000-46357500 GCA_030556225.1 Cricetiscus sungorus | reverse complement strand
TTATGGAATTTCAGGCAGAAATATGATCAAACCACACATTACACTTCAACATAATTTCATAAAAAGCACCAAATGTGAAAGTTCTGCAATTATATACCTTTGCTTTTGTTGGTGAAACACTGGAACGTCGCATTCATTCATATTTCTGTCACCTTTATGCTGCCACATGGGGTCAACATGCATCAAAGTCACCTGACCAACATGTTCACTGCCTCATTGGGTCAAGTGACACCAAGTAGTTTACTCTCCTCTCTTCCCTTCCCATCTCTTCTCCCTTCTCTTCCAGTTGTCACCCTGAGGTGAGGGCTGAACCCAGACCCCCATCCATCTAGGCAAACGCTCTACCACTGAGTTGCAGTCCCCAACTCCAGCATTTCCGTTCTGTCCATTTGCAGCATCACAGAGTTTAGCAACACCCTGGCACTGCTTATGGAGAAAATACGCTCACCTTTTACAAAATATTTTGTTTTGTTTTGTTCTCTCTAGAGAGAGATGTGATTGTGCCATGGACTTCTTAACACATCTTCACTCGGACACAAAGACATACTATGCTGAGATGGTGAGATGGAAATATATTTTGATTTTCAATAAATAAAACATGAGTTCAATTTTTCAGTGATTTGGTAATTGAATGAAGATTTTGTTATGTGGCCACAAGCATAGGAAGATGTTACAAATGCATTTGGCAATGCAGTCATAATCCCTAGTGGAAAGCTACATTTTTTAAATCTTGCTCAGACTTTGGCTCGATGTGTACAAATATCTGGAACTGTGATATCTCACCTTTCAAGCCAAGTTTGTAATCATCACCATATTAAAATATTAATCATCGAAACCTTCATGTTTGCTGCACACTTTGGGGGATAACCAGGTATCCTTTTCTTTGAGCTATATCTCTTGTGTAAATTTCAAGAGCTCAAGTCCTACCTCTAGGGCTATGATGGGTTTCGAAGACCTGTCCAATGAGTTTTCTGTGATGATGATGGTTAGCCCTCATTGTTGCTAAATAGGATTTAAAGCCACGTGGAAAGGAACCGTTCGGGAATATCAATGAAAGGTCTTCTGGATCAGATTGACTGAGTTGGGAAGAACCATCAGAAACATGACTGACACCATTTCTTGGCCTGGTGTCTCAGATTGACTTACTAAAATACAAAATAATTTAAAAATGAAATAAACGAAGATGAGCGCTAATGCTCACTCTTCTTTACTTCCTGGTTGAATACAATGTGACCATCCATACTCTTCTCCCATAGCCATACCTCTTCTGAACTATAATGGAGAAAGAACCCTTCGTTAAGTTGCTTTTGTCAGGCAGCTGTCACAGCAACCATCAAGAAAAGTAATCACTACAGTGAGTGGCCTTATAGCATGAGTCAGTGTAACTGTGCCATGATCAACTGAGACCCGGGGGAATTGTTACCTGATAAATGACATGTTACGATCTAGTTCTTCCGCTGCTGGGAAGGAGTCAGATATCCATGTCAGATGAGCTCCTCTCCTGCAGGCGGTTTTGGTTTAATCAAGGCAGTAGGGAAAGCCTATATCTGCTGCTCTAGCTAATATTGAGGGCATCAGACCTTCTGAAGCTAGGAGACGAAAGCCTGCAAGGAAAGTTTTAATCTCAGATTGTTTGCCAGTAGTTGATATGGTGGCCATATACGTCTTCACACCCTGTATATTCTTGGGAAATGAGATGAGAAGGCAGTTGGTTTTGCTGACACCCAGAGTCTATTCTTAGACATGAACAGGCAGGGCATGGGCCATGAATGCCACGGGAAAGCTGTGAATAAAATCAGGGTCAAACCCTTAATAGTGAACCAGTGGAACACAGCTTCCCAACTCATGCTTATTTGACTTCAGAGGCTTCTGGTAGACAGACCACACCCTGCCAGGTCATCTGCAGCCCAAACAAAGAAGCAACTATCCACAGTTGCCCAGGGTTTTACCTGAACTCTGATAACCATGAAGCAGCATCGGCACTGTTGATTTTCACCCCCAGCAAATAGGAACGATAGAAAAGCTTTGTTTGCAAACTGGCAAATTTTCTAGTAGAAGCAGAACGGATGGAGGAGATTAGTGGAAACATCGGATGGCACAAGGGAGGGAAGGTGACCTGAAAAGGCTTGGCCTCTTCTGTATAATGTGTAGTAGCTATTAAAGGGGGATGTCAACTTCACATGCACAAGGGATTTGTGGGTTTGGCTTTCAACTCATCTTGTTGGCACAGCCTGTTTCCACTTTTTAAATTACAGACATATACAGAGCAAGAGGATCAGGAGTTCAAGGCCATCCTCAGCTACATAATAAGTTCAAGAGTATCTTGGGCTACCTAAGTTCTTTTCTCAGAAAACACAGATAGAGGGGTAGAGAGATGGCTCAGCAGTTGGCAACACTTGTTGCTTTTACAGAAGATCTGCATTCAGATCCCAGCTCGCACCTGGCAGCTCACCACCACCTCTGACTCTAGTTCCAGAAAATCCAATGCATTCACAACGTATGCTCACGATACACACACACACACACATGCAGGTAAAAACACTCATACTCATAAAATACAACAAATAAACAGTACAAAGATACAAAAACAAAAATATCATTCTTAGGATAATAAAACATGCATATCCCTATGACTAAGGTCAAGTCTTCTACACATTTTCATATATGAATTAAAATTAAATTATATAAATTATATATAGTTATATAAATTTAAGATAATATAAATATAGTGATGTTACGCAAAAAGGAGATAAGATGTGACATGCTATTGGGGGTCACCTATGTTTTCCTTTTTCTCTTTGTTGCACTTCTGCATTTAGCTGTTTGGAATAATCCAATGCTGGCAAATATTCATGTGACTCTTCAAGCTTGTAGACACCATGTTAACCAGATATTGTAAAAATAGACAGACAAACAAAATTTCAGTATCTGCAAGAATTTCTGTCTATCTCACAATTCTGTGGGTTGAAATTTTGTTCAGAGATGTGAATGTGAGTTGGGCTTAGTGATTTCGGGATAAATATTACTGAAGTCTCCTCTTCATGCTTAGTAGAAACAATAACATGAGCACATTCCCATGGAGGATGTCAAGGCAACAAAGTGGTAGGGAAAACACATAATGCCTGATGAAGACAGAGCTCTTGAAATCAATCTATCATCTATCTATCCATCTATCTATCTATCCATCCCTCTATTTATCCATCTATCTACCTATCTATCCATCTATCTATCTACCTATCTCTCATCTATCTACCCATCTATCTATCTATCTCTCTATCTATCTATCCATCTATCTATCCATCTATCCATCTATCTATACATATATATTATATGATTCTATATATATATGTACATGTGTGCTTTTTACAGTCTTAAATATTGACTTTAAAAATATGCACACATCTAAACTATATAAGGAAAGTATATTTCTGTACTTTAAACCCTACACCAACAAGAGAACTTGGTGGATCGAGGGCAGCATCAGAAATGTGTCATGTCCTGCTTCTCTGATAGAAGCTCTGAGATGCATCCCAATACTGAATTCAGTGGAGAACAAAACTTGTGTAAGGACAGGGCCTGCTAGAGTCAATGAGGAAGACGGACAACACATATTGGTTGACAGTGAGCTTTCTAATAGGGCATGTCAGGGCAACTGAAACCAAGTTTGGCATAAATGGGGAGTTGAGGCATGTAGAAGGGAATTTATGGCCCTAAACACCACCAGAAAAGAAGAAGGCAGAGCAGACAAGAATGAGGAGACAACCAAGAGGAAGTTGAACGTGTAACATGCAAACTCCTTTGTTTCTGTTTCTTTCCAACTCCAAAAGGGTTGGAGAATAGGAAGGAGAGGAGAACAGACCATCCTATGTATACATTGGCGAACACTACCTAAAACAGAGGACTCAGTTCTGTCAAACCTTGAATTCCACTAACATTCTCAAATTCTCAGAACAGTATAATTTATTATATCTCTTTATCCTAAATTCATACAGATCTGGGCAAGAAAACAAATAGGTGTGATGTGGGAAGCCACAGCCCCAAGATGGCAGGTAGTTAGTGCTTAGCTGTAAACAAGCCTTATTTGGAAGTGCTTGATGGATCTGGTGTGCTTCCTCCTTCAGTGGCCTATATGGGTTCACCAGGTGGCATGAGTTGATTGGGCTGTGAGAACATTTAAGGGCTTGCTGGGGCTGAGAAAGGTGTAAGCTGATGAGAGAAGCAGAGGAAGCTGATGTACAAGGATCCTGAATAAAACTGCTTGAAGAAGAGTCGTGGTTGCGTGTTTCCTTGCCAGTGTAGGTAGGGCGCAATAAGTGGTGGCCCGTATGGGGAACCACTCTGGGGGTGAAAGGCTCAGAACTTCCTGCAGTCAGGGCAGTCGACTGGTAAGTCCAAGGTAAGTTGGGACCAAGTTAAGGCCCTCGGTAAAGAGGCGACAGGGTCTCCGGTAAGGAGCGATGAAGTTCTGGGTTTGGACTAAGGTTTAAAAAAGAAAAAATGAAGTAGAATGGATGGGTGTGATGGCGCACGCCATTAATCCCAGCACTCAGGAGGCAGAGGCAAACAGATCTCTGTGGTTTCAAATAAACCTGGTATACTGAGGGAATTCCAGGACAGATAAACGTTATACAGAGAAACCCTGTCTCAAAATATGTAAAAATAGAAGTAGAAGAAATAGAATAATAAAAAAAAGCCATGTAAAGATGGAAAGCACAGAGAAATTTTGGATACTATACGCGATTCTGCTGTCTTTAAATTATTTGATTGCTGAGAAAATAACAACTACTGATAAAAGAAATGCTGCTGGACTAATCCAATGTATATATTTTAAAAATGCTTTGACTCTAAAATTTAAGCTTAAGGACAAGTTACTGGGGAAAAGGATTTCTATTTTTTTTTTCCACAGAAAATGAAAAGCTGTGGATTACTTCCAGACTAATGTGATTTGATCAGGCAAGACCCCCTGAAGCAATGTCTACAGCCAAGATTTGTGCATCTTCTTAGGATCCCCCATGACAGCGCCCCCTACCAGCAGGAAGTAGTTTGGAAAGAACGACGCCCAAATTCCCAAATATTGTTTATAAATGATTGTTTTCATTTAAGTGGGCTTGGTTATAACTGTTTAATTACACAAGCAATCTTTTTAAAGGTAAAAAGGAAATAAAAGGGTTGAAACTAAAGAAAAGCACATTAGAAAGATCTCTTAGGGAAGTTGAGACAGTAGCTCCCAGGTTTGCCATCTTGGGCAATGTAACTACCAGCTGCTGGGACAAACTTGGGAAGGATCTAGATTTTGCCTGGACACAGGGAACATTGAAGTCAGGGACAAGGCCTGTTTGGAAACTTGTTTGCAGCTGCCTAGAGGATCAAAAATGCTGCAAGGTTGTTGAAAAGTTTTCTGATTTTGTGGCCAGAATAGTGGAGGCAGCTGAGAGGGTATTTGGAGACCCTGATAAGGCCATGCCCTTGATAAAACAGCTTGTCTCAGAAAAGGTCCAGCTGGGTAGTGTCATTAATTATTTAGGGACTAAGATAAATAAGGACTGTGTCATGCCACAGTGGCAGGGACGGTAGAAGTAAATAGCCCTATTGAGCCATATATAATACAGCTGCAAGAGTTAATTTGGAGGCATTTACAGCCCTTTTACATTCAACATATTAGGGCACATTGCAGGTTGATTCACCTGATGCTGATGATGGTGACAAGATGAAAGAGGATCAGCAGTGGGGAATCCTGTCGGTGTTCCCAAAGCCCATGCCAATTAGACACTTGGCTCAAGTTTTTACTAGGTTTTTGTAGTAGCAATTGGTAATGAATCAAAGCATTGACCTTGCTCAGGTACAGGTCGATGCTCTATGGCAGTTGGCACAGTTGGGCTGTGAATGGAAGATGACCGGCTTGTGCGTGACCGCAGTATCCTACCAGAATTATTCTTTAGCAGCCTATATGTCTAAACAGCTCTCGCAGTATCTTTTAGGTAATTAGTCTGGCAACTTCAATAAGTTGATGCACAACCTGAGGCTCTCTATCGTGAATGTGAATTCCACCTGGGTCAATGTCTCCGTTGCTGAGGGACTGTCTACATGGATCACCCAAGCCATGAATCATCTGAAAGAATGGGTGGGAATGGGTGCCCTGGGAGGGGTGCTTATCCTAGTCAGTCTCATTGCCTTATGGTGTATCTGCAGGATGAGGGTTACACAGAGGAGAAGTAATGCCATGATTGCACAAGCCTTCGCAGCCCTGTAGGCAGGGCAATCACCTCAGTCTTGAAAGGGCTAAGCTGTCATCACACTCAGGATGTGAGACAAAGTACTGCACTTGAGGCTAGCTTCTAGCAGCTTCATGGAGGGCAAGTCTAATTGCATATGGGTTGGTATCATAATTCCATCTCTGAGAAAAGATACCGGACGGGTGTGGCACCAGCATGGCTGATAACTGGGCATGGGACCATTACAATGTCCCTTGTTCATCAGAGATCAGACCACTACCCTTGTCTGTTGCATTTAAAACATAAAAGGGGAACTGTGGGAAGCCACAGCCCCAAGATGGCGCCTGGCTGGATGCCAGGTAGTTCGCGCTGAGCTGTAAACAAGCTTTATTTGGAAGTGCTTGATGGATCTGGTGTGCTTCCTCCTTCTGTAGCCTATCTGGGATCACCAGGTGGCATGAGCTGATTGGGCTGTGAACACATTTAAGGGCTTGCTGGAGCTGGGAGAGGTGTAAGCTGATGAGAGAAGCAGGGTAAGCTGATGAGAGAAGCAGGGTAAGCTGATGGGAGAAGCAGAGGAAGCTGATGTACAAGGATCCTGAATAAAACTGCTTGAAGAAGAGTCGTGGTTGCGTGTTTCCTTGCCGGCCTAGGTAGGCGTGCAACAGTGTGAGACAACCACTAGCATGTGATCTCATGGCCCCACTGTTCAAAGGCAGGTTATTGGTGGTGTGACCAAGCCTGGAACTATGATTCTGTTGTTGTTTTAGTGGTACTGATTGAGTGTTGAATGTAGAACCTTGTATATACTAGGCAAGTACAAAACACTGAGCTATATCCCCAGCAATAAATATTTTTAACCACCAATAATAATGATAAAATTAGCCAAGAATTTTACTTAAAATATCTTTTCCATTCTCCTTGTTTGATCATAGATTAATAGCCTTGAAAGGTCAGTTTTGTCTTGCAATATTTTATGTAGCCTACAGATAGTGTTTTAATGGTCTACTTTGAAATTCATTATGTTTATAAATATCCGATATATACATCATTTTGTGGGATATTTGATAACACTGTGTGCTTTACCTCACCTGCCTAAGGCACCTTCCGACTGGCTTAATAAGAGCTGAATGGCCAATAGCTAGACAGGAGAGGACAGGTGGGACTTGCATAGAAAGAAAGGAACTCTGGGAAATTGTGATGCAGGGAGTTTGCCAGCTAGAAATGGAGGAAGTTAAATGCACTGTCTTGAGGAGAGGGAATAAACCATGTAGCAGAATGTATATTAATATAAGCAAGTTAATTTAAGTTCTAGGAGCTAGTTAGGAACAAGCCTAAGCTAAGGCCAAGCTTTCATCATTAATAAAAAGTCTCCCTGTCATTGTTTGGGAGCTGGCAGTCTAGAGAAATACCTGTTACAACATACCACATACAAGTACAGATTCGTGTGTGTGTGTGTGTGTGTGTGTGTGTGTGTGTGTGTGTTTGTGTGTGTGTGTGTACGTACACATATTTAGTCTGACCTCATATCTGTAGTTTCAACTCAACAAAGTAAAAGTAAATGTAAAGAGTAAATATTAGGTGATTCCACTGCAAACTGATATTAGGTATATTCAATATACAAAATGTGCACCATCCTAAGCATTGTGCACCGTCCTAAGCATTGCAAGTGGGTGTAATTCAATGCTCTGTCTTCTACTGTCCTGTGTCACCCTTCTGCTTTAAGATGTTTCTTCTCTAGGGCATTTTGTTTATCAGTAATTCCTCCGATTCTCCGATTCTCTGCCCTCTGCCCCTCCATCCCAGTGCCTTATGTGTAATCAGATGTTTAAAATAGACCATGCCTGGAATACAAAGTGATCTTGTGGTTTAAAAGGTTTCTTTTTATACATGAACTTAATATGGTTTTTCATAATGTTGGTTCAAAGAACCCTTCCTGTCTGGTTTGGAAATCTTTGTAGAAACAACTTCATGGTCATAGAGTACAGGGTAGGGAAAGTCAAATGACCCTCTTGAGCAGGGGTTCTCAACCTTCCTCCTTCTGCAACCCTTTAATACAGATCTTCATGTAATGGTGGCCCCCAAATCATAAAACTATTCCATTGCTACTTCATAACTGTTTCTACTGCTACAAACCATCACATAGATATCTGACATACAGGATATCTGATATGGGACCCCAAAAGGGTTGAGACCCACTGGTGGAAAACCACAGCTCTTTAAGGATAACAACGTTCAATATTCCATTCTGCTACCCATTTTTTTTTCTGTCACTTAAGGCAACTATGATTTTCAACATAGTTGAAAGGCAGATTTCACCAAGAGTGTAAGAGGGCGTCTTTCAAGGTCTTTACACCCCTTCTCCTTCTCTAGGTAAAGCAGGCATAGCTGTCTGATATAGTGACCTCCACACCCTGTCTTGCATTTTCACAGCGATCACCTGACCTAGCAGCTGGAGACTAAGCTCTGGTCCTCTACAGGAGCAGTGAACGCTCTTAACGGCCGAGTTGTTACTCCATGCCCCCAACACGCTTTCTCACCAACCAGAAGGAAAAAGAGCCATAGAACAGAAACCCAGTATGGTTGGCTGTCTGATTTTTGCATAGTTGTTTCTCGGCAGGACACAGGTAGCACTGTGTATTCTCATTTTCCTGTGATGTCTTTTTAAAGCATGAAATTGACTATATCTGCATTACTATCTCAACCCTGTAGCATGTATGTTTCCACCAGCCCGCCAGTCTGGGCCCAGAGCCACGCCAACCCCAAATAACACTCTGAGACTCTGTATTTGATTCAATCCTGTTGGCCAGTTACCATTATTGTTTATTGGCTAGCTCTGCCTTAATTATTAACCCATTTCTACTTATCTAAGTATTTCCACGTGGTCGTCTTATCGGGGAGCCGCGGCAGGCGTCCTGCTTCTTCCCTGGGCTACATCTCGACTCCTACTACTTCCTCTCTCCTCCTCCTGGTCTCCTAGCCCCGCCTATCTTGTTTCCTATTGGCCACAGAGCTTTATTAACCAGTATGAGAAACATATATACAGAATAACATCTCCCATCACAACCCCAGATCAGTCACACCGAACAACGGAACACAACACTTCACCCATTTATTCATGTGACACATGCACGTTTCTCATAATCTGTACCACAAATAACTTAAAGTCCCCTAAGACATAATCCCTATCCCTGCTGTTTAGGATCTACGCCCTGTGTTCTGGAAGGAAACACGTGACGAGGATGAGCTAATCAGTGGCAGTCAGTGCCTGCCGAGATACTAATTACATCACTGACAGACTGAAAAAGAAACAAGGAGTTTGAGTTGTGTTCATTAGGAAACTGAAGTGTGGGGTGAGCTTCCCCAGACGAGGTTGGAAGCAGGATGCCTCTTCCCAGACCACAGGGACACCAAGTCATGTGACAGATGCTGTGTTTCATGGGATGTTCCTGGCCCCAGAATCAGCCAATAGGGCTGATTGAATGGGAGAGTGTTGAAAAAGAAGCACCCATATTCTCTGTAGACAATTCATATCAGCCAAGCTGTTATGTTCAGTCTGGGTGTCTGCCAGCAAGAAGTGGGTAAGGCCGGTTTATCCAGCCATAAAGAAGAATGATTTAGTTATTTTTATATGTGCATGCATATTTTGCTTACATTTATGTTTGTGTGCTACACGTGTTCCGGTACCTGCAGAGCCAGAAGAGGGCATCAGATCCCCTGACCCTGGAGCTACAGATGCTTGTGAGTTATCATGTGAGTGCTGGGAACTGAGCCAGGATCCTCTGCAAGAACAGCAATCACTCTTACCCTGGATGGGCCATCTCTGCAGCCTTTATAGTCTACATACTGACATCATGCTAAAGTAACCCTTACGTTGAATTTGGGGAAGTTACAAAAAAAAGTACTGTTGGAAATTAGATAATTCTAAAGAAATGGAAATTATTTTAGCTAAAGTCCATTCAACTACCATTCCTTGTGGCAATTATTTTTTTTTTCGAGTAACCAAAACAAGTATAGGTTTAACGGTATGCACATATGTAACTATTTCTGGAAACTGTAGTATTTGAACTGCGAAAATAGAGTAAGTTTAGCCCAAACCTCCTGCCACAAATGGATGACCGTTTTTTGGCCAACCCTGTCTTTGCACATAGTGAATTTTACTGTAAACTCAGTTGTAAACACATTACAACTTGGCCTGACAGAACAGACCCTTGTACCAGGGCAACTGAGTCCTTCCTTGCCAATCACAGCAGCCTATTCTCAGCGTATAACAACCAATAACTAAGTCTCGACCCATCGCAGCATTTGATCTTCAGCTGGCCACAGGCTGTGCACTGATCTGACATGTCCATCTAAGGCAAATGCCAGCTACAGCCAACCAGGCTCCTTCTCTGCCTATAAACAGGACCTGTGCTTCTGGCAGAAAGGGGCATTTTGAACCTCCTTGGATGGCTGCCCGGCTCTAGAATCTTTTTCCTCGTTCAAATAAACTCTGAAAATTAACCGGGGTCTCAGTTTTCCCTTTACCGATACCGTTGTGGGACCCAGTTTTGTTTTGTCAAAGGATCCAGTAAGCTGACCTTAGAGAAGGGGACAAGAAGAACTTCACTTTGTGGTTTTTTTAAAAAAGCACTATGAGGACGTGAAAGCTACACTCAAGTTGTTAAGGCCTTTCTGTGACATGTGTGACATGCTAAAAATAACAGGTGTGCGTGTGCGTGTGCGTGTGCGTGTGTGCGTGTGTGCGTGTGTGCGTGTGTGCATGTGTGTGTGTGTGTGTGTGTGTGTGTGTGTGTGTGTGTGGTGCCCTCAGAGGCCAGAGGAGCATGTCGGACACCCCAGAACTGGAGTTACAGGTGGCTGCAAACTTCCTATTGTGGGGGCTGGGGATCAAACTCAGTCCTCTGGAATTTCACTAAGTACCCCCAACTGCAGAGCCCTCCCTCCAGCCTGCTTTCCAATTCTAAAGTGACACTGTTACAAATCCACTCAGTCACATAGTCATGCCTTCAGGAAAAGTGCATCGAGAGGGCTGTATTCTGGGAACCATTGGAATGTGTCAGCGATAGAAATAGGTAAAGACTCCAGCTGTCCACCAGCTTATACTACGAGGTGGTCGTGACAGGTAGAAATGGTCCACAATCAGAACACATTACTACAGGATTCTACCATAACCATGAACTAAACTTATAATTCAGTGCCATGCTGGTTCATTCTCACACAGGGTAAAATGTCCTTCAGCGAGGGGAACCTGTGTCCAGTGATGTTGAAAAAGAAACCGAGACTGACCTTTTAAAGTCCTCAGTAGCGGAGCAAATGCTGTACAACAGGGACGTAAGTAAATATTATAAAAGACAGATTATTCCAGGAGGTTTAAAAAAAAGCATTACAAAGGTTTTCAGAAGACTCGGGGAGAAGATTTTTTTTACTTAAATAAATGAGATGACAAGAAATGAGGAAATGGAATATTCCATCAGAGAAAGGAAGTGCTAATTTTAAAGAGCTTAAATAATAGATGTGGCAAGTCTCACTTAAAGAAAATATTTCAACTGTGCAATAAAAATACATTCCCAAGTTGAAAAATATATTTTTAAAATAGTGGCTGATTTCAAACCTCAAAGAATGAAAGCTCTGAGCTTTGACTATTCCAAAAGGAATATTTACATAAGGTTTTGTCAACTGTCTCCTTGTTTTGAGATTATTTACTTTTGGTCTTGTATGTCTCCATTCACAGTTGGTGTCACTCAGCAACTGGGATTTTGTAAAGTATAAATTAAAATTAAAATCTAATTTTCTTAGATTAGAGGTTGTTTCACTTGTTAGGTGAAATCACTTTTGAAATATAGGGCAATATTAGGTAAAGATGGAGGCTGTGTCATAACTGCCAATCAAACCAAAAACCAAGGTTTGAAGGGAATCAATCATGAATGAAACCCTTGGCAATGAAGGCCCTTGTTGTTAGCCTGATGTTTTCCTAAGGGCTGTAAAGAAAAGATTAATTCACTCTTATTCTCTAAAGAAATGGGTCTTACCTAATTCTAATTTTTCAAGCAGCAGATGTACAAACAAGGAGATTGGAGCAAGGATTGAGAAAAGCAAATGTGGTCAGAAAACATATAGAAAATCTTTGCAGCTCCAAGAGGCCATCGGTAAGGCAACAAATACTGGACTAATTAAAAGAATGGACCTGGGCATTGCAGTTCATTTTTGTGTCATGCTTCCCAAGTTACAAATATTTTTCACACATTGTACTTTTTTTTTCTTAACTCAAAACAATTCTCTACCTTTATTAATCATTATCTACTAGTCACTATTATTCATGAAAAAGGCACAATGAAACCCACTATTGCCCAGGGCTGTTGAGCAATGGTTGTTTAAAATCCTTCCTAAGATAGAAAGAAACACCATAGTGTGAGGTAGGTCTATTACAGCTGATTTTTTAAACATTTCAGAGGAGGCTTTAGAAAATCAATCAATCAACTGTTTTTATCATTTTCATCCAGCCCTCCTATTTTCTCAATGTTTTCTTTGCTGGGTACTATGCTAACTGACTAGGATAAAACTCAACAGCCTGGACCCCATCCTCGAGAAGTTCATGGTTGAGGTGGAGAGCAGGGAAAGTGATCAAAGTGCGGTGAAATAAGATGATATTTGTATTGGTCAGGATTCTCTAGAGAAACAGAACTGGTAAAATGAAGTGTGTGTGTGTGTGTGTGTGTGTGTGTGTGTGTGTGTGTGTGTGTGTGAGTGTGTGTGTGTGTGTGTGAGTGAGTGTGTGTGTGTGTGAGTGTGTGTGTGTGTGTGTGTGTGTGTGTGTGTGTGTGAGAGTATGTGTGTGTGTGTGAATGCACATATGGGATTTATCAAATTGGCTTACAGGTTTTGGTCTAACTAGTCTAACGGTGGCTGTCTCCTGATGGAAAGTCCAAGAATCCCATAGCTGTTCTGTCCATGAGGCTGGATATCTCAGCTGACTTTCAGTGTGTGCTGGAAACCCAAAGGAATGAACTTGCCAAGGAGAGGGAGGGCAAGCAGGCAAAGAGAAAACGCTTCCTTCTTTCATGTCTGATGGGAAATGCATTCTGTAAATATGTTTCTCTTATTGGTTAATGAATAAAGCACTGACGGCCAGTAGGAAAGCAAGATAGGTGGGACTAGGAGACAAGGAGGATTCTGGGAGATGTAGTAGGTAGAGTCAAGATGTGGGGACTTGAGAGACGAGCTTGAAACCATCTCTCTGGTAAGATAAGACCACGTGGAAACACTTAGATTAATAAAAATGGATTAATATTTAAGACAGAGCTAGCCAATAAGAAACACTAGTAACAGGCCAAAAGCTTTGTATCTAATACAGTGTCTCTGTCTGTTATTTGGGGCTGATGCAACTCTGGGACCAGGCTGGCAAAAAAGTGCTCCTAACAAAACATGTCCTTTATATAGGCCTTATATAGGCTGTCACCAACAGAATTAAAGGTGAATCTTCCCACATGAAATGATTCAATTGATGGGGAATGTGTGTGTGTGTGTGTGTGTGTGTGTGTGTGTGTGTGTGTGTGTGTGTAGGCAGGGCTTCCAGAAGGGGAAGGATGGAGAGAGGAAAAGAGAGAGGCTGTGAAGAGATACCATGTAGCCGCCAAAGGTGTAACAGGTCTGGGCATTCTCCGGTAAGCCAAGACCACTTGAAAATACATAGACTAAGAGTTACAAGTTAATAATTAAGAAAGAAGTAGCCAGAGTAGCCAGTAATAAGCCTAAGCCATCAGCTAACAGATTATAAATTTTTATAAGTGGCTGTGTGTGTTTTGGGGGGCTAAGTGGTTATGGGACCATGCTGGAAAGAAACTTTAGCTATATTCAATCAAGAAAAATCCCTCAAACCTGTACCCAGGCACTTGAATATTAGCTTTTCCAGATGTAGTCAAGTGAACTACCAGGAATAGCCATCAGAATATGGGAATGCAGTATAGGAAAGAATGTATTATGCCACAGAAATTCTAAAATATTTTCAAAAGAAAAGCTCTTGCATGTGTGGGGGAGCCAATAAGTGGAAAATAAATAAAACATATTTAGAAATTATAGAGTTTAATGTACTCAGTGTAAAGTATACATTTGGGTAAAGAGAGAGATGAGGTTAGAAAGAGAGGGCGGAAGCCTGTTTAAGAAAGACTTCGTAATATGCAAAATGTTACATTTCTCCAAATAGTTAATTGAATCGTAATTGAATAGTAGTCAAGCCTTTGAGGCTAGGAACTGCTGTCAGATTCATACACAAATACATCTATATCTATATAAGTATATATAATATAATAGATAGATAGATAGATAGATAGATAGATAGATAGATAGATAATGCACTATAGAGTCAAGGAGCTTATCAGGAAGTGACTGTAGGATCTGTAGAGATGACTCATTTGTTAAGAGCACCTCTTGTAGAGGACCAGAGGACCTGGGTACAGCTCTCAGCACCCACTACACTCTATAACTCCAGCACCAGGGATACTAATGTCATTTTCTGGCTTACGATATAGAACCTGGGTGCACAGATGCACACACAAACATAAACACTTATATATATATACATACATAGATAGAGAGAGAGGTAGACTGTAATGCTGAAGATCATCACCAGGAATGTGGGATACATTTTAAGGTCATGCACTTAGTTGGTGCTTATAAAGATATAATTTTGGTAGGGAGGGGACAAGAAAATTGGTCATTTGAGCTTCAGATTTGTGAGACATTAGAAAAGATATTTAGTTTTAGATAAATGATTTGAAAAGGAATGCCTTATCCATTCCACCATTGGTTGTGAGATCAATAAAAATAAAGATGTTTTCAAAGAAAAACTAAAAGTTCATAGTCTTACATATAAAAAACTATTATGCATTGTCCAAGTAGATAAAAAATAATTTTCTATTTGGCTTAGTTGGGTTGTGTCCCACAACTTAGGAAGGAGATTAATAAAGTGACAACTAAATTTATAGCTTTTAGCTTTCAGTTGATCCAAATCATTCAGGCTGGTGACTTCATGTTCTTGGACAGGACTCTCACCCAGTTCCTGAACCCCAGAGGGCTGACAGTTTGCACAACATTTTTCCAGTCTTCTCTGTTGGAATATCATCATGTTTTCCCTCCATTACATTCTGGATCTCTAGTCCAGCTCCTATCACTAGTATCTCGGTTGCTTAAAAACATTGTGTTAAGGTTAAGATGTTTCCAGCTATTGTCTCAGAAGCCATTGGAAGCACAGAAAAGACAAACTCAACATTAAGAATTCCCTTGGGGGTGGGGGAAATTTTCACAGTGCTCAAGTTGCTTGCCAGGAAGGAGTAATGAACAGAATTGGATCCCCAGAACCCATATAAGTTCTGGGTAGATCTGGTAGAACCCTGGTAATTCCAGACTCAGAAAGCAAAGACGAGTCTTCAGAATAAGTTCTGAGTTCGATGGAGAGACCCTGTCTAGATGAGTATTGTAAAAGAACAATCAAGAATGAGTCTCAACACACATGCACATGCATTCCTACACACTTGTATCCACATACACGCACACACATTCATGCATGTACATGTTTGAAAATAGGGGAAAAGAGCAAGAAGAATTCTTTTGGGTTCCCTAAAGTAAATATATTAAGCTGCAGACTACACTGAAAGGAATTTTTCTATGTAGGTTAAGTATTGGTCATCCACACAATTGGAATGAGAAGCTCTTGTCTCAGTGCTTACAGACACTTGGAAAAATTACTTTCTCATGCGTTGAAAACACACTCGTGGGCAGCTGAGCCCTTTGAAAAATTGAAAATTAGACTTTCTCACTCTACAGCTCACTGAGTAAACTGACAGCAGTGAGAGCCAAGAGCTGACATGAATGCTACTGGGTTTGACAATCTGAATTTCTTCAATCACAGTAGCACCCTTACACACACTCAAGCACACACAGACATGCATAAAAATGAACCTTAAAGTATTAGCATATAAAGAAACATGGTATGCTTATTTGCTGGATATTAGCAGCATAAAGACATTATTTTTACTTATTAGCTGATTTTCTCTTTACTGTTTATCTCTGGTAGCTATAAACATATCTGTTACATGGACACAGTCACTGAGTATTTATTGAATAAACAAACACAAAAAAGCATTAAGACTTCCTACTTTGGTCCCAAACTCTTCACTTCTTCAGGTGAGTTTTTAAAAACTCAGCCAAAATCCACTAGATGAAAAGTTGGAATTTTATCATTTCTTAGGCACTAATTCAAATTTCATGGGAAATGCTAAAAAGAAAGTCAGGTACCAAGTTGGGTTACCCTGAGAGAAGTCCAACAAAAGGGGACCGTGGGAATAACAACAACTATGACAATCGAAGGTGAAGGCAAGATAACGTGTGAGTGTGATGGAGTTCTCACCCATCTACCGTCTACCAGCTGTAGCCTGAGTGCTTAGGTCATTGGGTCCATTGTCCTAAGGTCCCTGCATAGATGTGTACCCCTATGCAATCTGCCCAAAGGGACTATGAGTCGAGTATTCTACAACAGTTTTAGTTTTAACTAGAGATATCTGAGAATGAAAAGTCCTCCCATTCTTGACGTTTGAAGACAGCATTGCTGGGATCCACCTCCACGCTCAAACCTTGAATCACTTATTTTATGAAGAAGTTGTAAACATTTTCTCTTCTGCATTGTAGCAAAAGCTAACAAAAGCTCGATTTCCTTGTAGGATTTGCTGATTACATCTGGCCAGATGGCGTCTACATCCTGTATTTCCTCCCTGTACTGAGTTTTGATGATCCTCGGCTGCACAGCCCCATGGTCCACTTAACCTTTTCCCATGGACCTGTCAGCTGGGCGGAATGATTCCTTCTGGATCAAGCCCTGGAGAAGTTATTTTATAGAATTGGGTTCAGGGAAAGAATTAAAAGAATTCAAGAATGATGACTGATCAAACGGAATGCAAATTTAGCATGAATGACCTACTTTGTATTTGTTTTGCTGCTGCTGTTGTTGTCTTCAGTGTCGTGAGCTAGCAAAATGGCTCAGTGGGTAACAGCACTTGCTGCGAGCAAGCCTAATAACCTGAGGACCTGAGTTCAAACCCTGGGGACCACATGATGGAAGAAGAGAACCCACTCCTGCAAGGTGTCCTCCTAGTCAGGTGTCTGCACATGCACGCACACTCTCACACACAGTACAATAAATAGTTTGCAGATAGTACAGATTTTATATGTACAGCACTCGGCAAAGTGCCGTGTGTGTTTACTGGATTTTTTTTTAAACAACTTTTAAAATTTTAAGTTAAATTTTATTTTATGTGTGTAAGTCTTCTGCTTGCATGTATGTCTGTGTACCACTTGGATGTCTGGTGCCCATGAAGGCCAGAAAAGGGCATTGGATCTCCGGGAATTAGAGTCACAGATGAGTGTAAGCTGCCATAGGGGTGCTAGGAACCAAACCCCAGTCTTCCGGAAGAACAGCCAGTGCTCTTTTAACAGCAGCACCATCTCTCTTAGCCCTAGCATTTATTATCTCCACTGTTATGCATCATTAAAAATAACAATTGATAGCTGACCTGTTATATGTGTATGTGTGTATAACATGAAGATGTACTATTCATATGTAATATCTATCTACATATATAATCATAATTGATGGCTGTTCATTGACAGAATATATTGCTTTTAGAAAAGTCTGGTTTTTTTTTTTTAAATCTTATTCTTATGTTTTTTCTGCCTCAGCTATCAAGAGTCACTTGGTACTTGAACATAGTTAGCGTACATTTTTAGATGGCAGATGCCTGATCTTGCAACATTCTCTCTCCTCCCTGCTTTCTCCAGAATCATTCTGGAATGTTTTTAGATTCCAGAATTATTCCTCTTATCCCTTCCACCCAATTCCTTGATCTTGTGAGAGATGATGTCTTCTATATCCTTTTGCTTCCTTAAGTCTTTTTCTTTGGGAAGTCGTTGCTTGCTCTCTGTAGTGATAATTCATTCCAGGAGGGAGTCTGACTAACATCTGACTCCCCTGAGTACAGCTAAAGCCAGCAGATTATCATTTTACAGGAAGTTTGTAAGGACTTCAGGAGAAAACCCCAGAATTTTAAACTCTGGAAACTATTCACACATCAGCACACACTCACACAAAATCACTGATACCTGACTAAATATGTTATCTTTCCCAAGTGTCACACGAAGTAACTCTACTGTTACCTTGAATAAGTCCACCATCCCTCCCTCCTTCCATCTTGCTACCAAAGAACCAGGCAATTACATCCACTTACTCTCCAAAAGGGAGGTTCATGGGAGTAATTTCTATCAACCTTTCCCACAATAGAATAAAAATAACCCTTTACATTTTTTATCTTATCTGTTTTTGATGCCAGGGATCGAATCCACTTAGGAGGCTGGTGCTCTACCACTGAACTGCTTCCCCAACCGCTGTGATTTTCACTGTTTAAAGAATTGCATTGACTATCATCAGCATCTTTGTTGCAGAAGAGGATACTGACCTCTCCCTAAGTGAGCATGTATCACTCCTGTGTTAGAAAAGCAACTCTCAGCTTTGAAATAACATTGGTTCCCATCATACTCAGCTCCACACCCCTACACACAATGAAACAACTACTGTGAACAAATTTGGGCATGTGGCTTGCTGTTCAGCTAGGCTAAGGATACACTTCCTGATGGTGTGGGGTGTGCCCCTGCTTTCCACCAAGGGATGTTTCAGCTCCAGTTTCATCAATGCTAATAGAAAGACTTGTTCATTTCTAAGAAAACTGTAAGGCAAGAACCCTGTGAATGCATTTTTGTGCTTCACTTACAAAAATGTCATCGTAACAATTTCGTAAAGTGTTAGAAAACGTTTTAGTGAAAAGTCAGGGGCAAACAAACTAATATCTAACAGCCAAAAAATCCTCTGGGTCTGCATTTCCAAATGCTTGAGTCATGTGTAGACATTTGGAGAAAACTAATACTTGGAATTCATCTCCAACAATTCTGCTTTATGTGGTGAGATGTGATATGTCGCCAGAACCAGGGTTTCTGCATAAAAGCTCAACAGGCAATTCTATCTGAAGCCACAACTGAGAAACTTTGGTAGGAATTTTTTTGTGTGTGGGTGATGCATGTGATTGTATTTATGTGTGCCTGTGTGTATGCATATGCTTGCATGCGTGCATGCGTGTGTATTATGTGCCCGTATGTGTTTGTTTATATGTGTGTGTGTGTGTGTGTGTGTGTATGTATGTGTGTGTGCCCATGTAAATGCAGATGCCTGTGTGTGTATGTGTATGCACATCTATGTGTTTGTTTGTGTGTTTGTGTGAGTGTGCTTGTACTTTTCAGAACCTGAGAAAAATTTTACCTACACTCCTTTCCTTGGACTACAAGAAGTCACTGCCCCTTTGTGTGAGTGTTGTGGGTTAGAAGTTCTGTGTACACCCACTGGGAGTGTTGGGTTTATGCTACTGTTCAAGTCAGTTGTTTACGGATTTCTTTCTCTGCACCCTATTTGTTATTGAAACACAGTTTTAAAGCTTCATGCTATCATTGCATTGACCTCAGAGTCTTTTTGAAGATCCACCAGTTATGTCCTAGGCAAATATATAGTGTATTTGAAGTTGTATGTATATTAGGCACATTCATGGCCTGGTTATTGTTTCATTTGGAAAAGCATGGCATAAGGCAATGTAAGTCACTCTAAAAAATCCCATATATACAAATTCATTTTATCAGATCTGTTCCTCTGGGAGCCCTGATGAACTATGTGTATTCTTTTTACATATTTAGATGTTTTGATTTTTGAATATGTATATGCATACATGCACAATTACTGTGTCTTTCTGTTTAACTGCCCTCCTGTTATCTCATGGGCTTTGAATCTTGTAACGATGTCTGCATTTTCTGCTATTACACTTACACATCAGCCTTCATTTGACCACTGTTCATACACAATGTTTTTCTATATACCCTCCCTCTGAAGTGAGTGTTCCATATACAGTGTGTGCCAGTGTCTTCTGCTTATCATCCACTCAGCTACTCTATGTTCTGTGGTTGGAGATCTTAAATCATTTATCCTGGAAACAGAGACTTTCTGTCAGTACCCAGACACTTTGCAGACCAGGAGAAACTGGTACTAAAAACACATGCCACTCAAAATACTATCCCCAGAGAAAATTAGCAGATGGTAAAGCCTCATAATAATAACTGGTTTTAGAGTTGCCCTCCCTTGAATGTATTGAAACACTTTAAACGATTGTATCAAGTGCTTCGTCAGGTAATCCACTCTATGGGCTTTGCCAGAAACATAACTACAGATATTGGACACCGCATCTCCAGCTGGTGGTACTGTTTGCGGCAGTTTTAGGTGGTACATCCTTGATAGAGGAAGTAGATCACTGAGGTAGGGCTTAGAGGATGAGGATTTAAAGACCTCTTCCAGTTTGATCTCTGATTCATGCGGGGCTTGCATTTAAAGATTTGAGCCCTCAGCTTCCTGCCCCTGCCACTGGCTACTATGTCTCCTGCTGTGAGGGATTCTCATCCCTCTGACATAGTTAAGTCCAAGCACACCCTTCCTTCTATAAGTTGCCTTGGTCATAGTGCTTTATTGCAGCAACAGAAACGTAACTACTGCACACCCATTGAACAGCACAGTAGTACAGAAAACAGTTTCCCTTCCCTGAAAGTCCTCTGACTCCTACTTGTTTATCTGTCCATCTCACTGGCCCCATAGGAGCAGACAATACCAGGCCTTTCCTGGCTGATTTTCCTCCTTTAGAATGCTATCAGCACATACCTTTCACAGACTGGCTTCTATCACCAAGAACATTCACTTCCCTTTTCTCCATGTCTGATAACTCCGATAAAGATTTACATTCATGTTTGGGTGTGAGTTGAATTTTTCACCTCTTCTGGGGGGATTCCACGGAGCATGGTTACTGAAATGAGTGATCAGAGTATGCTTAGGTTTTTTTTTTTTTAATGAGGAACAGCCAGCAAGTCTTCCAGAGTGACTACTCCAGTCTGCATTCTGAGCAATGATGATGGTAAGTCCTCGTCCTCTGCGTGTCCACCAACGCTGCGCCTCGGCAGTATTCCGAATCTGGGTCATGGTGGTAGATGTGGAGGGAGTGGCTTGTCCAATGTTCCAGCTTGCTTTTCTGTTGCTGTGATAAAATAGTTTTACTAAAAGAAAATAACGGAGGAAATGATTTATTTGTCTTACACTTTTGTGTCGGAGTCCATCACTGAGAGAGGTCATGGCAGAAACTCAGGGCATGGGCCTGAGAAGAAACTATGGAGCGAAAGCTGCTTACTGGCTCACTCTCTGGCTTGCTCACATTCTTAGCTAGATTCCTTATGTAGCCCAGAGCCATCTGCCTAGTGATGGTACCACCCACAATGGGCATCAATCCATGATCAGCCCACACATGCCCACAGATCAGTCCACACATGCCCACAGATCAGTACACACATGCCCATAGATCAGTCCACACATGCCCACAGATCAGTCCACACATGCCCACAGATCAGTACACACATGCCCATAGATCAGTCCACACATGCCCACAGATCAGCCCACACATGCCCACAGATCAGCCCACACATGCCCACAGATCAGCCCACACATGCCCACAGATCAGTCCACACATGCCCACAGATCAGCCCATACATGCCCACAGATCAGCTCATACATGCCCACAGATCAGTACATACATGCCCACAGATGATCAGCCCACACATGCCCACAGATCAGCCCACACATGCCCACAGATCAGCCCACACATGCCCACAGATCAGCCCACACATGCCCACAGATCAGCCCATACATGCCCACAGATCAGCCCACACATGCCCACAGATCAGTCCACACATGCCCACAGATCAGTACATACATGCCCACAGATCAGCCCACACATGCCCACAGATCAGTCCACACATGCCCACAGATCAGTACACACATGCCCACAGATCAGCCCATACATGCCCACAGATGATCAGCCCACACATGCCCACAGATCAGTCCACACATGCCCACAGATCAGTACATACATGCCCACAGATCAGTACATACATGCCACAGATCAGCCCACACATGCCCACAGATCAGTCCTCTCTGGATAATTCATAGGCTGAGGCTCTCCTGTCAGACGAATATAGGAGGCACGAAGCTGAAAAAGAAACCTAACTGCGACATTACTATTCTGGGTCTAAAAAGTTTGATTATGTATCACTAATACTATATCTTGTCAGTGTTTTGGATCCAGACCATTTCAGTAGTACAAAGAGAGATCTGAGTCTTAAACTTTTACCAAGCCACAATGGAAAACTAGCTTTACTGATTCATACTCCCCTGTTTTTATCTTCTGATGGTAAGGTTTTATTTCTATGTTCTAACGAAGTTACTTTCTGATTTATATAGGGTAACACCGAAAAAAAAAACATTTGATTTCATGGTCTGACCACTTAATGATTTCTGAGGCATAAAAATGAATTTATTTTCTGCTAGATGAGAGATGTCAGACAATTTGATTTAGTGGCCTTTTCGGTAGGTTTCCTAAAATCAATGGAGAAAATTTTCCATGCGTATTCCTGAGAAGAAGACAAATTGGAAATTAGACCAGTGTTTTGCAAGGAAGACAGTATCTATACATTGAATTTTGTCTGGTGTATAATGCTGGGACTAGGGTCACAAAACCTCTCTCCCTCTCCCTCTCTCCTCTGTTTGTGTAACTGAAAAGCTTTCAGCTCTCAGCATGTGTGAAATACTTTCCTACACTACAGAGTATTTATATGTTACATTTTTAAAAAATAATCTAAAATTAAAGGTCTCTTCTGATAAGAAAGTAACAAACACAGACATAATTCTGACATCCACTGTTAACAAAGGCTTGAAACTTCATTTATTTAAATTATGCAACCATTCGAAGGAGGACAAGGTGTGGGATAAAGACAGGTAAGAAGGAGTGCAGGGGAGGGGGAAGATGAAGAGGACCTGGAGGAAGGGGAGAAGGCCAATCAACAACTCCGTGGTTAAGAGCTCTCCAGGCTCTGGACTTGGGTCTTAAAGGAATAACAATGTTCTGAACTAGCAGTTTTGTTGAGTTGTTAAGAGCACTGGTTGCTTTTCCAGAGGACACAGATTTAATTCCTTAGTGTCTCACAACCCGCTGTAAGTCTAGTTCCAGGGAATCCAATGCCTGTTTCTATTCTCTGTGGGCACCAAGCAGTCAACATTGAGACAGACATTCATACACATAAAATAATATATATATATATATATATATGTAAATTAATAAGTAGACATTTTTAAAACAGGCTTATATTTGGGACAAATTAGAGCAGTTTGATGATTTTGGATTTAAAAAAAAAATCCCCATAATGATGTCACATTTTATGTTAACCAGTACAGAAGAAAATAATACCTCTGTGTTGATTTGTTTTCTCTTGACAGTATCTGTTCCCTGAGTCTCCTCAGCTTCTTGCAGGGGATGATCCTGCCCTTGCACAATCCTGGGTCCTCCTAGCTTCATTAGTGCTACCCGCTGCCTTGATGATGTCTAAGAAATATTACCGACACTTCTGTGACTACACAGTTAATTTTGCTTGCACAATAAAACACGTGTGTGTGTGTGTGTGTGTGTGTGTGTGTACATACATACATTCTACATTACAGATTTCCTTCCCATAGCTTCTTTGAAGGCCCCCATGTTTTAATGATGCCTACAGTATAGAAATCATGTCCTCACTTGTTTTGGAGTTACTCTCTGTTGTTTGTCTCCCTTTATGTTCAGATATCTCACAGGCAGAGGCTGTGACGGCCTTTGCTCAAGCACATCTTTGCAATGGCCATTGTGTAGCAAACAGCCTCGGAAGACAGCACTCCTCCCTCTCTAGAGCAGAAGGTAGATTTGTGTATAGTCAGCATAGTAAAGACAATGGCTTCCTCTCTAGTAAATTTCCCTTTGTTTCCTTATAGCACCTTCTAGAAGATACAAGGCTGTGTGAGTTTTGGTTTCTTGGCTATGATTAAAACTCTCTCATATGAACAAGATCACCCCGCCCCTTTTGCATGGGCCTCTCTCTGAAAAGGTTGACGAGGGGAGCAAATGCCACCATGAAGGTCACACTGCTTGCTTTGGTGTAATAAATGGCCCTTTGTCTCTGACTTAAGGATCTTGGGTCCTCTGCCAGTACCCATGAAACCATGACAGTCTGATTTGTTAATGTACAATCAAGATGACAATTCATATCTCACAGCAACCTTGCTAATTTTTTTCAAAGCTATCAGGGAGCCAAACAAAGCCCTTTCAGAGAAATGTGGAAAAGAGGGAGAAAGCATAAGCAATTAGTGAGATGACATTTCACATATGCACGTAAGGAAAGGTAGCCCCAAAGGTTCTTTACACCTGGACAGAAGTCCACAAATTAGCCAGTGGAAAAAGCAAGAAAAAAGTACAACAAAATCTGCTTGAAAGATAAACACTGTACCTAGGATGCTTCTGTCCACACTGAAGGAACCATTGAAGTAGTTCTGTAGGGTTTGTGGTCCCGAAAGTCAGGAAGCAGTGCTCCTTCTTCGCAAATCCCCACAGCACAGTTACACATAGCCCTTAATGGACATTGCTCCACTAGAGCAGAGTTGGTTACTGGGAAATTGACCCCAAATTCCCACTAATTTCAATAGGCGGTTGAGGATTTCCTTTTGTATTTATCTGAAGATTCTCTAATGGGCCAAGGATCCGGTTTTCAAGAAAGAAAAATAGGCTGAGAGGTTCATGGAATAACGTGGAAAAAGTATTCAGCGATTCTTCCCTGAGGAACCAGACTCATCTGCTCAGGCTTGTGGGACTGAAGGTGTCATTTACATGGTGAGAATGGCGTCAGAGGACTGAGTCAGGGTGTTTTTCTTTTTCTTTTGTAATTCAAGATGAAGACAAATTCATGAAAGCATGCCATCACCCAAGAACAAGAGGAACACTGGGTAGCTATACAGCACTGAGATGTTTTTCAGGTTTAAAATAAATCTGTTTCAAAAGTGCAAATGAGTTGTGTAAGCAGAAGCCTATAAAAGGTAGCCCTGCAGTATTTGAGAATAAATAGTATTCAATCAGAACTATAAGCCCAAGTTTGAGAGAAAGGGGTGTCATTTAGGTCTGGAGTGTAATTGTTCAAGGCAGCTGGTCAGTCACATCAGTGGGTTACAGAGTCCTAGCTGCATAGGTGGCATAGAAGATCAATGCCATCTGGGAAGACACTAAGAAGATTTGGGGAGCACGGCAGGAGGCTCATGGAAACCAGCACCCCTCCCTGCTCCACACCTACCCAAGGAATAAACACAAAATGAGAATGATTAGAAGTCAAGCCTCTACATCTTGAGTCCTACTACATCTCCCAGAATCCTCCTTGTCTCCTAGTCCCACCTATCTTGCTTTCCTATTGGCCAACAGTGCTTTATTCATTAACCAATAAGAGAAACATATCTACAGAATGACATCTCCCATCAGTTGGAACTTGGCACCTGATCTCTATCCATGCACTATGGTACAAGATACCCAGAACCACAAATAAATAGATAAATAAATGAAAGGGGAACATTTTTTTAAAAAACAGCATTTTTTAAAATAACAACCTTGTTATATTAGCCACTGTATTTTAGTTTCTCTTATGCATTCTTTGAAAAAGCTTCACTACCCTTGTTTGTTCATTGTATTCAATCAATCTTTAGCGTGTGTTTTCTTCAGAAGAAAACCATGTTTTTCAACCTTTGAAAATTCTACCCTGGCATTGTTGAAAGGTTAAAGCAATAGTATAGATGTTCAACCTTTGGCAATAGCGTAGATGTATGGCTAAAGATTACTTAATAAATATAAACAACCTACTGTTGTGCTGACTGTGTGCACTTTTGTGGACTCTTCTAACTTAATGGCTTTCTACCTTATTCCAAACACATATTCATAAAGCACAGTGTTTTATGTGGCCTCTAAGACTTTACCTGACTATATAAGTGTTTTGCATTTTAATGTTGAAAATAGGTTTTAGGACATGGAACACAGAAATTCTGTACATGCATGGTGTCTAGTTCTTGCAGGTCACTAACAAATTAGATGTTTTTCTCCAAACTCTCGTTTTTTTTAATATTTTGCAGTTTTATAAAGCTATCTCACATAAAATTATTTGCTTAAAGAATCCAGATATTACCATTATAATCCATGTTATTAATAACAAATAAAATGTTGAGAAGTATGACATTTGAATCAATATGGGTAAGGAAATTATTATTTTGTGGAGGTGTTGGAGGTGTGTGCTCTAGTATTCATATTAGTAGTCATAATACCACATGCCTGTAAGTGGATTGCAAACATTCAAGGTCAACCATTAGTCTGACTACCACTCGTTAATCTAGTACAATTGTGAATGGGGAAAAAAATTAGTTCTGGAAACTCAGAAGTCTGGATGAAGCAACAGTAAACCCCCCAACAAAGAAGAAATGCTTGAAGTACTTTGTCAGAGAGAAGAAAATCAGAGAAGCTGATAGGAATGAAATTCTTCAATGAATCCCTCATGTAAGGATGAAGTTCCATCAGAGGACTACAGCCCGTGAGAGGGACCAGAGAATCACACATCCACCAAGGCCCCCTCACACATACTAGTATGAGGAGCAGGAGTATCACTCAGTTCGGTGGTGGCTCTCCTCTCTCAGGTGGGGGTGACACACAGGCAGTCGCAGAGTGAGGCTTATTAGCATACGTGGGACAATTCTTAGAACCCTCAAGAAACCCATCATCTTTTATTTTCTAGTTGATCCTAATCATAATTTCTAGACATCCACATAATTCCATACAATCCGGGATAAAGTCTTATTCAACCACACAGAAGAGATTAATAAGCATCAGGCCACAATTTCATGTTGACCAGCAAGACATGAGTTGAGAAGAAACTAAGCCAGGGTGACCCATGGGGACCTGTGCAGATGACTGTGATCATGGTGTCATTATGAGGAAAAGCCTTGGGCAGCACCAAATGTTCTACTCAGGAAGAGTGGAGGGACAATAAGAGGTGAGTGAGTGCGTGAATAAAATGTCAAGAGCTTTTGCTCAGTCACCACAGATGAGAGGATTTTTTAACTTTACAACATGCTTTAGGCAGGGTTCTCTAGAGCACTGGGCCCCACAGGGGCCACATATCCTACTCATTACACATTTACCTTACCATTCATAACAGTGACAAAATTACAGTTATGGAGTAGCAGTGGAATAATTTTATTATTGGGAGTCACAACAGCATGAGGAACTGTGTTAAAGGGTTGCAGCATTGGAAATATTGGTAACCAATCCTCTAGGGGAACAGCAATGATGACTACATATTAAAGGGGACTTATTAGATTGGTTTACATGGTGTGGTCTGGGTGGTCCAACAATAGCCATCTCGTGCAGGAAGGCCAAGGATTCACTTCACAAGGCTGGAAAGCTACTGTATTCAGTCCACGTCGTGATCCCATAGAGGCTGGTTCCACTGTCATCGAAGGAACACTGCAGAATAGATGACCTTGCCAGCAATAGTGAGGGCAAGCAGGCAGAAAGCAAAGTTTCCTTCTCTGTGTTCTTTGGTCTGGACTGCCATCAGAGGGGCTGCCTACAGTTAGTCTTGATTCAAATAACCATGTCACGGAAGTCCCTTGCAAGGGTGACCAGTGGTTTGGGTTTTGGTTGATTCCAGATCAGTCAGATCGGCAATAAAATCTAACCATCACACAGGTCTTTAACAAAATCCCAAGCACCCCTTAGAAAAGGGACCCTATAAAAAAGTGGAAAGTGTATAGCTCACTGATTTCCTGAGATCATTCCTAAATGTGCATCTGATCATCAGTCCCAGCTCTTTTACCCCTTAAAGCAGAAAATCACCTGATACTTCAAGAACGGTCAGATTTAACATGAGTTCATTTGATGCCCCTGTACTGAGGAGAAACCAGGAATAAGCTATTGTACCACGTGGTCTCCTCAGAGGAGCGTTATCAGCAGTCTCTCATGTCAAGAAACACATCACCATGTTTTTTCTAGTTCATCCCAACCACAATTTACAGAGAACCATATAATCCCATACAATGTGTGATAAAGTCTCATTCAGACATTTAATATCTGGAATGGCAAATTTATTCTATTCTTTTTTATCCCCCAGCAGACGCATGGTGACTATTATGTACAAAGAAGTCTAGCGTTAGGCATCATCTGCTGCTCTTTTCTGACATCCCTGCGCCTTCTGTTTGCTTCGGAACTGTCACATTTAATTCTTCCGTGTTTTAGGTTATGACCCATTGATGGGCTCTCTGCTTCTTATAGCTTTGCCATCTGACCTTGCCTGTAGACTCCTACCTGTGTCTGCTTTCCAAACCCAGTCACCGGGCCCCTGAGCCTACGGAGCAGTCTCTGGGAAAGCACTCTGTGCCTCCCCATGCGGTAGTGAAGTTACTCTAATGAAAAACATGTTTGCCCGAGGACAGATTCCATGTGGCCCTCTGGAATGACGGCTGGTTTCTCCACCACAGACCTATTGCTACACAGATATGGGTATCTGAAGATGCCATCACTGGGTCTTTCCCTGAAACCTATCACTATTGACATCCCATGGCATCTTGCTGAGCGTAGTTACACACACCCATAGTCCAGCAGTTCAGGACCAACCTGGGTTATTAGAGACCTTGTTTCTAAAAAGAGTTTTACAACATCAGACTATGTCACTATTCCCTTCTTAATCCTCAACCCTCTCCAGTCACTGTCTTCAACAAATGCAACACTGGCTACTTTTACTTTAATTCCTCTTCTCATATTTTCAGCTTAACGAAATCCTCTTTGGCCTTCTGGCCTTGTCTATGGAAACAGCTCTTCTTGATGCCAAGCAGCCTCCCGCTGCTATGTGTTCTGCTAAGTTCTCTATTCTGTTATCCTGAAGTCTTTAAGCAGCATCTGTAGCTATGGATTCATCTTCCTTAAAATGTCTCTATCACTTGGCCTGCAAATACCAACGTCTCCTGCCTTTTCTCCAACTGTGTGTGCATTCTCTCTACTTTTACCTTCAATCCCACACTAGCTTAGTCTTTGGCCTCATTTTATCTGGCACCAGGAAGGACCTCCCCTGGAGAGCTCATCCAGCCTTGGAATTTTACATATCAACCCTAAGCCAATGGGACACTTCCGGAGCTCTAGCCCTCCACAGCTAGCTGCTTACCTTGTGCCTCCAAATGGAATTCCTAACCTCTAAAACCTCCTTCTCCAGTCGTTCCCATCTCAGCAACTGGTGAGTCTATTTTCTCACTTCCTCATGCCAAGGAGTTCTGTGGGACCCTTCCCTGCCTCTTACTTTTCTATGGCATACCAACTGCCTTGACAAATCTTAGCAATTCTGTTTCAAATATATATCAAGAGAATAAGCACTTTTGACAGCTTTACAGCTAATAGCTCAGCTGGCCACCAGCAGCCCTCACTGAATCACTGTAACAGCTCCCTCCCATGTTTGACAGGGGCCACTTCACATACTACTTTATTAGCAAGTAGTAGAAATAATTTGTATAGCATACAAACTGAATTTGTTCATTCTTCTGCTCAGAGCCCACTGGCTTTCCAGTCTCAGAAAATTCTAGGCCCCTGGGGTCATATTCTTTCCATCCAATCTCTCTGATTTTATGGAACACTGTGCTATCTATCTTTGAATTGCTATAATGGAATGTCTGGCATTCCACTCATGGAGAAAATGGGGACCAGTGAGCACGTGATTTTTCAAGCTGAAGTTCATGGATGAAGATTTTACAGTGAATGGCGAACAACCATGAAGATAAGGTAGCAGAGAGAACAGGAGCAGCCAGGGCCTGCTCCTTCAGCAACCCTCACCACATCCTTTCCCAGATGTCCCCAGTGGCCCAAGGATATTGCAATAGATGCCATGTGAGGTTCTACCACCTTCCAATAGCATCACTCTGGAGACCACGTACCCACTAACAATGCACATCCTTTTTCAGGGTCAGCATCACTTCTAACACCCGAGGGGCTTTGCACATGAGTTCATTCTCAAAACCTGTAATGGTGGCCGCACCCCTTTGGGCATGGCTTCAGGTGCCGATGGAAGCTGAAAGAGGAAAGCATGAGGTGTGGTCTCTCCCTCACCCCCGCTCTTCCTCTTGGGTTGTGGATCTGATCAGAAGGGCAGAGAAAGGCTCTGGTGGTTCTTTATTATTATGTGTGTAAGTCGTTCCCCCAATAAATACCCATTTATCAATTATCTTGGGTCTAGTGAATTAATTAACCCTCGCCTTCATCCTCTCCTGCCGGGTATCTATATCTCTCCCTTCTCCTTCATAATTCTGGCCAAATGTTGGGTGGAGACACAAAACAGAGACAGGAGAAGAGACCAGTGTCTCACAGTCCTATTTGAGGGCCTATCCCTAATGACATAAAACCTCCCAGTAAGCCCCATCTCCTAAAATTCCCACCTTTGAATGATATCAAACTGGAGACCAAACCCTCAAACATATCTGACAGCATGGAGCTACCTGCTGCCATGCCTGCCCCACCATGATAGCCTGCAGCCCCCACAAACTGTGAGCCAGAGCAAGCCCTCCCTCACCCGAGTCCTTTCTTGGAGTTAGGTCTCCATCTTGGAGCTATGGGGAGCTATTGCACTGACGTTAGTTGTCTTGGATTCTTCTTAAAATTAAACACCACCAACAAACAAATGATGTAGATGATGCCAGTGTTACAACACAAGGAATAATTATCACTCGTAATATAATTGACTTTCCCAAGGCTGTCAGTGACTCCTGCCTACAGTTTTGGGTTCTATGACAAAAGTCAATAGAATCTGCTAAACTCAAGAGATACCCTTTTTTCTTTTCAAATTCCTGGCTTTTAAACTTAAGTGTATTTACAATAATAATAATAATAATAATAATAATAATAATAATAATAATAATAAATAATGTTTTTAAAGACAGGATTTCTCTGTGTTGTTTTGGAGCCTCTCCTAGAACTAGATCTGTAGACCAGGCTGGCCTCGAACTCACAGAGATTCACCTGTCTCTGCCTTCCAACAGCTGGGATTAAAGATGTGAGCCACCAATGCCAGGCTTTATTTATACTTATTATTATTGTGTTTAGGTGGAAGCCCTGCCAGTGACCATATATACCCAAAAAAGGTCAGGATGTTGAAGACCTCCAGCGTAGGGTCCCATTCCATGCTCAGGTCTCACTCCTCCTATTCCAAACCCAGGCCCCTCAAAAAGCCAATCAAACAGCAGCCCTTCCCCTCAGAAAGCCTGCCAAGGGCCAGCTCCTCACCTGGGGCCTACTCAAGACCATGCCTATAGGCTACTTAAGACCTGGTAGCCATCCTTACCATGTGATTTTTCTCCTACCCTCCTGAGGGTCATCCAGGAGTGCTTTGTTCTGTTCATCAAACCTGGATTTACTAATAAGGTCTAATTGCCTTATTACATCATTAGTAGCAGATATCTAATAACCAAGGATTCAAAAGGTATCAAGTTGTGTATAAGAGAGGGAAAGAGAGAGGAGGGGACAGAAAGAAAGATTGTGCTGTAGTAGATGTGTGGCGGTCAGAGGACAACTTTCAAGGCATAGCTCTCTCCACCACGGGGTCCAGAGATTGAACTCTGGCTGTGTAGAAGACACTTTTGAAAAGTGACCCATCTTGTCTGCCCTACATTTAACTTATAAAGTTCACCATAAGATTAAAATTAGCATATTTAAATAACTTCACACCTGACACAGAAAGGGCATAAAGTAGATAGCATTGGCAACACTTGTGTTTGTGGTAATGTGGCTCCTGGCAGAAGACTGCTTTTTTGTGTTGTTGTTTGGTGTGTGTGTGCGTGCGTGCGCGCATGCGTGTGCAAGTGTGTGCATGCATGCATGCTGTGTATGTCTTAGATAGTTTTTGATTTTTTCATGACAAGAATCTCATACAGCACAGGCTGGCCTCAAACATACAATTTAGCCAAGGCTGGCCTTCTCTTCTTTTACATACATCAGTTTCTTAATCTGTAAAATGGGGAACTATTATTGAGTTCTTAAATCCCTACCTCAGTGGCACACATTTAATAAACAGTGATCTCCGGGCAAAGCAACTGTCACCACATTCCTGGTTTGGTGTCTTCATCAGATTTCTACGTGACCAACTCTGAAGATGGTGACAGAAAAAAATCACAGTCAGAAAAATGTCTTCACAGCAGGCCACCACCATGGGGAGGTCAGAATAATGAGGCAATCCAGATGATAAAGGAAGCGAGGCAGAGGGCCAAGAGAAGAGAAACGGGGTGGGTGCTCAGTGTCCACTTACAGCTTACAGCTCCTTGCAGAAGCGGGGAGACACAGAACACTCTTCTCAGACCACAGTTAGAAGTTAGAGCAAGTCTGGCGAGATCAGAGGTGGGCATTCGGGAAATCAAGGTCATCCTCAGCTACATAGGGAGTTTGAGGCCAGCCTGGGCTACATGGGTTCCTGTCTGCCCTGCTTGAATATAATTGTTAAGCCAAACATATACCAATAATCCTAGAACTTGAGGCTGAGGCGGAGGATTGCTGAAAACTGAAGGCTGGCATGGGACATATAGAAAAACAGCATTCCATTAAACAAACAAGTAACTAAAACAACGGGATCGCTTCATTGTAGAATCTCCAAGATGTCAATCATCCTACAGTGACTGGCAGAGACGTGGTGCAAATAAAGGTGTTTTTTATCACTTACAGGTCTTGGAGGGTTCACAACACTCCTGATAGCCACATACAGAGGACAGAGAAAGTACACAGGGAGAGGGACAGACCCAGGGGCCAAAATTTTGCTAAGGCCAGGGAATTTTCTAAGCAGTTTTCCGTGAGGCGTTTCAGTAGGTAAATTTAAAGTCAGCAAACATGAGGTGTGGGAAATTGTGCAGTTCCTGACAGTAGGGCCAGCCATATATGTGATATGGCAAGGGAGGGAGTCCCTCAGAGGGGAGCGGGGTGCAGGGAGGCGGGGGAAGCTGTACCTGGAGACAAAACTGTGGAAATAGAAACTGCATCAGGCAGAATGAAGACCTCAACTTCCTGTCTGAGAAAATCTATTTTATACCCAAAATGGATTCCAAAGTGACAAAAACCATTACGAGGATTGACCACACAAATATAAATACATGCATACATGTGGCGGGTATTATTTTAATTCTGGTTCTTGTATTTCATCCTATTAAAGTCAGTTTGAAGTAGCAAGATTCCAATTTCACAGCCACGAATCACCTTTTTAAACTCCTGACATGCATTGATGCAACCCTTTGCTGTGTATACATGTTTGCCCATAAAATAAAAAAACAAGTTAGGGCTTTTATTTTACAGGCTGAGTTATCGCAATGTGACCTAAAACCCCACAGAATCAGTGCAAATTCTATTAGAGGGTGCAGCTGAGTTTGCAACTTGATTCATAACACAGCATGTGACACCACACTTTGTTTCAAACCCATTAAAAAATAGGGACTGGAAGCTGGGTAGTTATATCGGTTAACAAAGTGCTTGCCTTGCAAGCGGGAGGAGCTAAGATATATTCTCAAATTCATGTAAAAATGTGGGGACTGGTAGCGATCCCAGCACTGGAGACAGAATGATGTTTGGTTCTCACTGGCTAGCCAATCTAGTCAAATTGATGAATTCGGTGAGAGAGTTGGACAGGCATCCTGAGGATGACATCTGAGGTTGCCTCTGGCCTCCCCATTCATTTACATGTATGATTTTGAAAATAAAAATAGAGCTATCATAGGTTTGAAGAGAAAACTGACTCTAGAGAAATGTCCAGAGATCTACAAGGATAACCCCAACTAACAATCTGAGCAACGGTGGAAAGGCTACCTTCAATGCCCTTCCCTGATAATGAGATTGATGACTAACTTATCCACCATCATAGAGCCCTCATCTAGTATCTGATGGAAACAGAAGCAGACACCCACAGCTAAACACGGAAGTGAACTCTTGGAATCCAGTTGCAGAGAGGGAGGAGTGATAAGAAAATGGGGTCAAGACCAGGCTACAGAAACCCACAGAGACAGCTGACCTGAACAAGGAGGAGCTCATGGACCCCCAGACTGACAGCTGGGAAACCAGCATTGAAAGACTCAGACCCTCTGAACATGGGTCTCAGCTAGAAGACCTGGGCAGTCTAAGGGACCTCTGACAGTAGAACCAGGATGTATCCTTGGTGCATGAAAAGACTTTGGGAGCACATTCTGCATGGAGGGATACTTCCTTAACCTAGAGGCAGGAGTGAGGGCCTAGTCCGTACTCCAAATGACTTGACAGATTTTGATGATCCCTCCTGGGAGGCATCATCCTCCCTGTGGAATGTGGAGGGAGATAGGATGGGAGGAGGGGTCAGGGGGCATGGGAGGGAAGAAGAGGGAACTGGGATCGATATATAAGAAAAAATTATATATATATTATATATATATATTAAATGGCACATTTATGAAATGAAATCAATACTACATCAGCTCAAGTATGGAAAGAGATGCTGGCACAGAGTAGCCATGCAATAGCGTGGAAACATGGCCTCCGGGCTGCCAAGCCACCTGCTCCTTCCTGGCCGTTAAGCTACACGGCTCATGTTTCTCTGTCCAGAAGACGGCACGCTTATGATGAGATAAGAACAGATGGCTCGTGGTTCCAACAATGTGCCACCAAGACTTGAAACTTTAGGATACAACTGAGATCCAACAGTGTGAACATTTTATGATTCCACGTTCATTTGCCTAGAAGAAACCTTGGCATCAGACTAACGCAGAATACAAGGGAAGTTTCCACAAACTGTAAGCACCTCCACCATGTGACTAGGATGCTGTCAGCAGAGTCTGTGACCAGAGGCTTGGACAGCCAGGTCTTTAACAGCCGCTGATAAGACTGGTCTAGACGGCTTTGACATAATTTGTTTTTACATTCATATGGTGTGTGATGCACCTACAATGGTGTGTGGATGGCAGTCAGAGAGCATGTGTGCTCGTGTGCTAGGTAAGGAAGAATGATCTGTGACGGTGGAACCGGGGTCCCATGCATACTAGACAAGCACTCCTTCAGCTTAGCTACACTGCCAACCCAACAAGCAACTTTTAGTCATCGAGAAAATATGACCCATTCCTGTTATAAGCACTTAGTACTGAACAGCAAGAACACTAACTGAGGCATCTGGAACTTTCTAATCACCATATTCTATTTGTTGCTTGTAATAATGCTCAGGAGAAAGGCTTGCTTTGGCAATATCGAGAAGAGAGGAAATGATTAATGGGGGAAAGTCCAGGTAGGCGAGGGACGCTGCCATGGAGTCTCTATTAAGCCCGCCTGTTCTTCATCTGGTTTGTTTCAAGGTTGAAGACTGAGTGAAATGGACACATGAGCGCCCCAAGGTATGGTTGAGGGGGTGTTTATTGTAGATATGAGGGAGAGTACAGCCAGAGGCATTTGGAAGAGTCCAGACGGAACCAAGCCATGAGAGAGAGAGAGAGAGAGAGAGAGAGAGAGAGAGAGAGAGAGAGAGAGAGAGAGAGGGAGGGAGGGAGGGAGGGAGGGAGGGAGGGAGGGAGGGAGGGAGGGAGGGAGAGAGAGAATAGAGAGAGAGAGAGAGAGAGAGGGGCCAAGGACCAAGAAAGAAAGCTTGGCCAAAATGGCAGGTTTGTGTAGGAGTCAGAAGCTGGATGGAGAAGTGGAGAAGTTTAGGGTAGGGAGGGTCAAGGTGAGAAGAACTGAGAGGAGCAGATGCTGGCAGCACGGACTCTGGAATACGCACTTGCGATGCTGAGAGCCTGTGGCCAGCGCGTGCTCTGGTGTGCTAATAGTCAGTGTGCTAATAGACACAACAGTCAGCCGATTGTCCAGAGTTCCTTTGGGACCTCACATCCACAAGCCACGTGCTGCCACTGGATATTTTTCCCTTTCATTGTTGAGACAGGGTCTCTTACAGAGTCCAAGCTACCTTGAAACTCTAGCAAGTCTCCTGCCTCAGCCTCCTCTGTGTTAGCAGGACTGGTCTGCACAGCACCCGTGGGAACAGTTGCTAATGGAGTCAGAGTTAAACAATTCCTGCTTCCTGTCGTCTCCACTGCCTGCCATGCCCTTGTAACCCTGTCCGTCTCGTGGTCCGCCTGATCTTTGAGCAGAGTGCCAGCCCTTAAGTCTGGACTTGCCTTACCTAGTCAGGTTTTTAAAACCCTTGATAAATTCTTTGGCCGGGCAAAGTTGTCTGTAACTTAGGGTTCTCCCTAGAGGAAAGGAAGGTCCCTGCTTTCCTCCCCAGCAGCTGCAGCCACTTTGGTCTAAGGACAAAGTCTGAGGACTGATTTCAGAGCGCTTCACAACTTCCTGTTAGCACAGAGCATGGGTGGCCAGAGGCACCTCTGGGATTCCAAGAACAGGAACCTTCTCTCCCACAGCTCGTTCCTTCCTCAGCTCTGCAAATGCTGTTCCCTGCCCAACTCCTGCCGAGTGAGGAGGGCACATCTTTCCCACTGGACCCCTGCCATTTCTTCAGACATTTTACATCATGCTCTTCCCCATTGTTCTTGTGCATTTGGGTGTTTGAAACTCTGAGCCAAAGGTGGAAAAAAAAATCCTGCAAAGCAACTATTTTGAGGGGCTTTCAATAATTTTTGCAGTATTTCTTCTTTTGTCATAGCAATGTCTGCTAGTTTGAATTTAGAGGGTTATTTAAATTCTATTTGGTCTGGTTTTTCTTTTGGTGGAGAAAGACAGCATTTATAAGATGTCACGTGACTCAGGGAAGGAGAAGGGATTAGCAAACACACACAAAAAAAATGTAATTAGCCATGCAGAGGAAGTAAAAGTCAAAATTTCAAGTAAAGCCTACAAAAAGTAAATTCAAACACATTCAGGCGAAATACCACCTGAGCAGACAGGCGGGCTTAATAGAGACTCCATGGCAGCGTCCCTCGCCTACCTGGACTTTCCCCCATTAATCATTTCCTCTCTTCTCGATATTGCCAAAGTTTGCCTCTCCTTGCCGCTTTTCCTCTCCCTATAAACATGCTCAAGTTTCTCCCTCAGGAACTAATGCTTCCTCAACTGTGCTCCACTCAAGTGACCACACTTTTTCGTGTTTAGTTTTCTAAACAGCTCTGCTTTCAGAGCAAGGGACCTACCTTGATGTCTGCTTGTGACAAGGTCTCGTGTGTCCCACAGACAGTCTTGGAACTTCAGATCCTCCATTGCCCAGTAATGGGATTCCGTTATGAAGTTCTTCCCATTGCACCAAGCTA
>JANBXA010000735.1:46155000-46317500 GCA_030556225.1 Cricetiscus sungorus | reverse complement strand
ACAGGTTCTCAAAAGCCAGGAACAGGTCTTGATCTCGCTACTAGGAGGCTTACAAAGAGCCCAAGCTACACAACTGTTACATACATGCAAAGGGCCTAGGTTGGTACCATGCAGGCTCCTTAAGTTTTGGTCCAGAGTCCACAGGCTCCCATGAGCTAAAGTCAGCTGTTTCTGTGGGTTCCCCCATCATGATCCACCCCCCCAGGTCTGTACAATCCTTCCTCCTCTTCAGCAAGACTCCTGATCTCAACCAGTGCTTGGCTGTGGATCTCTGCATCTGCTTCTATCAGTACTGGATAGAGTATCTTTGATGACAATTAGGGTGGTCACCAATCTGATTACAGGAGAAGGCCAGCTCAGGCACCCTCTCCACTGCTAAGAGTCTTTTTGGGGTTATCCTTGTGGATTCCTGGGGGAGCTAGATGGCTTTTTAAGACGATCTGAAAGATGTGACATCTGTGTTGTGCTCAAGGCTTCCTTCTCTTAGCACATAAATCTATACAGAGGCAGATATGAACACTGAAGACTGAGAAAGTAATCATGGGATTTAAGGAGCCTCCAGTTTTTTAAGATTCTTTTAAAAAAAAGTATTTGCTTTGTTTAGTTTTGTTTTGATGTGGATGTGTGTTTGTCTGCTGTGCGTGGTATGTATATATGAGTACAGTGTCCACAGAGGTCAGAAGGTGTCTGATACTCTGGAGGAGGAGTCACAGGCAGCTGTGAGCCACCTGAGGTGGGTTCTGGGAACCAAACAGGTCCTCTGTTGAGCAGCAGGCAATCTTATTCACTAAGCTGTATCTACAGTGAAATATCAGAGCTTTCATATTTCCAGCTATCGGAATTGCTGTTGAGAGTTTATGAAGATTTAAAATAGAACATTAAAAATGCTTATCTCTTCTTTCACTGAAATTGTTCATGTATTTGTTTTTATTTTCTAAGTTTTATAAACAATGCCTCTTATTCTCTTACTTTTTTTTCTACTGAAAATTTAGTGACTATTATGGAAATATCTCGTTAACCAGACTGCTTGGTGTTATGTAATATTACTTTAACTATGTAAATGTGTGTTACATTTGTTTATGCTGTGGAATATTACTTTAACTATGCAAAGACGTGTTGCATTTGTTTAATTATATAAAGATGTGTTGCTATTTTACCTTGGCTGTCTAATTGGTCTAATGAAAAGCTAAACAGCCAATATCTAGGCAGTAGAGGGATAGATGGGGCTACTGGGCAGAGAGAATAAGTAGGAGAAGTAATCTAGGCTGGTGGGTGAGAGTAACGAAGAAAGAGAGGGAGATGCCAAGAGACAGCTAGCCAGGCAGCTGCCAGAGAGTCAGACATGCAGAATGAAAGAAAAGTAAAAAACCCAAAGGCAAGACTTATGTTAATGTAGAGAAACAGGTTGATATAAGTTACAAGACCTAGTGAGACAAGTGTAAGATAAGACCGAGCATTCATAATTAATAATAAGTCTCTGTGTCATGATTTGGGGGCTGGCAGTCCTGGAAAGCCTGCTTCAGCTCAGTGCACCTTTGATTGAAAACCTCAGTTAAACACTCTAAGTCTTTGGAACCCTTATTTACACGGCATCCCAGCCCCTCAGATCGTCTCCCACACAGTGCGCACTGTACTCCCTTTTAGGCCACTTGTCGAAGAAGCAGCCCCAAGATTCTTTCAAAAGTGCTTCAGGGACATCGCTAATCCTCAGATTTACTACAGCTACTCTGTCTGCAACTTCCAACGAAAGTGAAGGCTCTACGCGAGGTCTGAGGCTGTCCTTCTACTACACGACTTTGAGTACACAAGTGACAGAGAGGAGAAATGGGGGCCAGGAAGAACTATCTACATAAAATTAGACCTAAATCTCTTGTGCAAATGTTACTAGTCCTGGATGAAAATCCACCTGTGAAATGTGTGCAGCAGGAGCACACAGACCCAAACGTTCATGCCGACATCCGTGGGCAGGGCGTATTCCTAATTTAGTTTTAAAAGAAGCACAGACAACTTTACAGGGAGAGGGAGAGAGAGAGAGAGAGAGAGAGAGAGAGAGAGGGAGGGAGGGAGGGAGGGAGGGAGGGAGGGAGGGAGGGAGGGAGGGAGGGAGGGAGGGAGAGAGGGAGAGAGAGGGAGAGAGAGAGGGAGGGAGGGAGGGAGGGAGAGAGGGAGAGAGAGAGAGAGAGAGAGAGAGAGGAGAGAGAGGGAGAGAGGGAGGGAGGGAGGGAGGGAGGGAGAGAGAGAGAGAGGGAGGGAGGGAGGGAGGGAGGGAGGGAGGGAGGGAGGGAGAGAGAGAGAGAGGGAGGGAGGGAGGGAGGAGAGAGAGAGAGAGAGAGGGAGGGAGGGAGGGAGGGAGGGAGAGAGAGAGAGAGAGAGAGAGAGAGAGAGAGAGAGAGAGAGAGAGAGAGAGAGAGGAGAGAGGGCATAACAGATAGGGCAGTTTATTATTTTGGAGCCGGGAGCACAGAGCTTGAAGCTTCTGTCTTTTCATGATTTCAGTAAAGACAAAGTATGCCCTATGTGTATCTCATAGTGGCTTGGAGTCCAGCCAAAAGACACAGGGCTCCAGTTCCAAGGGTTAAATCATCACATACTATCAACCCTAACAACACACTGATTCACGCTATTTGCCCTGAACGCAGCTAAGAAACTCTAGCAAAGCTGGGGAGAACAAACACACCATTGTTTTTAGCCAAGTCAAAAAAAAATATGTGTGATCTTAGTTTCTTGAGGGTCTCCGAAGTATGTGTGCAAACCAAATCCCCATCAGATTATGAAAAGGCCTCCTTGACAATGGGTCATTGAGCTACACTGGATGTACATTTCTGGCCACCTATTTCAAATACTTACTTGTAAAAGTAACAAAACAAGAAATTTCCAAGTTAGAAAATTCTTAACTCCAAAATAAGCTAAAGGCTGAAAAGACATAACTAGGTTTTTGTAAATACTTTACAAATTTGAATTTATGATTAAATAAAAGTCAGTCTTGTTCAGACTGCCCGAGAAGTCTTGGCTTTATAACTGTTTTCCTTAAGTCCATTAACAGGGGAGTAACTGAAACATACTACAGCAACAAGTGGCTGATAGAAATCAAATAAAGGGAACTAGTAAAAGCTACGTGGAGGGAGTTGGAGAGTGGCCTCACACCAGCTTGCTGCTCTTGCAGAGGGCTCACACGCAGTTCCCAGCATCCATATGGGCAGCTCCAACCACCTGTAACTCTAAACCCAGGTGAACTGAGGCCTCTGGCCTCTAAGGAGACCTACATACCCACACAGAGAAACACACTCATACAAATAATTAAAAATAAAAACAGATATTTTTTTAAGCTATGAGCCGTTGGTTTTGTTCTTTATTGACGAGAGCATCCTTCTTTCCCAATGATTTTTGAGCCACACATGACATGCCGTGATCATTTAAGGTCACAGTCCTGCAAACCAAAGGCGTCTGATATTTTCACTCCATATTAAGTGGGGCTAGTGAGTAACAGCTTCCAAAACACACAACATCCTCATTGCCAGTACTAAAGTAGGAACCTGGGGTGGTTGGCTCAAGTCACCTGAGCGCCTTTAACAGCAATCACACATTCAGTGTGACAGGCAAGGCAGAGGGAGATCTGAGAATAGAATACAAGTCGTGTGACAAAGGCAGAGTCATCCAAAATGGATGTCCCACCTCTGGTGCTGGAGATGTAGGATGCAACCATAAGCCAAGGGAAGAGAACAGCTCTTCATGCCTGACAGAGTAAGCACTTTGAGTCTGTTCTGGAGTCTGTGGAGGATCACGGCTCAGAGCATACTGACATCAGCCAAACCATTTCAGACATTTCCCCTCCAGAAGATTCCCAATGAGGAAGCCTTCCTGTCACGTCAAGCCCCCAAGTGTGTGATGGTTAGTTTATAGTCACCCATGGAAAGATGTCTAAAAACACAGAAAAATGGTGTTTAACACCAGTAATCCCGAGGGAGCTGCACAGTAAACCCAAAGGAGTTATCTTGTGTACTGACCAACTGGAGTGACCTAGCTAGCGGAAGGGAACAGATGACAAATAAACCAACCAATAATGAAGAAGCTGGCTGCTTTGCGACACAACTTAGGAGTTCCTTGAAAACGTAAGCATTTGCTGCAAAGCCAGTCATCGAAATCCTATGTCGTTACCCAAGAGAGACAAATGGACTTTGATGCAGGACTTGCATGAATTTACTGCAGTTTTCTGTGCAGTAGGTGGTACCAGTGTTGTTCAGATGCACACACCTTGAGGCAAGAGGACAAGCTGTCATAAGCCTACACGGTGGAAGGAGGCTCGGAAGTGGGCAGGAATGAAAATCAAGAGTGAACGCATTATATTCCCTCTGAAAAAAATTACACACAGTGACGACATCATTTGCATAAAACTTCAGAAAATGGTAACTACCAGAGACAGAAACAAGGAAGCTGCCACCTGGAGGAGAAAGTGTCCAGAGGAGGAGGGATGTGGGGAACTCTGTCAAATGAGACAGAGCCTCACAAATGACATGAGTCAAACTTATGATTGTACTCATATGCAGTTTATTGCATGTAGATTAAACTGCAATAAAACTGTCATAAGTGATATGTGCTTTAATGAGCAATTTCAACTTAAGAGGTAGAACTGGACTCTACAGTAATGGATTGTTAAACTTTAAGACAGTACATTTCACAGAGCACATGAATTCTCAAAGCCTAACTTTGTGGCTAAGCGTGCTCATGCTTCTGACCGACAGCCTAGTTGTCAATGTAATCTTCCATATCTTGGTGAACTCATCTTAGCATTTGCTAACTTAAACGATATTGAAGGGTTTGATTTTGAACCTACTCTGGGTGAAATAAAAACTGGTTCAATGCAATAGAAAAGGAGTGTGTGTGTGTGTGTGTGTGTGTGAGTGTGTATGTATATGAGAGAGAGTGTATGTGAGTGTGTGAGTATGTGTGTGAGAGTGTGTGTGTGTGTGTGAGTGTGTGAGTGTGTTGTATGGGAGTGTGTGTATGTGTGAGTATGTGTGTGTGAGTGTGTATATGAGAGAGAGTGTGTGTGTGTGAGTGTGTTGTATGAGAGTGTGTGTGTGTGTGAGTGTGTATGTATATGAGAGAGAGTGTGTGTGAGTGTGTGAGTATGTGTGTGAGAGTGTGTGTGTGTGTGAGTGTGTGAGTATGTGTGTGTGAGTGTGTGAGTGTGTGTGTGAGTGTGTGAGTATGTGTGTGTGAGTGTGTGAGTGTGTTGTATGGGAGTGTGTGTATGTATGTGTGTGTGAGTGTGTATATGAGAGAGTGTGTGTGTGTGTGTGTGTGTGTATATGAGAGAGAGTGTGTGTGAATATGTGAGTATGTGTGTGAGAGTGTGTGTGTGTGTGTGTGTGTGTGTGTGTGTGTCACTCTCTACTTAAAAGTGAAAATGTGAAGAAGTATGGAGAGGCAATCCTTTTGTTTTACCTTTTCATTATACTGATCATGTAAGCAGAATAATACAAAACAGAAAGATAAACTCTCAGGAAAGTTTCATATAAAACATAATTATTTAAAATATTTAAGCCACAACTGAATAGTATAAACAGAATTCACAGTCCTCTTGGTGTTAACTTCAAGCAGAAACGGATTTTCCTGTGTGTTGTGTGGTGTGAAAACCAAGGGCCACCTCTCCTACATCTCCTCCTTTCCTCACTTTTATTGGTAGAGTGGCACTTTCTCCAATACTCTACTGCACTAGGTTGAGTCTGGAAGCCGACTGGATGTAGCTAGGCCTGATCTGAGCTTCAAACCAAACTCACACAGTTCCAAAACACCCATTAAACCCAAGCTAGGCAGCACTTCAAACATTTGGACCATTCGTGTAGACACTCTCTTTAAAGGATGGCCTCAATATATCTTTGAAATGAGCAAACATGAGTCCATTGACAGAATTAGAAATTGAGAATTTTTTCCACTGCCCAATTACTCCACCAATCATAACTCTAACCATAAACTCAAACTAATTTGTGTATAATTTGCAAACCCACTGATGCATCCCAACATTCATCAACAAGAGCTCTGCCGAAGGTGAGGCCCTGCCTGCCGCCCTGGTCATGCAGATCCAGAGAAGCTGGGTTACAGCATTCTTCCTCAGGAAGCTCGAGGGAGCTCAGAACAAAACCAAGGATTCCTTCTATCTGGTGGCAGAGGCCTTAAGTGGAACTGAGGTTGCCAGCAGCCATAGTCCCATTATGAGAACAAGAGCAATGAGGAAGCCAGATGAGTAGTCTGGGAGACAGAGCCTGACAGTCAGTAGTATTTTCTTTGCCCTTAATGTCTTACTACCTTGATGCTTTTTTTCAAAGCGAAGCTGCCAGACCTTTTGGATTCTGTGAGTGGAAACCGTTTGCTTCAATTAGTTGCCGCTACACATTAAACAAAAGCCTTATCCTTTGCAAATGTCACACATGTTCATAATGTATTTTTGATTATATCCACACCGATTTCCTCCCTCTAGCTGCCCTTTGGGACATCCCAGCCTGCCTCCCTCAAGATTTCATGTGTTCTTTCAAAAATTATTATTATTATTTATTATTGTTAATAACCTCTGGTTCTAGTTAATTCTGACCATATGTGTATGGACATGGGGCTCATCACTGGGCTGTGGGAAAAATACCACCAGCCACATCAACAAATAAAAGTGACCTTCCCTCAGCAGCCACCAGATCCAGGGGTGTGGCCTCAGGACTGCCTCCCTTACCCATGTTAGAATGTTGACTGCATTGATCTTGGTGTAGGCCCCACGCAGGCAGGCAACCATTGCTACGGTGAGCTCTTGTCCATGATGGCCACGGCATGACCAGAGGAGAGCATTGCACAGCTTCTCCTAAACACCCTTGCACATTTTATTGTGGAAGAAAAGTGTGATAGCAATGAGTGATTCTTTCTCTAAAGTATTAAATAAAATAGTACATCTCAGATTAGGAACATGGTTCACTTATTCATCCTCTGCAAGGCCCTCAGTTCTCAACCCTCAGATCCAGACAAAGAAAAAAAAATACACACGGAAAAGGCTTCATGCCATCTCATTGCGATAATGAATTTATGAGGTGAGACTACAGAGAGATGTTAATGCTGGAGGATTCGACAGCCAGAACCATATCAAGGACCCCAGTAACAAGAAAAGGATGTTTAGATACCTTAAGATCCGCAGCTAAAATTAATTCCAGGTGTACAAAAAATATAACTAAAAGAGCTAATTAAAAGGCATGTGCTTCTATTAAGATATGGCATGCTTTTATGTGCATTACACTGTATGTAGAAACAAGTTTGATTTGAATCTGAAAAAACAAGACAAGACAGAGTTGAGGCTGTACCTCAGGGTTCTAACACTTTGCATAAAATGCACAAGAAAATCTGGGTTTGATCACCAGCATTACACACACACACACACACACACACACACACACACACACACACACACACACACGGTTGGCCGGGGGGAAGAGGGGAAGGAGATGGGGGCAATACAGACATAGAGACATAAGGTAAGGTCCTTGATGATGGCTTTTAGGTCAGCAAATGTGCTGAGAAGTTGGCTCAGTTGGTAAAGCCCTTGCCACATAAGAATGGTGACCTGAGTTTGGATTTTCAGCATCCACACTAAAATCAGGCATGACAACACACGCTTGTCACCCCAGAGCTGAGTGGGAGACACAGGCAGGTCCCTGGGCCCACTGGCCAGTCAGTCTGCTAAAATTATTGGTTTTCAGGTTCAACAAGACACCCTGTCTCTAAGTAACGTGAGCAGAGCAACTGTAAATGACTCCCGATGCCTGTGAAACACACACACAAGTGCTCACATGCACACGCACCAGTACATATACTTACACACATGGGCACGTAACCTACTCCAGAATCAAATCTGGGTCTTCTGCAAGAGCAGCCAATGCTCTGAACTACTGAGCCGTCTCTCTAGCCTCTGAGTTTTCTTTTTCTTAGTAGAGTCGACTGTTTTTCTTTCTTTTTTTAAAATTTATTTTATTCTTTGAAAAAAATGCTCCTGTGTATTTTAACCCATTTATATGTATTTTTTTTCTCTTTTGTTGGTGTGTGTCCAATGCCCTTTTCTGGTGCACAAGCAGACAATCAGGCACACATAAATGCATACTAATGCAGATATTAAAAAACAAACATAATAAAAATGATCAGGTATAATAATCCACACATATAACCCCAGTATTTGGGAAACTGAGCCAGACCTGGGCCATTGAATTAATTCCAGGTTAGCCTAAAGGTATGGAATATAACTGTCACAAAACCAAAAAAATATTATAAGTTAGTATAAGGAAATAATTGTGTAAATCCAGGCACAATGGGCCTAGGAAATGTACCAAAGTTATGTTAAAAACATTAAAGCAGAAGATATAAGATGAATACATGCAGAGGATTTGTTAAACAATGGCAGACTTATGGGGTGCAATGTATGTGGTCATTTGTCATTTATGGATGTGGGAAGGTATAATTTATATGTTGTTAAATAAAGACATAAATTCATAAGTAGCATAGTGCTTTCTTTTAAGGTTGTGTGTATATGCATGCAGGGACGATGGCCCCATGAGAACGGGAAGAGGCAGAGAAAACACTTCTCAGGCTCTCGGCTGCAAGGGGAAATACCCAAGAGGCCCCAGCTTCTCCTTCCAGTGTGGAAGTATTAACTTTGTTACAACTAAGCAAAGTGAGCCAGCTTATGCCGCCTCACTCTGACAGATTAGGTGCTGAACTAACAGGTAACCGTGACCCCCACCCACCCAGCCAGCACGTGAGAATGAAGAACCTTTTCCTGCATTATCCCAGCAAGCTCCATAAGGTTTAAGTCTTTCCAGGTGAGCTAAGAGGAGTAAAAGATGGCCATGGGACCATTAACACCCAGCCCTGAGTTTAAACAGCCAAGTGAGGCCAGAGTACATTAGCAGTCACATACTCTGCTGTCACTTACTCTGCCTATAGAGGTGGAAATGACCCCAGGAACCAGGGCCACACCCCCTCTGACAGACAGCAAGGCTGGTTGGTGGTGGATGATCTCCTTGTGACCCTGGCGTCCCTAACACCTGTTTACCTGTTACATGTGTTTTCACTCAGATCTGTTACATATGTGCCTTCTTCTGACTTAATTTTCCAGCTATTTGTCACTCACCCAGACCTCCCTCAATGAACTGAACTTTGAATTGGTGAAGTAAAAAAAAAAATAATTAATTTAGTGTGCACATGTATGGTGCATGTACTTGTGTGTTTGCACCTATGTGTACGGATGTGGATGTTAGTATGTCTGTGTGTGAAAGCCAGAGGTCAACACTGAGTATCTCCTTCTATCATTCTCCAGTTTATTTTTTTTGGGGGGGGGGGCAAAGCCTCTCACTAAACCTGGAACTTGCCGATTCAGTGAGACTGGTTACCCAACAAGATCCAGGAATCTGCCTGTTGCCTCCCTCTCCGTGGAACCGGAACTGTGGACACATGTTGACAGTCGTGACTTTTACATGAGTACAGAGGATCTGAACTCAGGCACTTCAGCCATCACTCCATGCCAAGGCAGTGTTTCCCTCGTATCACCAACTGTTTCCTCCTCCCTTGCCTCACAAAAAGTTTCCCTGGCTCCAGAAGCACCCTGTGGAAATAGGTACACTGTACCAGAACCCCTTTCAAAGGTGACCTTACAGCCTGCTTGCCCAGCGGGATAAGCAACAACCTCCAGCGGTCAGCCACAGTGGAGACACCCTTCCTCGGTGAAGGGACCTCTGTTGCCGGAGCAGACTGCACCTGGACGCAGATGGGGAAGAGGCACAAAGGCCAGCTATTGTGGCCCAAGTAGGGCAGAAATGCTGGCAGGTTGTACTCACTGGAGAACTTCCTTGCAGACCTGGGGAGCTTTTACCAGCTCTGGGCTATATTCGAATTTTTACTTTGCTAAATTTGGCTGCTATCCCTTTCCCTTCACAGGTGCTGTTTACTAATAAATAGATTGGGAGCTCTCTCTTGGGGTCCTTTAGAGACATCTGCCTCTGATCGTTGCTACTAGGCATGCCTACAAGGAACTTGTAAGACAGCATCGGGAAGCTTCTGTGTCTTGGAATATTTCTTTATACTATAAAGATCGTCTCTGCCTAAGGTGCCTTGTGATTGGTTCAATAAGGAGCTAAGTGGCCAATGGCTAGACAGGAGAGAATAGGCAGGACTTCTGGGCAGAGAGAGGGAAACTGGGAAGAGGAATCTAGGCATATAGTTTTCACCAGCACACTCAGAGCAAGTCGGATGTGACGAACTAAGAAGAGGCAATCAAGCCAGGTGGCAAAATGTAGATTTAAGTTATAAGAGCTCATTTGGGAAAAGCCTAAGCTAAGGCCAAGCTTTCATAATTAGTAAGTCTTCAGGTCATTATTTGCATGGTCGGTGGTTCAAAGATAGTCTGACAAGAAAATACTGTTACACTTCTGATTTATCACCTGTCTGAAAATAAGAAGAAGCCCATCTCCTTCTCTTTCATGCTAGGGTGTGTATGGGGGGGGGGACAGTGTTTGTACATGCACACACATGAATGCATTTGTGCATGTCCATTCACATGTATGCACACATGTGTGGGGGCCAGGAGTACACTTGAGAGTCTTCCTTAATTGCTCCCCATGTTATTTTTGAGACAGGATTTCTCAGTGAACACGGAGCTCACCATCTGATTCTGCTGGCTGGCCAGCGAACCACACGAGTCTTCCTGTCTCTATCTCCCCACACGCTAGGAGTAGAGCCATGTACCAGTACATAGAGAAGGGGGATCTGACTCAGGTTCTCGCACTCATGCAGTGAGCAGTTTACGCACTGTGCTAGGTCCCCAATGGTCTCATATCTGAGGGCAGAAGCGACTCATCTGCAGGCATAAGGTAGCCGTCCGATTGCTAAAACATTTACTGGTAGTGAAATAGGGTAAGGCGTTGACTGTGCTCAGAGTACAGGCTTGAGAGACACGGCAAATCTTGGCTGCTGGGAGATGAAAAGGGGACGGATAGAAAGAAGAATGGGGGCAGCAAGAGCACAGCAAGGGTAAAGAACGTCTGCCATCAAGGAGAGAGAAGAGTTGTGATGGGTGGAGCTGGAGCGCATGCTCAATGCAACATTGGGGGCTGAGCGCTGAAAACGGGTCTGCCTCTTCTGTCTCTACCGAAAGGGGTGACCACTGGAACCCATAGGTGCTGCCACTGGAATTTCACGGTGCAATAGATCTGAATGGACCAAGGAGTTGGCGGTAGCAAACACAGGAATGCACCTTTGAGAAAGTTTTTACTGCCCTGCTGCCGAGGAAGATTCCGGAAACAAACCTTCACCCTCTACAGCAACATTGGCGGCCAAACCCAGCTGAAAAGACAAGTCTTCTGCGATAGTTAGTACTAAGTTTCAATTTGACAAGATCTAGAATCATCTCATACGCGGGATCTCTGCACATGTTGGCTGGAGATTATCTTGATTACATCAATCCAGGTGGAAAGACCTTCCCACTGGGGAGGGGGTACCATTCCCTAGGCAGGGAGTCATAGACTGGCAAAGTGGAGGAAACGAGCACAACCTTCTGTTGACAGAGTGATCAGAATCTTCACGCTCCTGTCGCCTTTACTTCCCCGTAAACATGGACTCCATCCTTTAATTCTGACCCACAATAACCCCTTTCCCCTTCGGTTTCTTTTGTTGGAGTATTTATCAAAGCAGTAGAAAAGAAGCGGAGACATTCTGTCTAGGTTGTGTGTTGCTGAGGCTTGCCACACTTCTTGAATAGGAGAAGTGGCCTAGAGCTTTGCTTCTTTGTAGCATCCATCAGTTACTGGCCTGGAAAAGGCTTTGATGTGCCTACACTAGAGTTCATACTCTACCGACCAGCTTACTCTTCCTTCTTTCACTTCAAAAACCATGAATGCCTTGCACCTCAAACTGCATCCCAGCACGTGGCCCATTTACAAATCTATAGCTTTTGTGTGAAAACTCTTGACTGACCCTTGCACAAGGCTACCTGTGTATGAGGTATCCTGTCTCGGTTGCTTCTGCAACAGGTAGAGAACTTCATTTGTCAAAACCCAAGAACACACCTTACATGTGGAGTGGGGGATGGGACCCTGCGAACATGTTTACTATAGACTTGGCAGCAGAGTTCTCTCTTTTTCTTTCTTTTAGTTTTTTGAGACAGGTTTCTCTGTAGCTTTGGAGCCAGTCCTGGAAATCGTTTTGTATACCAGGCTTGCCTTGAACTCAATGTGCTTGGCCTGTCTCTGCTTTCTGAGTGCTGGGATTAAAGACTTGTGCCTCTACTGCCTGATGCCCCTTTCCTTATCAGTTTTATGTGCATTCTTAATGTCCAAAAGATTGCAATTCTCCAACCCAGCCTACCAATGTCACATGCCCCCTATTACACTCCTAAACTCATGGGAAACCTCTGATTCTTGTCACAACATTTATCATAGTATTTTGGAGTCATGTCACTGTTCTTTGAAAGTGTAACTAATGAGACCCAAACAAATGGTAAAAAAAAAAAAAAAAAAAAAAAAGATGTTCAATCCTTAGTTACATGGATGAGCAATACACTGTTCTGTATATCAGAAGTTCCTCTGCATTTCAAAAGGTCATGTGGCAGTGTACCATTTCCCAAAATAAAATTGATTTAAGCATTATGAGAAAAAAGAATATAGTCTGTTAACCCAACTGCATTTGAACCATGAGAGAAAACTTTGCAGAGAAATAAACACAGCAAAGGAGAGACACTTAAAAGCAGCAAGAGTTTGAATGCAGACTTGCATCTGTGCTCACTGGAGGACTTGCAGGAATGAACAAGTGGATCTGCCCAGTGTCAGGGAGGCAGAGGGGCTGGAGGTAAAAGAGGTGGTGTCTAAAGACCATTAGTTACACAGTGTGTTAACTGCTCTTTTAAATAATTCTGCCTTTAAATTCAAAAACTAACATGCTTCTTTTTATAGATTTATTCTCTTCCTCCCTTCCTCTCTTCTCTCTCTCTCTCTCTCTCTCTCTCTCTCTCTCTCTCTCTCTCTCTCTCTCTCTCTCTCTCTCTTTCTCAAATTAGAGTAATGATGGAAGAAAACACTCCGGAGCTTTCAGAACAGGGATTCTGATGTTGTTTTCAGTGTGCTCGCTGAATTTAGGCTGCAGGACTCCCAACCTTGGATGTCCCTCTTCCTATTCCCTGAAGAGGTTAAGTCCACACACATTTGAAAGCAAAAACCAATTGTATGTAGAGAAATGATGTTCTACACCATCTCAGAAAATGAAAATAAGTTGGTTAAAGCAAAGCATAGCCACCCAGTTGGCCTTTCAGGGTGCCAGGTTTCCGAGTGCACCTTGGATCCCCACATACTATGGGTCCCAGTGGTGGCCATTGGCCTGTAAGGAGACAAGACTCGGGACAGCAGCACATGTAACTGGGCATGACCATTTGATGGAAGGTAGGACACAGAAAGAGACCCCATATGATGCGGCTTTCCTTGGAGAATACTGGAGAGTGGCTATTGACCAACACAGGCTGCTGTCATATTTGGAAAACTAAAAACAAATGGTTTTCTTTGCCATGAAATAGAGGCAAAATTCATTAGAATTCAAAGAAGTCATAGACTTGAGTAAAATGGAAAGTTTTACTGGCATAATCCTTTTCAATTTCCTGCCCCAGGTTGGTCGAAGTTCAATACATCCCACAGGGCGTGAAGTCCTCTGTATTTCCCGCTTGGGAGCTTGGTCTCTCCAGGAAGCCAGAGCTCATGTACCCCACCCCACACCCCCGCCCCAGGATTGGAAAGTCCTATAAAGAGGGAGTCTCTGTTGCCTCAGCTAAGTAAGACTTGGGTGCCAAAGCCACTGTGCTTTTTTACCTTGGTGGGTATAATGAAGACCTAGGCAGAGCCCAGACCTCACATGGAGAGTCTATGGCAGGTGGAAGCTTTTACAGAGATGACAGCTGAGTAGGAAGGCAGATGAAGGCTCTGTGGAACAAGCATCCAGAGCTCAGGAGACAGTGGTTTGGAGCCAGTGTAAGGAGACTGAAAGCCCAGATGCAGAACGTTCTTTTTCGGAGTTAACCTAGCTAAGTCCTGTAAAACCATATCCAGCATCTAGAAGGCAGAAAGGGAGCAGAAGAAAGGAGTGTTGAAAAAAGGATGCTTACTCCATGTTAAACTGTTCTGGATAGTTTATGCAGGCAGACATGCAGACAGGAGCTTGTCCATCCATCAAAGGATGATGAGTTCCGAGTGAAGTCAACAGAGATCTGGTCCCACAAAAACAGAGCCGAGTGAGCAGGACACATAACTCAGACAAACAGCAGCCAAGGTTGGATTTTGAATAATCTCTCACCTTCTCTTATTTTAAATGGCTCTTTCTGGATCCAGATTAGAAATTATAACTGGCTTATAACTAAACTAGCAATAAATTAAAATCAATAATCTCAACCAAAGTGAGTATGTATATTTGTACACTCATGGAAGCATGCATGAGTGGCGGCCAAAGGTTGATGTCAGATGTCTCTCTCTACTGAGGACAATTTGCAGGAATCAGCTCTCTCCTTTCTCCAAGTAGATTGCAGGGCTTGAACTCAGGTTGTCAGGCTTGGCATTCAAGCTCCTTTTCCCACTGGGCCATCTCGACAGGCCTTTGGATATCCTTCACACCATAATCTTACTACATTTAACTTTGAATGACCTGCAAAGGCAAACCTAATGACAGACTTTCTCGGCTGAAGGAAGGTTTACAAGGCAGCTGCCTACACACAGTGGGAAGCTCCAGACGAGCTGCAGAGTTCTCCCTGCCTGGTTCTCATTTTGATTTTTCCACTGCGTTTCTTATGTCAAGCAGATCATTAGCTGTGTTTATCCAGGCACATGGGAGAATAGTGAGACAATTACCTAAAACCCACTGTGATGTTTTAGTAAATGCTACAGTGAAAGAGGGGGGAAATGGAGCTTGAATGATCCAGGATATTTGTTTCCATTGATTAAAGTCACAAAATGAACCTCATTTTGCTTTGCTTGAGCATTTCTAAATTCAAGGCAGATTTTTATCTAAAGCATGGCAAAGAGTGAACTGTGGAGCTCTTTTATTTAAGTCAAAAATACTTATATAAACTCAGGGTTGTTTAAAGGCTGGATTAAAGTGGATGGCTGAAGTCATATTTACTTAGTGGATGCTGAACCAGTAATGATGGTAGATCTACATTTAATATGATGATATTCCAAAACTTTTTGCTGTTAAATGATGAAGTAGCTTTGTCAGTTTTTATTCAGATTCTTATCCATGACATTAAGATTTACTCTGATTAGAATCAAAGGATAAATTTAGAAAGTGCCATCTCTGTCTATGGCCATACCAACCTGAATGTGCCCGATCTCATCTGTTCTCAGAAACTAAGCAGGGTCAGGCCTGGTTAGCACTTGGGTGAGAGAAAGTGCCACCTCTGGGACTCACACAGGGATGCTGACTCCTACAAGCTGTCTTCTGACCTACATAACACACACACACACACACACACACACACACACTGCAAATGCACATACACAAACATATATAACCATATACATACTTACACACTCACACAATACATTCACTTACACACACTAAATTAAATTGAAAACTGGCACAATAATTAGAAGAAGGTGAAGTTTTAAAGTTCCTTAGATTTAAATTTTTATATGTGAATTTAAAATACACCTAGGAATAGAAAAAATTAGTTCTCACAGCATGAGTAGGAAAATATGAATACAAACAGTAACTATATGTGTGGAGATGGGTTTCAGTGAAGCCTCATTTCTCACTGTGCATGGTTGATGGCAACATATCTGGACAGGAGCCACACTGGATGGGATTTTCTGTTTGTGGTTTGAATAGGGTTGTTCATTTCAGCCAGAAATAGGAAATATTCCCTATAGTAAGAGCTCATCTGTGAAAACCTACGTCCTGGGATCTCAGAACCCTTTCACTGGTCCACTCTAGAGACTAGAAGACATGTCATGAGAAGCAAATCCATTTTAAAAAGAGAAGGGGCAGAAATAGAAAGGACTGTCTACAGCTACTCTTGGAGCCACATACTTTTGATACACATTCAGTATTCTTCAGATGATAAAGGATGTTAGGAACATTTTCCAGATGAAGAAATGCGATCAGGGTGCCTTGCTTGAGCCAATAGTAGTGACAGAAGTCATGGTTTGAGCCCAGATCTATGAAATAGCACAATCTTCTCATTATTGTATTTGCAAATTAGAACTAATGATATTTAAGAATTCTGTTGAATCTCAGGCATTATGGTACCCAAGAACTTGGAAGGTAGAGGCAGGAGGAACATGAATGCAAAGCCATGCTTTGCTTCTTAATGAGTTCTAGGCCAGACTGGGATACAAACAGTAATATTCATAGTGATGGAAATAACCAATGTAACCCTCAATGATGACCTATTTATGTTCTTGGTTGGCAGAGTTCTCTGTGTGTGTCTCTCTGTGTCTCTTTCTCTCCCTATCTTTCTCTCCCACTGTCTCTCCCTCCCTCTTTTTCTCTTCAAACAATGTAGACAGCGTATTCAAGAAAAAATAAGAAGTAAGTCATCAAAAGATGTATGTTTTTTAAACAAAGTAAGAGTTCATTATGTCAGGAGGCTGAGAAGACTCAAGAAAATAAGCTGTGATTCAAAAGTGAGATTAGAAGTAAAAATTGCTTTTATTGAAAACATATACTATGTGAAAGAGAAGAAAATGGGAGTCATTAATTTGGGGGAAATACAGAAGAAGAAGGAAATTGAGGAAATACTATGCTGTGGAAGACACTACAGGATCTACGTTCCGGAAACCTTGAAGATGCCAGCTTCAAAGAAGGAACCATGTTAGAGTCCTGAAGAGAAGAAAAGAAAAATAAAGAGCATGTATAATACACACATGGAGAAAGGAACAAAATGATAGGTAATAAATGGATTTCATAATAGGAAAATAATAATTGAGCATAAAGAGAGATTGGAAATGAACTAATCGCCCTATATAGACAATGCTGACTCCAAACCATCAATATACCCTTGAAAGCAGAAAGGAAGTGGGTGGTGATTCCCCACCAATAGCACAGGAACTAGGAATAACAATTAATAAATAGTACTTCATGAAATGGAAAAGCTTCAGTGTGACAAAGGACACCATCATTCAGACAAGGCAGCAGCCTACAGAAATAGAACAGATTGTTTTTAACAAACTATACTGGTAGATACTACCTGATAGAGAGCTAGTATCAAAAATATAACAGTATCTAAAACATATCAAAACTGGACATCAAGAAATCAAACAATGTGGTACAAACAAACAGAATTCTCAAAGGAAGAAACATGAATGTCTGAGAAGCAATGAGGAGTTAAAAACCCTTAGTCATAAGGGAAACGTAAACAAAAAACACTCTGAGAGTTCATCTTATAGCAGTCAGAATGGACAAGACCAATAAAAACAAATGACAGCTAATTCTGGTGAGGATGTGGAGTAGGGCAATATTCATCCATTGTTGGTGGGAGTTCAAACTTTTACAGGCACCATAGAAACCAGTGTGATGGTTTCTCAGGAAGCTGGGAACAAATCTATCTCAAGATCATGCTATACCACTCTTAGGCATCTACCCAAAGGATGTTTCATCTTATTACAGAGGCCTTTCCTCGTCCATGTTCATTGCTGCCATGTTCATAATAGCCAGAAATAGGAAACAGCCTAGATGTTCATTAACAGATGACTGGTAAAGAATATGTGCTACATTTACTTAATAAATTATTATCCAGCCATCACAAATCAAAATCATGAAATTCACAGGTAGATAGATAGAGCTCAAAGTGAAAAGCCATCGTAAGTGAAGTAACCCAGACCCAGAAATATAAATATGTTGTGTATTTGTTTATATGTGGATAGTAGCTGTTAAGTCTTCGATAAGTGAGCTACATATAAGCACAGAGGTCCGGTATAGAGCAAGGGACTAGGTGGGTGGTGGGGTTGACCTCCCTTGGAAGGGGGAGAGAACTGATGGTTATGGATGGATGAGAGGTTGGAGACTGGAATGGGAGGGTCAAATGAGGAGGAGGAGGAGAGAAGGAGGATGTGGGACAGGGAATCCAGGGAGGAACAGCTAAAACTAAGGACCATTTTAGAAACCTAATGCAGTGGAAGCTTCCTGAAATATATACACATATGAAAGCGATCTAAATGAATCACCAAATAGCAGGGGTATGGGGTCCCCAACTGGATAGCTCCTGACACCAAATGAAGCTTCCAGTACAAAGAATAGGTTATATATAATCAAGTTGTTGGCCAAAATGGGCCCCATGAGAACCCCCAAGCATCCCAGGCTATTGCCAAGACTATAGGTTGTTCTCTATAAACTGACAGTAAGACCCTATTGCTGGAGAAAATATCTAAACAACTCACTGACCACAAAGAAATTGGGCTGGTGACTACCTAGTGCTTCTCTACCTTCCTAATGCTGCAACCCTTTAATACAGTTCCCCATGCTGTGGTGAAGAACTCTGTACTTCATAACTCATTCTGCTACTGTTATGAGTCATAACATAAATATCTGATGGGCAGGATATGCAACCCTCAGAGGGGTTGTGACCCATAGCTTGAAAACCATTGACCTGGAACCTTCTCTCTCCTCCCTCCCTCCCTCCCTCCCTCTCTCTCTCTCTCTCTCTCTCTCTCTCTCTCTCTCTCTCTCCACACACACACACACACACACACACACACACACACACACACTTACATACTAGTTAGTGGTACTGGAAGGTACTCTGCTACCAAAGGAGAAAAGTAAACACCGGCTCAGCTACAAACCCTTAGATCACAGTGGTGAGCTGCATCAAAGATGCAATGATGCAATGGTACACATCTTGTGGGAGTACCCAACTCAAACCTAATTGGATTAAAGCTCACTACATCAGATGGTGGCCAAGAATCTGAGACTAGATTGGTCAGTGACCCAGGGTCAGACCAAATACTACTGTCCCATTAAAGGGATACAGCAATAAAATGATTCCTAATGACAGTCTGCAGTACTCACAGATCAGTGCCTTGCTCAGTCATCATTAGAGAAGCTTCCTCCTGCAGTACATGGGAACTAATACAGCAACCCACAGCCAGACAATAGCGGAGAGTGAGAGACCTAAGAGGGATGCCTCCCTCAAATCCCTGTCCTCAGGGCTCAGGGAACTCTACAGAAGAAGAGGAAGAAAGAATGTAACAGCCAAGGGGGTGGAGGGCACCAAAGAAATACGGCCTTCTAGACACAGAAGGCCTGACACACATGAACTCACAGAGACTATAGAAGCAAGCACACAGGGCCTAACACAGTCTGCACCAGCTGGGGCTCCAGAGCTGAGAGAGGGCAGGGAAACAATCCCCCATCTCTAACCCAGAAGCTATCTCCAGTTGATAACCACTCACAAATGAAAATTTGGTCTTGTCCAACAGTCTCTCTGGATATACAAATCACACTTAAAGTCAGGCCCCACGCAAAGCAGAAGATGATCAACACAAAACAAACTCCGTGGAATCTTGGAGTTATGTTTTGTTGGGACTTTTTTTTTTGTCCTTTGAGTATCTATATCATGGCTTCTGGTTTTGTTTTGTGGGATTCCTATGTGTACAAACATGTGTGTCTCAACATCTACATGTGTTGGATGAGTGTGCCTTTTCTTTGACTCTTTTGCTTCAGTTTACTTTTTGTCTATTTCATCCTATTCCAGTCTCTTTTATTTTATCTTCTCTTGAGACAAAAATAAAACAAAAACCCCACATGGATGCAGATGAGAGGGGAAGTGCTGGGTGGTGGAGGTGGGGAAGAAGAAGTTGTGATCAGAATATGTTATCTGGAAAAAATTCTATTTTCAATAGACTAAAAGTGGAAAAAGAACAGGTGGGACCAAAACAGCAGGCATACAAAATGAATTTTAAATGGAAATCCAAGGACTTCCACTTGAGTAACTGTTGATTTCTTCAATGACACATCTATCATTTCAAATGGGTTGTTGTCCCATCTCTACGACTCTGACAGTTTTATGTAGTTTATTTTGCTATCCATTTAACATGAAAGAGATCATTCACCATGACAAAGTGGGCTTCATTCTAGGATATAAAGATGGATCAACATAGCAAATCAATAACTGTAACACACACAGTTAGACTTAAGGACAGAAGTCACATGATCATTGCAAATGATATGAAAAAGGCTTTTAATAAAATCCAATAGCTCTTCATGATAAAAAGCCTTGAAGAAACCAAAAGTAGAAAGGACACATACTTGTTCTGGTAGAAGCCTCACCCCAGTCCCTGGCATCCATATACCCAAAGAGTCTGGAATGCTGTGGTGAAGGTTCTACCCCTAAGATCCCATCTACCATCACTCTCCAAACCCTCCTGCATCTCAGGAAGCCCACCAAATGATGACCCTTCCACCAGAAATGCTCAAGGCCACTCCCACAGGGTATTTAAACTATCCCCCAGAAAACAGACAAGTGGTTTTCTGGTCTTTCTTTCCAGTCTCCTCTTTGGGAGACCTTGAAAATCTTCTGGGAGCATTGTATCCATTAAAAGTGGTCTGTTTCAAGCATGTTTTCCCACCAGCCTGGTCCCACAGCCACATCAGCCCCAAATAACACACAGAGATGCTACATTAGATATACAGCTGTTGGCCTGTTACTAGAGTTTCTTATTAGCTAGCTCTGCCTTAAATATTAACCCATTTCTATCAATCTAAGTATTTCCACGTGGTCTAATCTTACCAGACAGAGGGTCCATAGTTGTTCTCTCTCGGTCCTACATTTTGAATCTCCTCTCCTACCTATTCCTGAATCCTCCTTGTCTCCTATTCCCACCTATCTTGCTTTCCTATTGGCCAAGAGGGCTTTATTCATTAACCAATAAGAGAAACATATTAACAGAATGACATCTCCCATCACATGGTCTGTTTCTAATTGGGTTTGATTTGGTCTCATTTTGATTGTTGTGTCAAGGGAGAGTCATATCAGGGTGCAAACTTTTCATTGGGAGGAAACTTTTTAATATTAACATAACAAAAGATGCATATGACAAACTGAGATCCAGTATTATACTAAATGGGGAAAACTTCAAGGCATTTCACCTAAAACCAAGAATAAGACAAGACAAGGAAATCCATTTTCTGAGTTCTTATTCAATACAGTGCTTGATGTCTTAGCCAGAGCAACAAGACCAGAGAGAGAGAGAGAGAGAGAGAGAGAGAGAGAGAGAGAGAGAGAGAGAGAGAGAGAGAGAGAGAGAGAGAGAGAGAGAGAGAGAGAGAGAGAGAGAGAGAGAACAGGGGTACATAGAGTAAAGGAAGAAGTCACAGTATCCCTGTTTGCAAATGATATGATCATCTATATAAGACCCTTAGGGCTTACCAGGAAATTCTTAGAACTGTCAACAAAGTAGCAGTTTAGAAAATCATCAGCTTTCCTATATACTACTAAAAATCACGGGAACACCTTAGGACAATGCTCCCATTTCCCACAGCTTCAAACGACACTGAGGAATGAACCTATCTGGGAAGTGAAAGACACCAGCATTAGAAAATTTATAGCACTAAAGTGAGAAGTCAAAGCAGCCACCAGAGCTGGAAAGGTGCCCATGCTCATACTGAAAAATTAATATCAAGAAAATGTCTGTGACCAAAAGTGAGCTACAGATCTAATGCAAGGCTCATCAAAATATCAATGACATTCTCCAGAGAAATAGAACAAATAATCCTAAGGTTTAGAAGCACAAATGCCATTCCAAGCAAGAAGATCAACAGGGAAGACTCTCACCATCAGATTGCAAGCCCTAATTTAGAGCCACAGCAACAAAACAGCATAGAACAGCTACAAAGACTGGCAAATAGATCTGTGGGATAGACTAGAGCATCCAGGAATAAACCCACACAGCTGCAGACACTTGATTTTTGATAAGGATAAAATAAACTCTAGAGAAACAGAAAGTCTCTTTTCAAATGGCACTGGGGAAACTAAACATCCTCATACAGGAAAACAAAACCAGAACCCAGAACCTTGTATTTCATCCTTTACAAAACCTATTGAAAATAGATCAAAAATTCTAATGGATTACCTGGGTCTCTGCAACTGTTAGCAGAAAGAGCTTCAAGTACTTAAGTAAAGGCAAAGATTTTCTCTAAAAGGGTCCAATAGCACGGAGAATAAAAACCAAAACTGACAAATCTAATTATACAGAATTTAAAACTTGTGCACAGCAGGGAAAGAATTAACCCAATGAAGAGACAGCCTACAGAATGGGAGAAAATATTTGCCAGCTATATAACTGCAGAGGATTCAGATCTAGAATATATGTAAAAGTCAAAGCACTAAAAACCAGAACATCTATGTGTTAATAACATAATAGAAAGCTCTGAGAAGATGAAGCACCAATAGACACAAGCATGTGAAAAAAAATTTCAAGGTCTACCTCCTGGGAAATACCAACTAAAGCTATGCTGAGATTCCATCTCACTCCAGTGAGAGTTCCGTCACTAGGAAAATAAATAACAGCAAATGCTTGTGGAGGTGTGGAGAACAGGAAGCCCTTACACACTGCTGCTGATGGTGGTGGCACTGGGGAAATCAGTGTGGCACTCCTCGTAAAACCAAACATAAACTGTATGGCCCTTCTGGCTACCTATTCAAAGGACGCTGAGAAGATCACACCACAGACACCTCCACACTCACATTTATTACACCTGTCACCTTAACCAAGGTGTAGATCAGCCTCGGTGTCAGTCAGCAGATGGGTGGGTATAGAAAAGATGGCATATGCACAGGATGGAGATTGCTATTTATCTTCTGTGTATGTGTGTGCTGGAGTGTACATGTGAGCCACCTGCAAGCAGAGATCACAGACGTCTCAAAAGGGCATTGCACCCCATGGAGCTGGAGTTAGTGGTGGCCTCTGGTGGCCCACTGTTGATGGACAGTGAGAGCAGGGCCTCTGTAAGAGCAGCAAGTGTGCTTAACTGTTAAGCCATCTCTCCAGACCCCACAGTGAGCTTACACAGCCATAGAGGAAGATGAAATTATGTTTGCTGGAAAAAGGGTACAACTGAAGGCCATCATATTAAATAAAATAAGCCAGATTTAGAAAGACAAATGTCATGCACGTGAAAAATAACATATTTTTCTATTCATTATTGGCTCCATATGTTATATAGATATATATTCATATTTGCATAAATAAAATATTGCATATGAATGACAGAGAAGCAGAAACAAGGCTGTGGGGTGTGGAGGGGAGCTAATGGGAAGGGGAAAGGGGGTTGTAAAGAGATAAATGTGATCCAAGTCCCAGATACACATGAAAGAACAGATTATGAAAACTATCACTATAAACAATGAATACATGGCAAAAACAAGTTTTAAAAATCCTGGACTGTGTTTTGAATGCCAAGTAAAATGCCCAGAGTTCCTGAGTTCTTTGTGGAAAACAAACAAATGTATTAAGGGGGGGAAATACTTAAAATGTGAAAAAACTTAAAAATGAAAACATTTTAGAGATGAATGATATAATACTGGTATAAATTAACTAGTGTACACATGATACAAACTTTAGATATAATACTCATATATACAAAGATAGATGATAGATAGATAGATAGATAGATAGATAGTTAGATAGATAGATTACTTCAAAGCATCCTCAAATTTGAATGCAGAAGCTAGAGACGTAGTTTAACAGAAAGAGCAATGGCTACTTTTACAGAGAACCAGGTTCAATTCCTATTACCCACATAATGACTTACAGTTCCCAGGGGATCCAACACCTCCTTCTGTGCCCACATGTTGCAAGTTCACATATTCACACACATAAAATAAATAAATTAATAAACAAATGAATTATCAATGTTGAATACAAGATGTAGGAAGCAGCATTTAGAAAGCCAGACTCTGTGTGTGTGTGTGTGTGTGTGAGTGTGTGTGTGTGTCTGTGTGTGTGTGTGTGTGTGTGTGTGTGTGTGTGTGTGTGTGTGTGTGTCTGTGTGTGTGTGGTGTTGTTGTTGCAGCTGCTGTTGTTGTTATAAAAGGATAAATGCCCGGACTTTTTATTTCCCCACAGTTGTATTTCACAGCAGCAAAAGGGTACAGAATGAAAATATCTGGAGAACTATTATTAAAAGGACTCAAGATTTAAACATGGGTTTTCATAGTCAGCCAAATTATCTTTCAAAAGACATATAAAAATTCAAGGAGTATTGCTTCTTGGAGGATTTCTCAAGGCAGCTACCACAGGCTGAGCAGAACAAGACAGAACCCATAGCATCTGATCTCACAGCTCACTAAGTCAGAGGCAGAGACAGGGGCTGGGGTGACAGAATGGATATTTGTCCCCTGACAACAGAGAAAGGCAGGGACCAATGGAAACCTGTGAGGGAGGAAGAGGTAGGTCAAAGGTAGAGGAGGTGTGGTCATGTCTATGACATCTTCTCTAACCCCAGGAGTCAAAGGATATCTTTTAATGCTGGCGGATCAATTGACAGACGCTTGAGCACTCTTAACAATACAAAGGTAAACAAGAAGAGAGACAGCACTATTGACTGAGACAACGCGGAGGAAGAGAGGGAGGGATGTGGAAACAATTCACTGTTAACCTTGCCCAGAGTCCAACTAGGAGAAACCGATAAAACAACTCTAGAGTCCAGAATTCCTAGCAGACCATTGGAGGAGGCTCACAGAGGGTGTATGCTGTTGTGTAATCCTTCTAAGCTCTTATTTTCCTCTCTGGAGCAAAGACAGTTGCTGGCGAAAAGTGAAATGGCTTGCGTCCCAGCAGAATAAAACGGTAGGACTGGCTGTCTCGGCGCTCACTGGAGTGCTCCTAGCCATGCACCTCAGTTCATTGTCTTCCCAGGTCTACTCAAGTATGTAAAGCTGTAAAAAGTCTTAATTTTATTACATCTCAGCCTTGAACGACATGCCTTTCTAGTGGCCTATATAACCACATGCCAGGAACACAGAACACCTCCAGCCACACCAAAGGTCAATGACCTCAAGGCACAGCACTTGGGCGGTCATTTCCCTGGTGGGGGGAGCCGGCTTCTCTCTCCAAGAAACACGTTCTTTACCTGAAAGAGTGACTGTCTGTCAGTGGTTGATCTGACCCACTGTTTAGCAGACATGTCTTTGACAAAAAGCAAACCAAGTATCCCCATTCAAGGGGAAACCATCAGTCAAAGCAATATCTGAAATGGTAGTGTTTCATCATCTGCTTTGGGTGTGGCATCTTTCTAGCACTTAAAGCATTCCCCTGATGAGGCCACAGGTTTATAAGCATCTTTTCTACTCCCTAGCAAAATTTGGCATTAGTTGGAAGATCTGAATGTCAGTGAACCAAAACGATCCTAATGCCCACTACGAGCCTTTTACATAGGAATGTGAACCTAAGGGACGCATCCAAAATTCATAGTTTTTGAATCATCTCATCTCTGCATCACTGAACGCAGAAACTCCATCAAGAATGTCTAAGATGCCAAGAAAGCTGATACCGAAGACCAACTATTGGCTGCATTTTAGTGAAATGTCAGAGGTTATTTACAGTTTTCTGGCAATAGGAAAAAAAAAAGGAACATGCTAAAATCCACATTACATCTGTATCTGTGAAACTGGATGTTTCCCCGAATGTATCAAATAAAACAATGCAACTTCACACAGAAACACCTCTGTGGTGACAGATTGGTTCTATTGAGTCTGACGCTCGTAAAAGGGCCATTGCACTGTGAGTTATTTGCTTGAAGTATATTATTCCAATTAACAATCTAAGCAATATTGGAGGGGCTACCTTAAATGCCCTTCCCCAATAATGAGATTGATGACTACCTTATATGCCATCATAGAGCCTTCATCCAGGAGCTGAAGGAAGAAGAAGCAGACACCCACAGCTAAACACTGAGCCTAACTCCTGGAATCCAATTGCAGAGAGGGAGGAGAGATGAGCAAAGGGGTCAAGTCCAGGCTGGAGAAACCCACAGAAACAGTTGATCTGAACAAGGGGAGCTCATGGACTCCAATCTGATAGCTGGGAAACCAGCATAGGACTGACCCAGGTTCCCTGAATGTGGGTGTTAGTTGGGAGGACTGGGCAATCTATGGGGTCTCTGGTAGTGGATCAGTATTTATCCCTAGTGTACAAATGGACTTTGGGAACCCATTCCACATAGAGGGACACTCCCTCAGCCTTGACACATGGGGGAGGGCCTGGGCCCTATTCCAAGTGATATGACAGACTTTGAAGACTCCCCATGGAAGGTCTCACCTAGGGAGCAGAAAGGGGATGGGATAGGGGCTGGTGGGGGGAACAGAGGATTGACATGTAAAACAAGCTTGTTTCAAATTTATATATATATATGTATATATATATACATATATATATACTAATCTATACACTATTCAAAACAGAAATACATTATTTTTAAATACAAGCAATATTAATGTATAAATGGGTTCATTGTAACTTGGAAATAAATAAATACATATTTAACAATCTTAGTTTGGGTTTTTAATTTAAGAACTATTTTAAATATAGTTCTAATAAACACAAGCCCTTTGGGGCTCTCTGTAATTTTTATGCCTATCACTAAGTTCAGAGGCACTCATACTAAAAGGATGAGAGTAACAATAAACTAAGTGTTTAGTAGATCAACAATTGAAAACTCCATTCTTGGGAAAGTAAACTTTACAAGACAGAGCTTATACTATTTGCGTCTGGATGTAGCACTTTGATGACAGTTGGGCAACATCTCTGACTTTCATGGGTTCAGACCCGAATTGGGGCTGGAGAGCTTCTCGCTGGTTAGAAGTACCTGTTGTTCTTGCAGACGATTGGATTTTGTTTCCATGTCTGATTTCTTACAACTGCCTGTGCCTAATTTCCCACGAATTTGCTGGGCCTCCAGAGGTTGCACAGAGGTATAACACTTTGGTACCTGCTCTACATAGCTCTAAGTTAAATCAGAAAACTTATCACACCTGTAAGAGAGTGCTGAAGGTTTAGAGGAGCAGGAAGAAAAGGGGGTGATGATGAGAAGGGGGATAGAGTAAAGGTTGGGGACTTCCATTAATTACCTCTATAATTACTGTGACAAAAATACCTGATAAAAGACAAAAGTCCATCATGACAGGAGAGGTATGGTGGCAGGAGTGTGAGATTGGCAGTCTACCATATTTCCAGACAGCAGAAGCAGGAAGTGGGGCTGGGCTATGGTCTGAAGTCCCACCCACAGAAACCCTCTTCCTACACTGGGCTTCTGTTCTGCCTGCTAAACGTTCCACAACCTTTCAGAATGGTCAGTAAACCGAAGCCAAGTGTGTAAACACACAAAGCTGTGAGAGAAATGTTCCTCATAGGCTTAGGCGTTTGAGTAATTGGTTCCCAGTTGACAGCCCTGTTTGGGGAGGCTCCCTCCGGGGTGTGTCCTGGCAGGAGAGAGTATGTCCCTAGGGTGGGCTTTGAGGGTATAGACATCCTACTCCCCGTTCTCTTTTTGCTCTGTGCTTTTGTTTAAAGCTTTCATAATGCACCCTGGTCACATTCACTTCCCCATACTTCCAGGTCTACCGCTCCCTTGTACCTCTCCCAAAGAAAGGAAAAGGAGAAGTACCAAGTCCAATTTGTGTGGCCCATATACTCACTGGAGCATGCTCATGATGGACTCTTCATCCTTAAGCCAAAATAAACTCCATCTTTAAGCTGCTATTGGTCATAGTGTTTTGCCAAAGGTAAACAAGACAAGGCTGTTTCACACAAACCATAACAGGGACACACAGAAGACACAGAGAACACAGAGACTGCTGGAAAATGTCCTCTGCTGCTTGGTCCATCCCTTCTGCATACATGCTGTGCCCGAAAGAAAACAGCAACGGTGCTACTGCACAAGCTATGACCTTTTTTAAGGCAAGGCTTTCTCAAGCTACTCTGTTTACCGTATCACTTAAAAGTGGCTTACTCTGTGCCTATTTCCCACTGCTGGTAAGCAGAACCACTCCAAAGTTGTATCTCATATTTAGAAGATTTAATGTCCTTGGTATGTTTACAGTATTCTTAGGAATGCCACTTGTCAACATCTGGTGAGTGTAGTAATGAAGGCATACATGTAAATAACAACTAAAATGCAAGGTGACACATAAGTGGACACTGAGTGTGGAGTGTCCTCCCATAAAATTCTGTTTTACTTCTACATAAGCCTACAGGGCATCTAAACCCCAACTACATAGGAGCCAACTGACGCTCCATAGGTGCTGCCCTCCAAGTTGGCTTATGTCAGGGCTCATGGCCCATCCCGTGCCAACAGCTTTCCCAGAGATTACACTCATATTCATTCTTTAAAGTCCAAGTCCATTTTAGACTTCAGACTCAAGAGCAGGATAGACAGGCATTTGTTCTTGTCTTCTGATCTTTGTTCAGCAGGGAAGCAACGTTCCTGCATAAACAATCAACGCACTGCTGTCCAGTCATCACTCATTGCCTCAGCATCTTTCTAAATCATGAGAACAGAGACCATAACTTGCTTCAAGCCTGAAGAGTTCTACATCCTTGAACTACGAGGATGGTTGCATCTCATTTCTCAGTCTTAGGCTGAAGTTTGTAACCACAGAACACAACTTCCCAATTTCCACAAACCATACCAGAATTTTTGAATATGCGAGGGTTCAATGTCAATTCTACTGATAGAGACTTAAGTTAAAATCCCATTTGCCATGCACATTTGATTTGGGGTTTATAACAGATTCTAGGAATAATCAGGGTTTTTCTTGGTGAAATACGGACTGACTCACAATGCATGTATATATATATATATATTCCACAAGCTTTAGTTGGGTCCTAGAATTAGTGAACTTAGTCTACCAGAAAACAACGGAGAACCAGAGTACGAAGATGAAAATCTGAAAACTAAATTTGAAACAGGTTTGCAAAGTAAAATCTATGTGGACCCAGAGACACCATTACTTTCTTTAGGCCCAGATTCTCAGCTGTAAAAGGAATTTAATTATATCTGCTTTCAGATTTCAAATTCAACCTTGTGTGGTCTTTAAGAGACCGGAAACAACAAGTGGGGAAATTCAGATTTGACTAAATCTCTATACAAGTTTGAGACCTGCCAATCTCAAAGTAGCAAACAAAATATTTTGGGGGTAGATTTAAATGAAGATCTCAAGTAGCTCAGGCTGGCCTCAATCTTGCTATGTAGCCAAGGATGACCATTAGTCATCTTGCCTCTACCTCCTAACTGAGATACAGGCTGGTGCTAAGCCTTCTCTCCATCAAGGGCTATGAGCATTAGCCAACATCCTTCCCACCTGGGACCATTCTTAACGCAAAGGGGCTGCATTCACTGCCTGCCAAGATTCTCCTTGAGCAGGTCCACCGGGGTCCACAGGCCAAAGGGTGCCTGATCCAGCCGGCTCAAGAGCTGCATCTCAGCATCCTACCAAGTTGAGCTTCATGACAATGAATTTGGCAAATGAATAAAATAACTATTATTTTTAGGGGAAAAAACCCCATGATTTACCAAAGGCAGCACAAAAACAAATGGGATAGAGTCATATTTATTTCTAAACTTAGGTCTTTCAGAAACTTTATTGAAGGAAAATCCCAGACCCAAACAGCTTTCACCTGAGAACTCTTTCAGCTGGTTTAGGAAATATTTCACCATTCTAACCATGCCTACCTCCATGCCCACACACCAGAGCACTCTGAAAACAGCAGACGCCTGTCACAGCTCCTGTTACAAGGGCGGCACATTATTAAATATATGCCTTTGAGGACTTGCAGAAGACAAAGACAAAAACACTTAGAAACATAGACCCTCCCCATTCCTAAATAAATGAAGTAAATGTTAACAAACTTCATTTACTGGGGGTGGGGTGGGACATATGTTGGCCATGACAGCCAGCCATTCCCTCGTGTATACGCCTGTTTTTTTTTTTTTTTTAATCTACCTTCATGTCATTGTCTGAAATGGCTCTAATTATATCCCTGCACACCAGGATTGCCCCCAAACACCTATCTTGTTAATGCATCTCACTTGAGGTTCATACACCTTCGGAGACCTCCAGAATTCTCACCACCCTCATCCTCAGGGAACTGACCTCTCCCACGGTGACGGCGTGCAGCCATTCCTCCATTCTATACCCTCACGTCCATCCAAGCATCCTCAGATGTGATTTCCCCATCATCCAACGGTAACAAAAGAAGCCTGAAGATGACACCATCGACTTCTGTTACCTGTATCACCAAGGCTCGCAGAGTTCCAAGTGTGTAAGCCCTGGGACACTAACAGCTCGAACATCATTGTGGAGTGGTGGAGTATCCCAGTTGGGAATCGGGGTGATGCTGAGAATTACCAGCAACAGCAGCACCCGGGAAGTGGTAACAAGCTCAAATCCTGAGAGTTGGGGCTTTAGAAGCCAAGGAAGATGGAGCCAGCCATCTGCGCATGCTCTGACCTTTCCAGGCGATTCCTGTGTCTACAGGAGTTTGAGACATGCCTCTGAAACTTGCTGATTTAACCGTGCCTTAAATCTTGATCAAAAACATGGGAACCAGGACTAGAGATGAGCTGTTAAGTGTACTTGTCCTGGCAGAGGACCTGAGTTTGGTTCCCGGCAGCCACATTAGCCAGCTGACAACCACACGTAACCCCAACACCAACTACTGGAATATTCTCTTCTGGCTTCCATGGGCGTGCATGCACACTTACATATATAAAATAAAACTTTCAACTAAAGCAGAAGCCAGTCGTGGTAGATATACCTGTAACCCCAGAATTTGGGAGGCAGGCAGAGCTCTGTAAGCTAGAGGCAAGACTGCTCTACAGGTTGAGTTTCAGGGCAGCCAGGGCTACATAGAGAGACCCTGTCTCACACAAGTAAAACAAAATAAAATAAAACACAAGAACAAAGGGACATACCATATGAAGATTTAAGTGTGTATGGCTTTCTCATGTGCAAACTCATGAAGGCTATGCAGACATGAATAAAAGAAAAATAGAACAATTGCTTTAGTATTAATTACCACAGCTCGTAGGGCAGCTTTGCCCTCAGCTGTTTTCATTTCTTGTTTATTGGTATCATTTCCTCCATCTGTCTTGTCTAACAATGCTTTCTTCCAATAATAAGTCACATGACACTTCTGTGAAGCCAGTCCCTCCTTCTTCTTCTTCTTCTTCTTCTTCTTCTTCTTCTTCTTCTTCTTCTTCTTCTTCTTCTTTTTTTTTTTGCAAGATTTTGGTGATGGGCTAAAACTAACAAAAGCTAAATATGCACATAAAAGGCAATGGCTTTTAAACCTCTGGTGTACAAGAAACTAACCTTTGAAGGTAATTGGAAACATTAAAGTTTCTATTAGTACAGCCCAGAGTAGAATTCTGTGCACTTAAATTGGGCTTTTAGGATTCCATTAGATGTTAATTTACACTTGAAACGTCTAGGGCATTTAGTGTTATAAACTCTGAGGCCAAGAAAATGTTCTTAGTATTTATATGTTAAGAGAAAGTAAGTCAAAATGGTAATAAAAAGGAAATATTCTGTTTATGTATTCTCCGGATTATATATAGCATTACAATTTGAGAGTGTGCCCAGAGTTTCAGAGCCTTGGGTGCATAGATCAAAGATGCCCCGTGCACGCCATCCTGTTTCGTGTATATCATTTCAGACACCCGATTTCCCTTGGCCAAGGTGAGGCTGCCTTGGCCGAGGTGAGGCTGCCTGCATGTTTTTTTTTGTTTGTTTGTTTTGTTTTTTGTTTTGTGTTTTTGTTTTTGTTTTTTGTTTTTTGTTTTTGTTTTTGTTTTTGTTTTTGTTTTTTTTTTTTGCGGTGTATATGAAGTCAGCATGGCCAGCCCCGCACCAGAGATCTCCATAATGTTTTCAGTTTTTCCTGATTTCTCAAAGTGCAAACAGATTCGGCCTTTGAACCCAAACTGTCCTTGAGAAGTGTGGAACACAGAACAGAGCAAAGGGAAGCAAGGGATCCTACTGGCCCTCCAGGGGCTACTTTGGAAGACCCAGCCCCTTGCAGCCCCACCTAGATTCCTTACTTCCCTATTAAACGCTGGACTCCGACCTGCGTAATCCACATATTCTATGAGCTGAGTCTCTGCCAAACAATACAAGAATATTGTACTCTGGATCTCTCTGTATTATGCTAGCTCTTAGAACCCACAACATGCACAAACCCACGCTCGGACATACACATAATTAAAAGCAAATGGTTTTAAAGGGAAGCCCGGAGAGACGGCTGAACACATCCTTCCTGTGTGCCGCATAATACAGAGAATTGGAGCTTGGGTCTAAGTACCCATCAGGCGGTTCAGAGCCGCCTGTGACTCTAGCTCCAGGGGGTGTGATACCCTCTTTGGATGTCACTGAATCATGACACACTAGTCCAAATTAAGACATAGCAACAGCACCATCCTAGTAGCCGGCGCTGCTTCGCTGAGAAGCTATATTGTGAAATCACACTGTTCTGTACATATGTTTGCTTTTCATGATATCAGATTCAAAGGGCATAAAATTAGAGTATTTTTTATTGTATTTTCCATCTAAAACTACCACTGCTTCCTGATGTTTAAATCCAATACCTAGGCTCAAAGATTGGGCATGGATACATTTTAAACCCCGGAGTCACTAAGTGCCACGAGCAGGTGTCTGCTGAGAAACATAACAATCCAGTGAAGGCCGGTAACGGCTTTGTTTCCACAGATGGTGCTGGGTTATGAGAGTGGAAATATGCCAATAAGTTTGCCAGGCACCTTCCCACTCAACAGAGGAACCTGTGTGAAGCTTGGCTTTATACTAAATTCAACTCTGACTGCTTCATATAGCCCATTCTGACCAAATCCATCATCCCCTTGTCTCTGAATCTTTAGTTTCCTTGAGAGTAACCCCAGCATTGTATGAAGAGCTCACAGGAGGAAAAAAATATTTTATTGACCTTCAGTTTGTTTGCATTGTAGCCAAAACCCTTTCCTCTCCATAAAGCAGGCAATGTGTATTGGTGAATCGAAATAGGTGAATTGAAATACCTATAAAACTAATTAATTGTGTCCAACCACATTCCATTCTGGACCAAGGGAAAGTCATTTAACTTACCTTTATCCTGGGTCAGCCAGCTGCTAAAGAAGATAATGAACTTACTTTGAAAGGGTCAGTGTTGCAGTACAAAGAAGTGTTAATACAATTTATCTTTAGTCTGTTTGGAGGGACGCCATAAAGCAAGACACTAGGGTCCATAATGGCATAGGGTTGAAAGGTTTGGAGGCACTGCCCAAATAGGTTCCTTCACTAAGTCAGCGATCTTGAACAAATGGCATTTGTGTTTCTTTGGCTCCTTTTTTATGTCTAGAGTTCCCTATCAAGTTTTGCTAAACACTTCTATAACAGAACATGGCAAAATCAAAACCCGCACCCTCTGTCTCCAACATCTCAGCCCTGAAGATGATGGTAGATAACCTGACCTTTTCCAAATAGATGTTTCCACCTGAGACTCTGAACTTAGATTAAGTAAAATTGAAAAGGAACGGTGCAGACCATTTTGCCAATGATAACTGAAATAGTGATGTCTTTGTCAGAAAGGGAATTCTAGGACTATTCTGATACCTTTACAGTATAGATGAACTGATGATCCAAGGATTTTGGGGGGTTATGGGTAATGCATATCTCAACATCTCTCTGAAGACCTTGGGGACCAATGTAAAAAGTAATTTCCCATCAGAGTCCCATCTGAGCCCAGAAGAAAAGCACCTCAAGCAAGTAGATTTGATCATAGCTGGAACTTCAAGCAAGGAGTTAAGCCCCGAAATATCTGCACATCCAGAGTGCTGTTCCAGGGAGAAAAGTAGGGTAGAGGGCAAGCTTACACTAAGGACTTGACCCCATCTTCTTCTCCCTACTCTCAGGACAGGCCAGCTTCTTTCATGGAAGTGTGGTTGTCAGGGCTGGTAAGATGACACTGTTAGAAAAATTCTTCTTGTACAAGCACGAGAATGTGTGTTTGGAACCCCAGCGCCCGAGTAAAAGGCAGTTGTCTTGGTACACACCTATGATGCCAGCATCGGGAGCAAGCTGATCCCTGGAACTCACTGGCCAGTCAATCAAGTCAAATCTGTTTGGTACAAGTTCAGAAACAGCCCTGTCTCAAAAGGTGGAGAAACTGGAGAGATGGCTTAGCGGTGTCTCTCTGAGTGTGAGGATTCTTATATTTCTTCTGTTCTTTGCAGTCCCATAGATTGAACCCATGACCTCATTCATGATACAACCATGACCTCATGAATAATTGAACCGTGACCTCATGCATGGCAGACAAAAGTGCTCTACCACTGGGTTACAGCTCAGCCTTGACCGTTTTCTTCATTTTTACGCTCTTGACAGCCGGAATAGCACCGAAGAGTGAAGATAAACCAATGCCTTTTCAATTAATTGATCAGTGATCCACTGTGATTACATTAATAAGACAAAGAGGAAATACCCTCTCATTCAGAGAGACACCTTTCCTTTTTTCTTAAAATATACTACATTTTTACTTATTAGTTTTGTGTACAGGTGTGTGTATGTGTAAGCATTTTTTAAAGAAATAAACTTTCCAACTGCAAGTTTTAGTCATGTGCTATTTTCTTCAACCATTTTAAAGTAAAAGTTTTGATTGCTCATGATTACTGTTCACTAAAATAAAGCACATCTCAAAACAGTAATAATAATGACATTACTTTATTTTTCCAAAATTTTCTTTAAAAATGTGAACACTTCCTAAAGTACATCTCTTCCCTATCTGAATTGTTTGGCAAAACGTTTTGCAGAAATGACAGAATTCTCCAGCTTTACAACAGAAAACATAAATATGAAAAAAAATTAGAACCTAGGATTATTCCTTGAAAGGTAGTACTCTTGAGTTGGGTAGAAAGAAGGCTCAGCAGTTAAGAGCATAGACTGCTTTTGCGAACCCACATCATGTGACTCACAACTTCCTGTAACCTCCAGGGGATCAGATGCCCTCACTGGCCTCCATGGACTCCTGCACTCACACAGCCGTATGTGGACACATACCTCGAAATAAAATATTTTCTAAAGGTGAAGTGGGATTAAGATTGAGCAGGAGAAGAAGACCCACACAGCCCACAGGTGTGCCCTGAGTAGGGAGGAGAAAGCACGGGTTCTGTAATAATGAGCAACACTATGCCATGGATGATGACAGATCTGAAGAGCAGAAGGCAGGGAGGAGCAGGCTGAGATGTGGGTGACCTCCTTGCCATCCTGGGACATGGTGTTGTGTAGGCCTAGGCTGCTGCCAAGGGTCATGACTGGGCTTGTGGCCCTACTGCAGCCATGGTCTATATTGATGTCTGAAGGTCCAGTTTCTCCAAAGGCAGAGAGGATAGGAGTGAACAGAGTCGGCCCCGCCCCTATCTGGCTGCCACTCCAGGGAGAACTGGTCCCGCCCTTCACTACCTACAGCACTTGAGACAGTAGGTCCTGGCCTGGGCTGTAAGACAGAGATGACCCTTAGGTAGGGGTGTGGATGAGTCGGCCCTGAAGGCATGAGTGGGAGAGCTCGTCCTGCAGCGTAGTGGCATTGGCCAGAGAAAATCCTGCCCCTAGCCACCTGTGACAGGTGCCAGAGCTGGCCCTGGGGTTATAAGAGCAGGAGCGCAGGCCCTGCCTCTCACCAGCTGCAGCACAGCAAAGTGGGCTGTGTTCACCTGGGACACACAAAGGAGCTGGCTCTGGTAGGTGTCAGTGAGCTAAGGGCATGAGCGCAGGAGAACCACCTCGCCCCTGGCTGCTTACTGCATAGGGTGAGCTAGCCTGGGAAAAGCTGACCACCCCAGAGGTGAAGATGAGAGAGAGCTGGTGGACTGCCAACCCAGTAACAGCCAGGCCCACCTCAACACCTATCACATCTGTGATCTGCTGGAGCTTGTGAAGGGGCCGGTCCTGAAGACACAAAGCTGCAGGATCTCCGTGACACAGGCAAACAATGGAATATCCTAGACGAGTCCCAGTGACGACCCCGTATCAATAGTCTAGCGGAAACCAGAGGCCTTGGACTTCATGCCCCTTTTGTGCCAGGTAAGAGGCTAGTTAAGTACCACAATTGTCCTTGTAAGCACAGAGGTGCCAAAATGTGTTAGAAAGTCAGTTAAAATGGTAAAAGGCAAAGTAGCTCTAAAATGTTCACATTTTTAAATTTACGGGATAAACAGGTTCCTGGGTGTGTTTTCACTTGCAGTATTAGTTGAGCTGGTTTCACAGAGAGTTCAAAGTTTGTAAGACCAAGTAAAAGCAGAGATGGCAAGTGCAACTCAGAGCTTGTGTGTCTCATGAAGGGTGTGCTCCCCTGTCTGTGCTCAGGGGTGACACCTGAGGCTCTGATGCTAACATCCTGGACAGCTTAATAATCACTGATGATCACCTAGCTATGGCTTTAATTTACCAAGTACCATAGTGTTTATACTTTACCTAATTTCCTTGGCGTTCCAGAGGAGAGAGAAGCGACAATGAAATGCTCTTCAAAGCCCTTTCAGGAGGGTGTTTTATTTATATGCCAACTTTCTCCCTTAAAGGTGGTATAAATACATCATCACTGTTTGGAGAACCCAACCTCCTTTTATACAGTTGTATTCTGAGCTTTGGAGCAATCTCATCTTGCTATCCACTGAAATATAAACTTTGTGTCATTTGTGTGTTCATTTTACCTTGAGGTACTCAGCTCTTTATTTACATATATTCAAACACTGGTATTCTGCAGTTGTTTATTTAAACACTGAGAGGCATTTCTGATATCAACTTCAAAACTTTTGGTTTGGTTCTCTCATATTTGTTTGGTAGACTTTGTGTCTCTAGTACAAGGCTTGCTTTTGCTCATAAATGTATAGTGTTACCATTTAAACTGTGTAGCTGTTCAAACAAAATGTTAACTGCCCTGCTGAAGTGCTTCTAGGCAAATGAGCGGACGTCACAAGCCGTTGGATTTTAGAAAAACAATGAGCTTCATGTGATAGTTGGACAATGATGGGACTGATTTTCAGTGCATGGGCTTTTGACTGAGAAGCAAAGGGGTATCTGGGTGAGGTTTGTTTGTTTTCTGCCTCCTGCCCCCCCCCTTTTTCTTTTTCTTCTTCTGGTTCTTTGAGATCAATTCCTACACTGGAGGTGAGGTTGGCCTCAAACGTGTGGCAGTTTTCCTGGGACAACAGGTGCATGTAGGTGCTTAGATGCCAATTTTATTCAATAATGGGACCAGAGAGGGAGAGAGAGAGAGAGAGAGAGAGAGAGAGAGAGAGAGAGAGAGAGAGAGAGAGAGAGAGAGAGAGAGAGAGAGAGAGAAATATGAAAGGGTATGAAATTAACTTTGAGGAAAGTAATTAGATTTTAACATTTACATCACTTAGAGAAATTGTGTAACACAAGTCACAAATCTATGTCAGAGGTTCTATGTAATCAATATTTTTTCCTAAGCATCCTCTTTGGTTAAAGCCAGAAAATGTCGCAGACAATTTGATGTTATCAACCAGTGCTACAACCCTGCTTCTCAGCTCAGCTGGCTTCTGCTGATGGCACCACAGTATTTCTCTGTGTACACCAACAATTCTTCACTCTCACCAACCATTTACTGTCCCAGCAATGAGGAACTTGGTTTCTTCCTAGACTATGTATCAGTGTTGGACAGCCGAATCCTTCTGATTTCATCTTTCAGGAAACTGTCCAGCTTTTGGACAAGTCTTGTACACACAGGAGAACTTTATTATATGATGTAAGAAAGCAGGACCAGGAACATTATATACTACCCATCACAGACTGTTAACTTGGTGAAATTAAATGTGAACAATGAATTAGCAAGGCTTCTGTTTGTCTGAAAAAGAATAGAACGTCCAAAGACAGTGTGCTAACGTAGACAATTTCCCCCTCTCCACCATTTTGTCATTTTAGTTGACTTTCTAACCAATTTAGCACCTCTGTGATTAAAAGGAAAATCAGAATTACTATACTGAAGTACATCATACCCAACACAGAATGGGCATAAAGTAGACAACATTGTCAACACTTTATGTTTGTGGTAGTGGGGCTCCTGACAACTATGCAGCACTGTTATGAATAGGTGAGCAGAGCTGGGGAGACACTTGTGTTGGTAAAGTACTGTACAAGCATGAAGACCCAAGCTTGGCCTCAGAACCCACCTATGTTAAACACTCCGGGGGGCAGGTAGCATATGCTTGCTATCCAGCACTGGAAAGGCAGACAGAAGACACGCTATGGCTTTCTAGGCAGCCAGTTCCGTCTCCATGGTAATATCTAAATAAGGAGAGATCCTGACAATATTGTCTACTTTATGCCCATTCTGTGTTGGGTATGATGCTACTTAAGTCCAGTAATTCTGATTTTCCTTTTAATCACAGAGATGCTAAATTGGTTAGAAAGTCAACTAAAATGACAAAATTGTGGAGAAGGGGAAATTGTCTACACATGGTAAGAGGTAAGAGGTCTCTCTAGCAGCTGGCTCCTTTACTTCTCTGACTTTTCAGCATTTACCCCAATATCTGACTATGGATTCTTATTGTGAAGACCAATTAGAATTCACTCTACAAACAGCTGTAGATCATTTATTGTTGGTACCAACGGCACACTTTTCCTTATAATTTGTGTGTATGTGCTTCTCTCCTGGCCATGTTGGGGAGAAGGGCTGGGAAAGATCTATGAAGAGGTATTTAGCATTTAGAAATACATGGTAGAATATTAGTTGGCCATAGGAAAGAGTGATACACTGTCATATATGACAGCGCAGGTTAAACTAGAGATCATGTTACTAACAGAAATACAGCAGGCAGGGGATGACAAATTTCATGAGTCAAATTCATAGTCAAATCTAAAAATACTAAGTTCATAGAAGCAGAGAAAAGAATGACGATGACCAAAGGCTAAGAGGGAGTTGTATTCGGGGAGGCAGAGGCAGGCAGATGCCAGGCCAGCCTGGTGTGTTTGGTGATCTACAGGCCAATGAGAGATTCTGTACCACAACTCAGGGTGGAAGAGATCTGAAGAATGACACCTCATGCTTTTCTCTGGCTTTCATACTTAAACAAATCCACACATACACCACACACACACACACACACACACACACACACACACACACACACACACACACACGAACACAGGCAACAAAAACTAGAACAATGAATTGTGAAAATTATCACCACACAGAAATGACAAATGTTTAAGGAAACATGTGTTTAACATGATTTAAACATTATACAATCCTTATGTGAGTTATAACATTGCATGGTGTCTCATTAATATATACAGTTTACATGTATCCCACTCAAAAGTAAATTCAGTAAAAGAAAAATGAATTCCCCTGTGTGTGCACCTAAGGCAGATTTCCTTCATTTCCTCACAGCTTCTCTCTAAGATATTGAAGATGAACCAAGACTCAAGTACAGGTTCCTATTTTCATTCTATTTTCATTCCACATCGAGTTCTGTATCACCATGAAGCATGCCACAGGGAGGGAGGATTAACATCTGGCTTCACACAGCAGTCTCTCAGAGTTAACCACACAGGCTCATGATTAACATGAAGCCTGCCTAACCGATGCTTCCCCATTCTGTTCGAAGTCTCAATCCCTAATAAAGTTTTTAAAACACCTTCTAAAACATACTCATAAGACTTTTTAAATTAATCAAACCTTAAGCCATGAAAAAAAAAAGGTCTTCTTGATTGTATGTCAGCAGGTAATACATTCCAACAAGCAGTTTTGTCTTCCCTGTGCCTTTTTGTTTCTGTTGTGGAATGGGGTGTCAACCTCCACCTTGATGTTCTCTATGTTAATATTAACAATGAAACAAAGAGGCATAGAAACCTCTTTGAGATACATAATCTCGTGAAGCCTTGAGATTATGTACAGCTTCACCTCTTATTAAATGGGGCTTCTTTAGCAGCAACTAGAGACCATTAAAAAAAGCTATAACTGGTCAAAATGAAAAGACTAAGTGGGTGTGGGCTGCCCATCTATAACACAACTCCTCTACCTAAGGCCCAGGGAGCATCACAGGAAAGAGGATGGAAAGATCATAAAAGACAGAGGACCAGTACATCAATGGCAAGATTGCAACTTCCATACATGATAAGAAGCTGTATACATCCACCAAACATCAATAGTATGGCTGTCTAAACAAGACCTGAACTATGAAAATACCAGTTGACACGTTATCTAGAATGGGAGAATCTCACAGGGTCCCACCATAGATGGAAGGCTATAGGCAATTAATGCCTGCCAAGAGAGAGAGAGAGAGAGAGAGAGAGAGAGAGAGAGAATCAGTCTTCTTCTGGGATGAGTCCCTTGATAGGTTGTCCAATCCCAGTCAGCCCTAAACACAATATTAAATGAACTCAATATTAAATGAATATTAAATGATAAATTTTATTTGTCAATACATATGTGTATAACAATAATAACTAAAAAATAAAAGGGCATGAATTTGAGGAGTGAGGATACACAGGAAGAATTTTCCAGGCATCGATATAGTAATCACATTGAAATTCTCAAAAAATAAATTAATATTAAAAAATAATAAAGTGTGCTTCTGAAATACAAACTGCCAAGTTGTTTTTGTGTTTTTCAACAGTGTATACTGCAATTAAGATGTTCATTTTTTCCTGGAAGCTGTTCCCTCATGACACCAAGGGGGTCAATATTACTGCAGATCAAGTCTCATAAGAAATGATAATGTCATCTTCAAGCTTCCTGGGATGCTAATCTTTGGTGGTCCTTTTCATATTCAAGTGACAGCTTGTGACACATTCTTAAATGAGTCATTTGATTTATGTTTTGCTCACGGTAATAGAGATACAGAGGCAAGCGTGTAACATGCACCAGGTCATGCACCTTTATCACACCCAAGGTCAAGGTCGAATACACGTGACTTCTACCTAGAGCACTAATGAGGTATCACTCCACAACCCCTGGTGAAGGCCACTGGCAATGCTGGCCAATGCTAAGCACTCTACACAGTAAATGACCATGACCAGGTTAGAGCAGCATGTACAAAAGGCGGATTATCAGGAAAGGAAGCTGGGAGCATAAATTAACAGAAAACATTGATTTCTTAGCTATGTCACTTTCCCAGATTCTGTTCAGTCTTTTTGAAAAATGAGGAAGAAAAACTGATGTGTGCTGTTGACAGCAGAGTTGCTTCCTATGGGACGTCAAAGGTTGTCTCCAGCCAGAGGAATGAGCTAGAAGAAGTCTTCTCCACAGGGGAAGGAACATTTCACCTCATCCCTCCAACTCCTTCCTGCAACAGTCACAAAGACCTTAAATTATTAAATTTAGCTACACTATTATTATTAGACTTAAGGTAGGAATTAAATCTAAAATGATCAAAAGCATGATCGTTCACACACTGCCATCATGTAGCACAATAAATAAAAGACCTAGAGACAGATATTGGGGTTCAAGCTGAAGATCAGAAAAGCAAAGCAGCCGGCCACTGGCTCTCACTTCTCCCTCAGCTCAGACCAAGGGTGTGATCCTCAGACTGCTCCCAACTTCACTGCTCCTCAGATTCACTCAGACGGCTATGCTCTCCTCAACATGGATAGAGACTAATTCTTAGACTGAATGCCTCCACCTTTTATACCTCTCAAATCCTTGGATTAAGGGTGTGAGCTCTAATGTACTCCCTGGTAGCCCAGGGTGGTCTTGGACTCAGAGATCCATCTGCCTTTCTCCTGAGTCCTAGGATTAAAGGTGTGTACCAACACTATCTAGTTTCTATAGCTAACTCGTGTGCCTGGCTTTGCAAACTGAACTCCAGTGACTTTATTAGATCATAAATAATAACACACTCTAACCCCGTGCTGCTGAACATTTTCTTGTCCCACCTAGGTCCCGCCACCCTTCTCAGACCCAAATAAACACACAGACACTGTATTAGTTACAAAGCTGTTGACCAATGACTAGGGCTTCTTACTGACTAGCTCTGTCTTAATTATTAACTCGTTTCTATTAATCTATGTATTTCCACGTGGTCTTGGCTTACCAGAGAATGTCTGGACCTTCTACTCCTTTGTCGACTATATGTTGTCTATCTCTGGCAGGCTTTCTCTGCCTACCTTTCCCAGAATTCTCCTTGTCTCCTAGTCCTGCCTATCATCCTCTATTGTGGCCTCTATTGGCTACAATGTTTTAGTCATCAAACAAGAGAAACATATACAGAAGACCTCCCCCATCACCCTGAGACAGGTGCACTAAGATCCCAGCATAAAATTGATTGTTCCGGGATAGTGCCAGATACACTGTTAATCATTCATTTGTTCTCATCAGACAAATAATTGCTTTGGTATTTCTTATACAAAGCAATGAGATTTCTTTTTCTTTGCTCAAAATCAAGGTAGTCCACAAGATTTCAGTTGGAAAATATTAATATTCGGAACACTGTCTGCAACTTAAATCAGTATTTCCAAGGCTGAGAACGCAGTTCTCTGTGGGAAAATGCTTACCTATCATATCATATAGATGGATGGATACATAGATAGATAGATAGATAGATAGATAGATAGATAGATAGATAGATAGATTAAATAGATGATGGATGAGATGGATGGATGCATAGATAGATAGATAGATAGATAGATAGATAGATAGATACAGACAGAAAGACAGATGTCATGTATAAACCTAGGTTGTAAAATACTTCACATATGTAATTTTCATGAAATGAATTGTCTAGGGAGCAAGACAATTTACTGCATGCCTTTCCAAGTTTTAATTCCTGGTTCTAGAAAATAAGATTTGGAGAATCTGGGACCAGTGACACACAATTATTCCACAGTCCCACACACTATCAAACTCATTCTCTTGTCAAGTTGTAAAATCAAGGTTAATTTATTTCCTCTCCACTGAAATGTCTCTTGCATTTTTTTTCATGTAATAATGACATTCCGATGATATCAGCCATTGGGCACTTCCACTTTGGCTGGATTCTTTGTTGGGAAAGAAAAACATCTTACAAGAAGTATGAGCTGGAATATATGTGTTGAAAGGGATGCTTAGCCCTAGGGAATAAAGTCACTTTACTTCCCAAATCAGAAACTCACATATCATCTCAGATCTTAATTTGAATAATGTATTATGAGATACTATTTAAAAACCTAATTCTACAAGCAGAACCACCCCATTTTGAAATTTCAACTGGGGGTTGAGGGATGGCTCAGCATTTTAGAGTACTCTTGCAGAGGACTAGGGCTCATCTCTCAGTATCCACAGGCTACTCACAACCACGTGCCAGGAGATCTGAGATCCTCTTCAGACATCCACAGGCACTGGCACTCACACTGCGTACAGTCATTCAGGGAGGCAAAACACATGAAGTAAAATAAATAAATCTAACTTTTAAAATCAACTAGTGGACAAGCACAATTCACCAGCTATGAGTGGCAGACTATCAACTTTTAATAACAAATGACGATTTAACGTACCCAGTTTTAGGGAGCTCTAAATATCTAAATATAGAGTATTGCATGAACTAAATCAACCTAAAAACATAAACATACACCCTGCCCATTCTTGCAGATTTTGTGTTAAGATTCTCATTTCTCGCGTAGATTCAGAAAGGGGAGGGGGCTTGGCAAGGAAAACAAAAGGAAGTGACAAATTATTTTAACTTCTTTTTAATTTGAAATGTATTAGTATTGTGTGTGTACATGATATAGATGGACAACACAAGTAAACACTTGCCACATGCGTGTGTGGGAGTCAGAGGGCAACCTTGAGATTCAGCTCCCCTGTAGGCTCCAAGCTCGGGTGGCCAAGCTTGCACAGCAATTGCTGCCGGATGCCATCTCCCTGGCCCCATTTTCATTCCTTAATAAGTCACTCACAGATTTCTGACGTGGACGCACGAATATAACTTCAAAGTGTCTAACGCTTCCTGTCAGAAATGGGCTATGTGTTCTGAAAACATGAGATCAAGCCATGATGGATGATGGTGTTGTGCCTGAGTACATGGGATGGCAGCCAAGGGGCAGATGCCTGTGAATAAATAACAACTTTTAAAAAAGCAAAAAAAAAAAAAAAGAAAGAAAGAAAAAACACCACACATGCAGTTCAATTAACATCATGCTCTGCTTGTGTTTCAAAAATTTGCAGTCATTCAACAAAGAGGGAAGGACCCACAGCATCCTGGACATCCTGCTCTGCTCATAGTGGGCGAGTGGTCATAGTGGGGCTGATGTCAGATCTCTTCCCTGGGAGACTTTTGCTTCGAGCACGGCTGGTCTTGCCCTCCTTGCCTGTGGCGGCAGAGATTGATAAATGCCTATCCTGCTCAGTGACATTTTCCAGACGTCCAGACAATGAATTCATAACATACACATCCACTTCCCTTGAAAGCATGGGGCCGATACTCTTGGTTCCAGAGAATACAGGCTAAGTTTATTTTTAAGGAGAATTAATGAAATAAGAACACGATTGCTTCACTGTTCTCCCAGCCACTGTTTATCCAGAGACCTGCTTGCTGACGTCTGTCTTTTTCCTCAGGGGCCTGTTCCAATTAAAACGGGGCTATCTCCAATCGAGCGCTATCTGGCCACTGCATACTTGATGAGGAATCCACTACCTGATCTCTCCCAACTCAGAGACTTTCAGGACAAATTCCTATATTTTGGCATATGTTAAATGTTGGCCTGGTTGGGTAGAGATGTATAAAACATGAGCTTTTCCAATTTCTTGTTGTTCTTGGCAAATCTCTGTGTTCTCTCCACGGGAATGCCTTCATCTGAGGACATGTGTCATATTTAGAGTTTCATGCTGTCCAACAAACTAAAACCATTTTTAAACTATAGATCAAGGCTAGAGGGATAGCTAAGTTTGTAAAGTATTTACCTTGAAAGCATGAGGACTTCAATTCTAACCCCAGAACCCATGTATTTAGAAAAGGAAGCCAGGTGTGGTAGCAGACACTTCTCATCCAGCACTGGGGACATGGAGACAGGTAGGTCCCTGGGGCTTACTGGCCTGTCAGCCCGATCTACTGGGGAAACTCTGGGTCAGTGAGAGAGCCCCTTGCTCAGAAATAAACAAGTGACAGCAGGAGTCAGAGGTGTCCTATAGCCTCCATGTGGACCTTCACTTCACATGCAGACATGTGAGTATGCACACACATGAACATGTACATGTACATGCGCATGCGCGTGCGTGCACACACACATACACACACACATATACACTGGTTGACTTCTTTAGATAAACTAATATTAAAATAGATAGTGGATTTATGGTATGAAAAATGGCTGATTGATTAGGGTTTTCTGAGAGTGCCTCTCTGAAATTGAATTTCTGTAAATATTAGTCTACCATGATAGCTTGGGAAATTAGATTGTGGACACACACTAACTACTGTTAGAGCCTAATAAACGAGCAGCATTAACCCCGATTCCTCCTAAATTGTTCGACATTTCATTAGGCAACTTGATTACTGCTTCTATTCCAGCAAAGCTCAATTGGAATCTCCCAATTAGACTTGAATTCTTTAACAATGTGCCCAATGCCACACAGTCATGCATGCACTGTCTTTCCCCTGTACCCACGCCTGCTCCTTCTCCTACATCTAGAAAAGTGAAACGTAACTTAGTCCACCAAGTCAGAAGCCACAGCTACATCCGGAGGAGTGAATGTTAGTGTCCCCTCAAAGATCACGAGTTGAAACATACCCTGTTGTATGATCATATTTGGCAGTGAGCAGGGGCCATGGTGGCATTCGGGTTGTGGGGATGAGATTAGTGTCCACACAACAGAGACTCCAGACAACTCTCTCTCCCTTTCACCGCATGAAGACTCCATGCAAAGGGGCCAGTGCACCTCCCAGGAGAGGGTCCTCACCAGAGCCCACCATGTTGCACTGCGAGCTCCCAGCTCTCAGAGCATGAACTCCTAAGTCTATGGAAGTTTGTTGCGGCTGCGCAAAGGAAGGTGCCTGCTGACTCTGTCCCTCAGGAAGTTTCCAAGTAGTCCTTCAGGAACCAGACTTCACGATTCTAACATTTCTGGAACTGGTCCCTCCTTCATTGCCATTCTATTCCTACCCCATGGAACAAGCTTCAGCTTTTTCCTCTTGTACGTATGTGTGCATGTGTACACGTGCACACACACACACACACACACACACACACACACACACACACACACGATCATGTCTGTGAAAAGACATTGACCACATTTGTCTTTGTAATGACCATATGCAGAATGATGTCTCTTAAGTAAATAGCACTGCTTAGGAAACTGATAAGCACCCACGGAAACTTTAAGGCCAGCCTGAGCTACAGAAATGGGACCCTGCCTCAAAAATAAAAGCAGTTTTTGAACACCTGCCATTTACTTAACTTCTGCCATCACAGAAAGTAGAAGTGGCATTCAGCTGCCATGGTGTAAAATATGAGAAAGAAATGTAACAGATTGGCATTAGGAGAAGCACGGAAATACAAATACAAGTCTCTAACCACTGGATGCTGGGCACGCTTCCTAGTTTCTCCATTGACAACCTGGGGTAAATTACAGGGGAACCGCACATTGCTTACTGAGGAGATCATTGAACTTGACCCTTAGAGTAAGGACATAGCAGGAAATAACAGTTAACAGAAGTGTTTACAGGCAGCCATTAGGGTCAAAGAAGAAGTTGGGGAGGGTGGTGAAAGGTTTATGAACAAGATAGTACAAGAGGATGTAAGTGAAAGTATACTAGAATTTTCCAGACAGAGAGGAAGGACCCTTCCATTAGAGAAAGCAATATGAGTGCCGATACTGAACTTGCCAGGGTGAGAGCAAGAAGCAGTGTGGAGTGGCTGGTGGCTGCCTCGGCAGACCATTTGAGCCCGTGTAAAGTTGGTAAAGGCTCATGAACAGTTTACAAAGTTGAAGCTCAGTCCTCGGATGCTGGAGGAGCTGGAATCCTGCTGTCTCTCCTAAGAACCTGGTGTTTCATGCCACGTTCACTTTCAATAATCTCCTAGAGGAAATGGTGGCCTGCTTCATTTGGTCATGCCTCTTGTTGTGTTTGGTTGCTTTTGCTTTGTTGAGACCTGGGTAGCCCAGTACTCACTATATAACCTAGGCTGGCCTCAGTTCAGAGCAATCCCCCCGCCTGAGATTCTTATATGCCGATAGTATAGTCTGGCTCCTAGTTTCTCCACTGTTATTCTTTCAAACAAGCCCTCCTCACAATAACCAGAGGGACCCTTCAGCCTCAATTGCAGATATAATTATGCTGTCAATACTATTTAAAAATCATTGCTTCTCGTGACTTTAAAAACTATCTTAAATTTCTTAGGGTAAGGCCATCTTCCATGGCCTAAACTTCATGTATTTCTCATGGTACCTTTTAGTTTAGAAAGTGTCTAGGGCTTGCCAGGCTTTCTCAAAATACTATGAAGTATCGCATCTCACCCAAGAGATGTGAATGCCCCTCCCTTCAGTCTGTCTCTCTCCTAGATGTATTCCAATGTTCAATTCTTCTCAATACCCACCTGAGTAGAGCAATATTCCTTTGGGTCCCATTTGTAGAACCAGGGTCCATGTCACTTACTTGTCTCTGTCACACTAGCATATAATTTCCTGAGAGAGCATCTTATTTGGGGACTAGAGATGCTGCTCAGTAGATAATGCTACTGCACCTCTTGCAAAGAACCCTTGTTCAGTTCCATGCACCCATTTGGGACTCCAGTTTCAGGGGATACAACAGCCTTTTATGGCTTCTTGAAGTACCAGGCACATACTGGTGCACACACATACATGCAGTCAAAATGTTCATGTGCATGAAATAAATTTCTTTTTGAAAAATGGAGCTTTGTTATTCTTGGAAATGCCCCCACTCACTCAGCAAGGTACCTAACCAAAACATCTGATGAGTGAAAGACAACTTGGGATATAAAGTTTACCCCAACATAACAGCTCCCAGAAGGCCATGCTAGCATTCACTCATCAGCCTCTTGAGTTGAAAAGAAAGCCCACTGAACCAACAGATCAGCATGTACATAAGCAGTGCCTTGATGCAGATGCCCAACTCTCTCCTAAACAAGATAGCACAGAGGAGGTGAAGAACTAATCTCTGTCCTTGTTTACATTCTACTGGTTAAGTCTAGAACAGTATTAATTTGATGTCAATGGGCCGCACCATTCTGAATCATTTCAATAACTAACATTCTTACAATGGTTTTAGAGCTCATATGTATGAGAGTCAGAAGACACAAGGAACTTCAGAAGACAGAGAGTCTTGAATTGAAACTTCCAGATCTTTTCTTCGGCTGGCAGACAAATATTTCAGATTTATATTTTGCATGTGTGTTCAGTGGCCTCAGAGGCCACAGAGGCCATAGATCCCTTGAAGATGGGTAGCACAAGTTCTAAATAGTCTTAGCAATAAAAACCCGAAGTCAGATATCAGGGGGTGAAAGATGAGAGAAGCAAGGCATCCAGCCACTAGGGTTCTTATCTTTATGAAATCTCCAGAATGAGAAAAGGCTGAGCTCTTGTCTCCTCCTGCCTTATATTCCTCTCTCCCCAGCCATCTCACTTCCTGTCTGTCTGTACAGACCTCCAAACCTCTATGGTTAACTAGCAGCTAGACCCACTGCTTATCCTCAGGCAAGTTTTATTTGTTAGAGTAAAAACAAGATATCACCACATTTCCCTTTTCCATCTAAAATTTTAAAAAGTTATAAGTAATATAAGAAAAATACATGGTAAGTACAATAACTACATTCAATATATACAGGCAATAAATTTCTTATCAACAATGTCCAGCCCATTAGATATCTATCCTATCTTGGTGAGTCCAAAAGTTAGTACCCAATTCAATGTTTATTCTAACTTGCATTACCAAAACTATCATCTAACGTCTCTGAACCTTATACACTTTACATCTCTTTAGTGAATTTCTTTTCTGAATTTGTTACCAAGCAAAACTATAACTATGACTAAAGTCTTCAACTCCATCAGAGATGCAAGAAGGAAATAATATTACCTGAGTAAACAGGAAGTGCAAGCAAGCAACTTCCAAAATATGTGAGAAGTGACAGAAACACTGGCAGTTTACACAGCCATCAAAAGTTCCTCTGTAATGCTGGGGCATCCATCTTTGTCCTGCAGGCCTGGCATATCTGAGAGATGTTTCTGTGAAGCAGGATATTCTGAAAAGCTGTTCTACCTCGTCTTGGCAAAGTTTTGCAATCACATTATTTTGTACCCTGCTTGTTCGATTTGGACAATGTGCTGGCAGCAGTCAAGGCAAGAGCACTTTCCTGCCCAGTGGCTACTTTTACAACAAAGGAAGTGAACTCCATGTGAGTTCTACTTCTCTGAAGTAGATTAGTGCTGCGAGGAGCAGACATGCCTCATTGTTACAGAAAAAGAAAAGAACCTATGTTATTAAAAATATCTTAAATCACATATTTGTAGAGCTCTGCAGTGTTTGAAGATGATCTGTCTATCTAAAATATATCTGTTTGACCTTGAAAACATACCTAATACAACTACAAGTTCAATTGTAATTGGTGACTAATTGCTAACCTGCATTTCTTTACTATCCTAAATAGCTGGTAATAATAACTTTCAAGGGCTAAAAATTTTCATTACATAGTTAAATGAGTTGCATGGGTACAATACGTTGAACAAGATTAGAAATGTATGTACAGTATATTCTTTAAAAATTTGTATCAATGTAAAAATATTTAAAACTAATGGTTATTTTTTTGGTTTAAAATTAGATTTAATAACCTACCTTTTATCCTAATTCTATATCTCCCTTTTTCTTTTCAGAGAGATACAATAATCTACCTTATATACTATCACATCTATATATACCCTTTTTCTTTTCAGAGTAGATTTCAATAACCTACCCTTTTATGCTATCATTTCTATAGCCCCCTTTTCTAATTCTGAATCTTATCTAATTTGTTCAGCTTTGTTCCTGACCATTACCAATAATAACTTACAAACAATCACCCTAAATGATGACAAATATCTATAACCCATTGAATGACCAAAAACCACCCACTCTACCTCTTGGAAATGTGGGTGTCATGTTCTTAAATTTACTTTCTGCTCTCTGGAGGTAATGGCGTTTTTAGAGGATCCAGAAAAGAAAATTTGGGTGAATTGTCAAGTCCTAGGAGAGGTATCTATATCAATTTTTTTGCCCATATTCTGTATAATGAGAAAGTGCAATGCTTATCTCAAGTCCTGGCTAGAGTAGAATGTGAGGCTGGATCATCTCAGCCAGCCATCTCAAAATTGTCCTCAGCAGTCCACAGTCAATCATTAGGCGGTATTTTTCAGCTTAGTGGCATTATCTTAGTCCTGGTAGAATCATGGTTGTGGGGCCCTGCCACCCTTTTGGAGACTTCAAAGGACTCTGTTAGGCATGGTCATAGTTCATTACAGAAAATTTAAACATTTTAAATATCATATTTAGCATATCTCAAAAAGGTTAAAAGTTCAATATTTGTCATGTACACCCAGAGTAAAAAAAGTTCACTTCCTAGTTACCTGATAGAGACTCAAACCAGAAATCATATATAGAAAGCTAGGTGAAGCCTTTCTCTATAAATCGTTAGTACTCTATATAAATTATCATGACAAAATTTTAAATATATATGTATATACATATATATGTATATATATTATAATTTTGGGGATAATATTTATACCTTGAGAAAAGCTTTAAAGAGTCAAAATAAAACCAAAGGATTATGAGATTAGTGTAAATACAATAATCCCTTAATATTTTATTTTCTTCTGTTCCATATCAGGTGGCTCTTCTGATATGAGACAGAGATTTTGGATTTTACTTTAACAAGCATGCTTGCATGCTTGGGTTTAGAGAAGGAGAGAGCCACACTCCAACTCCGAAGACAGCTTTAATTTTTAACTGGTCTGGAACTATGAAAAGACAATTTGCATTATATGTCTATAGAGATTTGGGAAGATTTATGAAGTTTTATCCTGTTGGAAATGTGACATACTAATAGATCAATATACTATTTTTCTTGGGACACTTTTTTCTGGATGGTTTGTCCTTTCTCTTCAGATGTCTCACTGGTCCAGTGGTCATCAGATTCCTTAGCTAAATGCCTTCATTCTCCTAAAAAGACCAAAAGAAAACCCTTCTCAAACCCTAATTTTAGATAGGTTCCCTTATGGCAAGTTATATCTGATTAAATAAATGAAAAGCATTTGTTAGCTTTAAAGTTAGTTTAGGTTAAATGGCCGTGCTGTTTGATGAACTATCGATGCTTCTAATCAAGCGGTCTCCCTCATTCTAGTCTAGCCTTCATTAATTTTGATGGTATCCACAGCTTTCCTTCTCCTGTGGAAACAAAAGCAAAAACCCCTTCCCTACATAACATATATTCTGGTTTCCATTCTGAAGTCAGCAGGTCTTTAACGTATACAGGCTGACTTAATTCCTGTAGTTTTTTTTTTTTTTCCAATTTCATCATTATTAAAAGGAACTACAGCTTCTATTGGGTCTATTCCTGTTAGATGATGCAGTCTCGGTTTTCCTTTCAGAATCAGCTCAGATAACTTTTCCATATACGTTTTTAATTTTTACTCTGTTTTTGTGGTTAAAAAGATCTAGGATAACATCTTCCCTCTGCACTAATATTCCTGTAGGAGAATGCTTACAGGGTAAAATAACCATAATGCAATCAAGCTCTGGATCCAAATGATCCACATGTGCATCCTGTAATTTCTTTTCCACCAAAGCCAACTTTTTCTCAGCTTTAGCTGATAATTCTCTTGGACTATTTAAGTCCTTGTCACCATCTAAGGTTTAAACAAATTACTCAGTTCATGACTTTTTATCCTAGTAATGAGCTGTAGATTGGAAATGTCTCCTAGTAATCTTTGAGAGTCATTAAGAGTCCACAAATGATCTCTCCTAATTTGCACCTTCTGGGATCCAATATTTGTAGACCTATTTTATATACTAAGTAATTAATAGAACCTCCTCTTTTTATTTTTTTCAGGAGCAATCTGTAACTCCCAACAAGGAAATTTTTTCTTTATTTCTTCAAGCATTCTCTTTAAAGTATCTATATTTGAATCAGGTAGTAAAATGTTGTTCATATAATAGTAAACTATAGATTGAGGAAATTGCTTATGTATCATTTTCAAAGGCTGTTCTATAAAATATTGACATAAGGTGAAGATATTTTACATTCCCTGTGGAAGAATCTTCCATTCATATCTCTCAACAGGCTGAGAATTATAAGTAGGCAAATTTTTTTCTCTGTCTTATTCTTGTAAAGGTATAGAGAAGAAACAACCTTCTAAATCAACAAGATGTCATCCTTTAGTTAATAGAGAATGCAAAGGAATTCCAGGCTGTAGAGAGTCCACTGGCTGAATCACCTTATTAACAGCCCTTAGATCTTTTACCATTCTCCCGATTTCTTTTTAACAACAAATACAGGCAATTCCAAGGGCTGGTTAATTCTTCAATATGCTGAGCATTTACCTGCTCCTGTACCAGCTGTTCTAAGGTCTGCAGATTTTCTGTTGTTAAAGGCCATTGCTCAACTAATACAGATTTGTCTGTCAACCATTTTAAAGGCAGGGCCATTGGTGCCTTTGAAAGATCAGCAGCTGTTGTGACCTGTTCTTCTACAACCTGAATTTTCAATGACTATTCTTTATAACACCTTTTAATATTGTTCTCAGAAATGTACATTAATTAATGATTCATTTCTAAGAGTGCAGGAATTTTAATCTAAGCACTCCATTGCTGAAATACTTCACATCCCTATAAATGCATTGCTATGTTAGCCACATACGACTTTAATTTTCTCTCTATCCCTCTGGCCCTGTATATTCAACCCATCTCACACTCTGTATTACCTGAGATAATGTCTCAATCCCTAAAAGCTAAAAATTTACCTCCAAAAGAGGTCAATTTGGATGCTAAGGTTCTGGTGTTTTACATCTAAACCTGTTTCTACAAGATCTTCAATGACATCATTTATTCATATTTTTCATTTTGGTCTTTGTTCATTTGTAGAATTTGGCCAAAGTATTTGCTTTACAGTGTCTCCTGATTTTTTTTTGTTCTGTCTTCTATCACTTTTCTGTCTTCTAAACCTTTTCTATAGGTTTGTCACAACAGGTGTTAGGTTCTTTAATTGCTCTGGAAAGAAGTTTCCTCCATGATGACAGAAAACAACTCAACCAAATTAGGCATGGGGCTTGCAAGAAGCCCTTCAAGGCATTTCCCAGTGGCAAAGTATTACCTTGACTGTCCCTTGTTGATCTACATCATCAACCCAATGCCTGCCTTTGCCATACCTTCTGCATAATCCACAAGGGAAGGGTGTTCTGTTCAAATTATGCTTAGAAAAAAAATCATTGTTTCTAGGAATATCTTGTTTATAATCCCTTTTTAAGTTGACCTTGTTTACCGCAATTGAAACACTTAACATCCTGATTTTTCTTACAGTCTCTGGAAAAGAAAAAACCTCTCCTATCCCAGCATCGTCATGGTCATGAGATTCAATATTGATTGTATCTTGAACCAATTCCTCCAAAGGTGCTGATCTTGCCTTTTAATAGCCTAATTACCCTTTAGCACTGTGCAGTGACATTTTTAAAAGGCAGAGATTCAATTATTATTTGTCTAGCTTCTGAATTTGGTATCATTTTATTTACTGCTGAAGTCAATCTTTGTAAGAAATCAGTGAATGTTTCTTTTGGGCCCTAAATGAATCAATTTCCTTTCCTACTTCTTCAGTTCTGTTCCAAGCATTCAAAGCTACTACAAAATATAAACCCATGGTGTGGCCATTATATGGACATTGCCTTTGTAAATTAGCATAATCTACGCCTCCAGGAAGTTGGTCTTAGGAGATTTCCATGCCTCTAGCCCTACTTCATTGTTCAATGATCTTAGCCTCACCTTTTTACCAGATCCTCCACTGTAATTAAGAATCAGGTTCCAAGACTGTTGTAAACAAGTCTCTCTAGTGTTGAGAGACAATTCCATTACCAGTTGACTTGAGTTAAACAACTACTTCAAAAAAGATGAATGCATACTATATGAGACTATCACTGCCTTGAATCTCCTTAAATCTAACAATTCCATGGGAGCCCATTCAACACATACACAGCCTTGGGGATATCTATCACTTGTCAGTTGTTCGTGTAAGGTGACCAAATAAATTAAAGTTGGTTGTTTGAAAACCTTAGGCTGTTCCTCTCTAACCTTGTAATGTAACACTGAAATTCATTCTCCTTTAAATTCCTCTGTTTGGGTCTAAATATCTCTATGATCTGTTTTAATAAATTTTTCTAAAACTTGTATCTCAGTACTCACATTAACCAACTTTTTCCATGATAAAATGAAAGTGATAAAATAATGTTTACAATTGACATTACATAAATTAGATCCAAATTAGATATACTCTCTTTTGATTGTTCCATTTCAAATCATCCAGCATAATATCATACAGAGACCTAACTCTGCCCCCACCACACACACACACACACACACACACACACACACACCATTGTAATAGTGTTTTCCATTTTTTATTTTGGGAAAAAAAACTCTCTCTAAATAATTTCTCCCTTTAAGAATGGCCCATTTTCCCACCAAATCTGCCAATGACAGTGTTGTGTGAAACTGGATGCTGCCGCACATATCAGTAGAAGCCTGCATGGGTGTCAAGGCAGCTGCACAGTTTGCGAGCAGCTGGAGGAAGGCGTCCAGAGAAAGCCCACAACTCACCAGGAAAGGGAAACCACTGTCTGGTAAAAACGCACACAAGGGATCACGGGAAAGAAACACATGTGGCAGGAACTGCCTAAAAGCAGAGCTGGCTGATGGTGAGGGTTAACTCCAGCAATGGATTGCGCCCAGTTGCCTGTAGAGTTTGTTGCAGAGAGGCTGCAACAGAAAAACTTCCAAACTCTCTTAGAGGCTTAATGAAAAGAGAGGAGAACCTAGCCCCTGAGGCGGTGACTCTGGAAGGAGCCCCGCGCACAGCTCTGGCCTGTGCTGGTGGCTATAAAGCCACAGACAAGTAGCAATGTGCTGCATTGGGCACCAGATGTAGCACAAGTTCTAATTGGTCTTAATAATAAAAACCCAAAGTCAGATATTAGGGGGTGAAAATGGTAGGGACCTGCATGGACCCCCAAGGCGCCTTGAGCAAGCCTGAAGATGGTGGCTGGAACATCTTACCCCAGAGTAGTTCTTGGTTCTCTTGATTGGCTAACATACATCTGCTGGGGAGGAACCTAGCTTGAGAACTTGCACGCTTGACCCTTGATTGTTTTCCACTGTGCTGTAAGTCTGTATATGAGCCCACTACATCCCCTCAATAAATGGCATTCAGCATTCAGCATTCAAGCTGCATGAATGACTTGCTGTCTTGTCTTCTATTTCGATCTCTATGCCTTTGCCCGATTAATGGGACAGATTGTGTGTGGGCGCGTGCTACAAAAGATGAAAGATAGAGAAGCAAGGCATCCAGCCACTAGGATTCTTACCTCTACGAAATCTCCAGACCACAAACAGACTGAGCTCCTGTCTTCTCTCACCTCACATTCCTTTCTCTGCCCAGCCATGTCACTTCCTGTCTGTCTGTACAGATCTCCAGACCTCTGTGGTTAATTAGTGGGTGGCCCCACCCTCTGATCTTCAGGAAAACTTTGTTTGCTAGAGTCACAGATGGTTGTGAGTTTCCTGATGTGGGTGCTGGGATCTGAACTGGGGTCCTCTGGGAGAGCAACATGTGTTCCATTGGACCAATGGATCTTCATAATTAGCCCTATTCAAATACATATGGGAAAGATGAAACACGGTTATTCCAATGTCTGTCTGTTTCATTTATATTTCATGTTCAAAGGGTTGGAGCAGAATCTTTGTTATTGGGATGGATAGCTCTGTGTCAACATGACATAAGCTAAAGTCATCTGTGAGAGGGAACCACAATGCAGGAAATGTCTTCATAAGATGAAGCTGTAGGCAAGCCTGTAAGGCCATTTTCCTAATTGGTGATCTGTGGAGGAGGGCCCAGCCCATTGTGGGTTCTATAGGAAAGCAGGCAGAGCAAGAAATGAAGAGAAAGCCAGTAATCATCAACACTCCATAGCCTCTGCATCAGCGCCTGCCTCCAGGTTCCTGCCTTGCTTGAGTTCCTGTCCTCACTACTTTTGATGAGGACTATTATGTGGAACTAAGAGTGGAATAAACCCTTTCCTTACCAAGTTGCTTTGGTCATGGTGTTCATAATAGCAGCAGTCACCCTGACTAAGACTTTACCCCTTGGATGCCACCCCATGTAGTACCTGTGATTTGCTGACAGCTGGAGAATGGCCCATTTAGAAACTTCATAAGGATGTTCTCGGCAACATGTTATACCAAGAAGCAGCAACTCTATCTTTAATCTCCTTTTGATCCACTAGAGCAAGAGCTGAGTGACAGTCAATCAACTGCCTCTCCCTCCACAGCCCCTTCCCATTTAACCCAACAGCATTTGAAGGAACTGAATGCCTAAGGCCAAGTACATTAAATCTCATTTATTTTCAAACAATCAATAAATTTCCCCCAAATGATATGACAAACTTTGAAGAATCCCCATGGAAGGCCTCACACCCCCTGGGGAGCAAAAAGGGGATGGGCTGGGGTTGGTGGGGGTGATTGGGGAGGGTGGGAGGGTGAGAGAACTGGGATTGACATGTAAAACAACCTTGCTTCAAATTTAAATAAAAAAAAGGAAAATAAAATGAATTTTGCCTGAGTTTTTCTTTCTTGCTACTTCATACTTTCTTCTTGGTGTTGTGGTTAGTAACTGTTACTATAGTCCTAAGAAGGACTATCACTGAGTTTCTCTTCTCAAAGAAAACTATGACGTCAGAAATGTATTCTACACCAGAAAGAAATATTTGTCCAGAAAATATAATTATAGACTACTCTACTCTCTTCCTTTACTTGAATGTTATATAAGACTTTCCTCTGACCACCATCTTCATGTATTCAGTGGTACCTGCTTGAAAAAGGCATTGCAGCGGATTTATTAACTATTGAAGACCCCTCATAGGAGAAGCAGAGAGGGACATTGGAACCTCAACTGAGCATCCATCCACTCCTTAAAACCGGTTGCATGTAATTCTGTCCTAACTGAAAGTGGCCTCGGGAAGTAGATAATCTGAGAATGACTCACAGAGAAGAGACCTTCTGTGAAGCCATGGAAAGCCATCACCTGTGTTAAATGCTCATGTCCCAGGGTGGGTGCCGTACAGATCATCCACACTCCTGCCACGAACCTTCACCCATGCTCTTTAAGTGACCCTAATGAAGCCATCTACTGATGAACGTTGATGGAATCAAAGTTTTATTCCTCATTAGGGTCTTAGAAAGAGGAGGTAGATGTAGCCTTGTTCCATTTCCCACCACAAGTGAAAATTGTCAAAACAATATGAATTCTTCCAGAAGTTTCACGTTAGGTCAACTCTGAGAGGCCCATGAGTTCACAGCAAGATGTCGTGTGGGCAGAGTTGACTCATGGATACAGCTTTGTTTTTTACATAGTCTTTCCCAGAGGTGATCTTTATGATAAACATCTTACTTAGCATAAACTTGACTCTTACAGCAACAGTCTTGTATGATGTACATGGGTGGTAGTCCTAGAATAGTAAAATAGAGATGAAAAAGTCCTGTCTCCTGGTGATTCCATAGCCAGCATTGTCACTGTCATTGTGGTCCCAGCGTTCTTTACAGAGGACCTGGGTTTGGTTCCCAGCATCTACATGATGGCCCACAAACAACTCCAGTGCCAGGAGACCGTCACTCTCTCTTTGGCCTCTTTAGGTGCTGCAAATGCAAGATACACTTACATACAGACAGGAAGAATGTTCATACACATAAAATTAAAATAAATGATTCCCTTTTTTAAATGTACTCTAAAAGCTAGTCCAACAACAGCTTCCTATGTAGATTGGTGAGTGTGTGTGTGCATTTGTGTGTTTTGTTGTGACGACAAGGCTTTACTGTGCGGCTAACTCACTATGTAGCCCAAGCTGGCCTCGAACTCAAGATCCTCCTGCCTCGGCCTCTTGAGTGACAGGACTATAGATGTGAGCAGATACTCCTGACTATGCTTTACAGAGCTAGTGTTCATGAGAATATATTCCATGTTCAAGGCATGATCACTAGGCAACACATTTCTGAAAGTAAATCTTGACTCAGGTTTACAAAAGAACACCTCCTTTGAACTAGAAAAGGAAGTGATCTGAATTTCAGGTTTCTATTGTTTCCTGATCTGAAATTCTTTTAAGAATTGAGTGATAGAATTGTTGAAAAAATCTGGAACATTGCATTATAGGAAACAATGTATAGACAGAACAAGACAGAGTTCCTTAAAATATACTAAGGAAGATTTTTAAATTAAGAAAGATTTTTATAAGAATCAAAGGATTCTTGTAATACTGAATGTCCTAAGGACTCTAAGCAATTCATTTTTAAAATGTTTAGGTGGTTTTTACTTTTATCTTTTTGCCTGTTTTAAGTCCTTTATGCCTAGTATTTTCTAAAGATTCGTTTTCATTTTAATGTGTGTGTGTGTGTGTGTGTGTGTGTGTGTGTGTGTGTGTGTGTGTGTGTGTGTGTGTGTGTGTTTGTGTGTGCTTGGGAATGTGCATGAGAGAACAGATGCCTTCTGAGGCTAGAAGACAGCATTGGATACACATGGAGCTGATGTGACAGGTTGTTGATTTAGCTTCCCCATGTAGGTGCTAGGAACTGAGCTCTGGTCCTCTACAAGAACAGCAAATACTCTTTAACTAACACTTTCTATGAAATAAAAATCCTGGGGTCTTGAGGATTATAAACCACTCATTCTACAAGAAGACCCCAGAGATAATCAGAGGGATAGAGTTGGAAACGATAACATAGCTACCACCACCAGTAGATTTCAACTCACAGCTCTTGCCATATTTGAAGCCAGTGGGACTAAGTAAATGCCCTAGCATTTCTTACTGTGGTTAAATCAAGGCATGATTTATTTGGTGCAAACGGATCCTCAAAACTCAATCGCTGAGTTCAATTTCCCTAAAACAATCAATGGGCAGGCCACAGTTAAAAGGGCTCATCAAGACCAAGGCAGGGGAACATGACACCCTGCTCTCGGGAGCCCACAGTGTGGTAGAATTTGTTCTAAAGGAATGCTGGGTCTTAATCAAGCTCTCAGTTTGGGGTTCTGCTGCAGCTGGTAGTGATTTGCTCATTCCCTTTGAATTTCCTTCTCGGATGCATTTACTCACTCTGTTTAAGAAGCAAGCCCTGGGCCACTGCAGACAAGATAGTCCTAGGAAGGTCATGGGAAGACTGGTCAAGAGGAGAAAACATTCCTTGATAAAGGCTGCTTCTAAGAGTTATAAATAGAAGGTCTTTTCCAGCTATATTGGGGGGTCATATAACCCAGTCTACTTTCGTGCAAAACAGTCTTGCTCAAGCAGCTCTGCTGAGAAGGTGTCGTTGCTATCACTTTACGTGACAGTCAAAAGAGGAGGCCAGACTAAGCCTCACTCTTAATCCTCCCTTCTCATTAAGGTAAGGGGTGTCGTGGTTGTCTGCCTGTACAGGCAGAACTGCAGTATTTGCATGATTAGAAATGGGCAGGGAAGCCAACTCTCAAAATTCTATGTACTTAATCCCTTGCGGCTATGATTGAAGTGAAATAAATTCTTTTAAAAAAATATTAAATGGTGTCTTATATTTAATCTTTCTTCGAATGGAAGAAACAGATTTCATTTTAAAAGGGAAAGAGAATTCATTCACATACTCAAAACTGTGCCACTCACTGATCTCACGCTCGCAAGAAGAATTCCTCAGATTCCCAGGGTACTCATTTTAATGTATGACATTTTCCTTCAGAAGCTGTTTCTCAAGGTCTCTGTTCTTTGCATAAATTCTAGCTCACGCTTGACATTCTAAGTAGTGCTTAGTAATAACTCTTACAGCTTATATGGAAAACAGATGTGCAGGATGGGGAAGTTCATGAAACTTTCTATTTAAAATCATTCCATGAACCTGAATGCCCATGACACTAGAGGGGCAATTCCCCGATATTCAGAACTGTCACTTGCTTTTGAGTTACAAATGAAACTCCAAAGATGATGAACAACAGTAGACAGTTCTGGATGTTTGTAAACCTCAAGATCAATGACAAAATTAGCAACAGAAGACTTCTCACATTGATCAAAGGGCTAGCAAGCATGACACCTCAGTGGGAAAGGGAGCTTGCTGCCAAGCCTGACCCAAGTTTCATCCTTTGGCCACATGGGAACGAACAGAACTGATTCCTGCAAGCTGACCTCTGACCTAGAGGCATACCACCTTGGCCCATACTTGGACACACACAGACTTCCCTGATATTTGCTAGAGTTAACTCTGGAAGATGGGGATTCAGAGGTATAAGTTCATGTGTTTAAACCCAACTTGGCAGGAAGAAGTAAAAGTCTGAGTTGTGTTGTGATAGGCTTTGTGACTTACGGGGACAGAAATAACAACCCAGAGACCTCTCAGAAGAGGAATGCTAGAAATTCACCCATCACAAAGGGTGCGGCCTCTTGCACATGCAGCCTAGCATCCCAGAATCCTAACAGGCCAGCATCCTAGCATCCCAACAAAGCAGGATCCCAGCATCCCAGCGTCCCAGCTTCCCAGCGTCCCAATAAAGGTATGGAGAAAATAGTGAGGCTAGATCAGAAGGAACTATTAAAAACAACCAAAATTCAATGGAAGGACCAAAAAGGCATAGGTATAGCAACCAACACATTCAAGAAATCGAATGAGCAAATTAGTAGTAGTAGTAGTAGTAGTAAGAAAAATTGTATACCTAAGTGCTCTGTATCAAAGGAATGAAAACAAAGGAGGAAATATTTTAAAAAATAATAACAAATAATACAAAGTAAATGAAAAGAAGGAACAGACTCAAAGTGGATTCTGGAAAGTAAAGTGATATTGTTATAGAGCCAAGAAGGGCCAGTGCTCTAGCTGAGAGGTAGAACACTTTCCCAGCAGACCTGAGACATTATGGTATACCAGCACCACAAGGAGAGCAAACAAGTGAGAATGTGTGATTAAAAAAGAAAAATCACCAACTTTAAATCACAAGCTTGATAAAAATAATAATAATTCAAAATATAAAGGAAATGAATGCAGTTTTAGAAAAAACATGCAGCCGAGTGCAGTAGGAAATTTTTAATGAATATTTTTATGCTACAGTAAAAAGCAGCCATGATTAAAGATCAGAAATCCTTAAAAGACAGAGCAGGCTAGAGAGAAGTCTCAGCAGCTAAGAGAACTTATTATTTATTCTTCAAGAGAACCGAGTTCAGTTCCCAACACGCACTTCACAACTGTAGGTAATTCCATCTACCAGTGTCTTACACCCTCCCCTAGTCCCCATGGACGACTACATGAACATGAAATACATTCACACAAATACACACATACACATCATATTCTAAAAGTTTAACAAATATAGAGCAAATAAAACTTTACTAATACGTGAGTAACTTTACTGAACAATATAAGGCAATAAAAATAAGCATTATAAGTTACTTTCGCAGTTTGAAAGAATGCTAAACATGACAATTAACATGAAATTGATAGCTAAATACATCTCTTATTATTTAAACTACAATGCTAAAAGGACATAAGCAAAAAGGCTCCTGTTGTCAAAGAGAAGTAGAATAATAATAAAGTTGATCAATGCAAAGAGCTATGTAGAGAACACGGTCCAAGATTAAAATTCACATAATTATAGCAAGAGTAAGCAATCAAAGTGCTATAGTCAAGAGATACAGTTTTCCAAAGTAGAAGTAAATAAATATGTGTGCGTTTCTAAACAAAGAGCTATAGTATGGAAATCCATAAAGGTTAATAAGTATGCAAAAGTTCAAACAATAATCTAAAAGTTGATGTTGACTCCATGATGGACAGTGAGTTGGTAAGTTAGAATAAAATTCAGCATCCTCCAGAGGGTTATCCCAGAGTTTACACACTCAATATTCAAACTGTTCTGAGTAAAAGCAGACTATGTGACTAAGATTCATTTTCAAGACAAAAGCAGCTGTTCCTGTACAATAAAGGAAAAACAAAGCGAATACAACAGTAGAAAACCAGTGTAGAACTACACACCCTAAAAAAAGAATTGAGTGAAAATTTACAAGCTAAATAATGGGCCAACTCAGACCCCCTGAACACGGGTCTCAGTGAGATGGCCTCTGCCGTCTATGGGACCTCTGACAGTAGAACCAAGATGTATCCCTGGTGCAGAAGAGGACTTTGGGAGCACATTCCACATGGAGGGAGACTCCCTTAATAGAGACAGGAGGGAGGGCCTAATCCCTACTCCAAATGACTTGACAGGTTTTGATGATCCCTCCTGGAAGGTATCAACCCTCCCTGTGGAGTAGGGGGTGTGGCATAGAAGGGTGGAAGAGAGGAAGGAAGGGAAGGAGGGAGGGAGGAGGAACTGGAAATGTATATGTAAAATAAGAAAAATAAATTAAAATCATATATATATATATATTTAAAAAAAACTAAAATGTATAAGTATGGTCCCAACAAGAGAATGAAGTCACTATAGATAAAAGTTGTCTGTGTGTGCAGATAAAAGTTATCCAGCTGAAGACATAGGGCAGAACACATTTTTAGAAGAAATGACCAAAGTGCAGGAAGGATGGTTCAGCAATCCAGAGTACTTGCTGCCCTTGCAGAACCTGGAATTCAGTTCCCAGAAACTTACAACTTCTGCTTCATGAGATTTCATGCTCTCTTCTGGCTTCTGTGGATACTGCACACAATTGCACATAGCCACACACACAGACACACAGATACACACAGAGAGAGAGTGGGGGTGGAGAGGGAGGAAGGGAAGGAGAGAGAGAGAGAATTAAAAATAACAAATAAAATTTCAAAAGATAACCAAAGGTTTAAGGCCCCATAGGGCAAAATCTATCAGGAGATCTTAAGATAATAGATTTGAAAGACAGTTATGTATAAAAGTTTAAATATCAAAATGCAGAGATGATTAGTCTGTTATTAGACCTCACTCTGTCCTTAGACTGTCCTTCATAAATTTAATAAATTTTGTACTATTCCCAATTTCCTCTCCAATATATAACTTAGCAGTTATCAGGTTGTGTGTTAGCTATGTAGGTAATTGCTTTATTTATTTGTTTGTTCTTTTTAGATGGGGTCTTACTAAGTAGCCCTGGACGACACAGAACTCAGTATGTAGACCAGACGAGCCTTGAACTCACAGGAATCCATCCACCTCTATCTTCTTCACTTTGAAATTAAAGGAATGCACCACCGTGTCCAGTGGGCAGATGCATTTTCTCATCATCATTCTCGGCATTTTGCTCTCCTTTGCTTTGTTTTTGTCTCCATGTTGTTTGGTGAAAATCTCCCCTTGAGAAACATCTGAGAAGCCAATGTGAGTTGAATCTGAAGTCTACAGTACATGAGCACAGAAAGATAATGAGTAATACATAAATAGTGTGTTCACTGTCTGACTGCATGCATCTGTTCATGTACATGGTTATTGCGTTACCACATATTTGTGAGAAAACTCCAATGTTTTGTACAGAGTTTGAATGCATGGTAAATACTAAATGCGGAATAGTAATGTATTGATCCAGCCAATAAATATCCATACAGAATGTAAGCTCTGAGATGCTCACTGTCTGGATCCTGTACATGGTGGTGTCATTTCCATACTGTTTTGAAGTCAGTTGCCACAAATTGTTCTGTAAATAGCTCAGTGGACGACAGTGTGGACTGAATAATTCTACTCATGTCCATTGGAGGGGACCTTCTTAGCTCCCTTTGGCTGGCAATATTAAGATAATCCCAGCAGACTTCAATCTATACTTTGTGATATTTTGATGAATCCAATGATACAAATATCTCTCATATGCAATGTGCTTCAAATAAGTTCACTTTATAGCTTGCTGATTTCTAAATGGTCCTTATGAATACAGTGTTTCATTGTTATCAGTAAGACTGAAATTATCTCAAATATTGGCACAGTATATGTGGGCAGCAGCAGTACAAGACCTTAAAGGGTTGATCCACATAAAATGACAATCAAGTGCCCATTCACTGTATGAAGGAATCAAAAACACAAACCAGCTGCTAATGTCCTGCATTATTGGTTTGAATAGCAAGTGGCAAGAGCTCCATGTTATCTAAAGAACAACATTTTGTGTTTCAAAAATCCAAATCATGAACTATACATCACTCTTCAGATCACACTGAAACATTTAAAAAAAGAAATAACTAAGATATTGTTGGAAATCATACAGGATGCAAACATAACATGCTCTCTGAACATGTACAAGTCAATTTACACACTATAAAGAGAACTGATATGTTATTTTAGAACCACAGAGAAGAAAATGTTATCAGTGGACATGGGGACTCTTAGAAGAAGCCAGTAAGATATATGAAGGCAAACTTTACAACCTTGGACAACAAATTGCAAAGTCTAATTAAATATTTTAGATCATTAGCTTTGTTTGGTAAGTTAGTGTATCCATCAGAATTCTCTAGATGAACACAGAAAAATACAATGATATATACATATATATAATCAATTAATTCAGAGTAAGATGAAATAGTAATAACAGGTGTTGCTCATGCTGAAAAGCTGGCATTTACTCCCTTCATGAGGCCAGGTGCTACAGCAGTTCCAACCTGACACTGAACACTGAGGGGTTCCTGGAGAACCACTAGTCCTCAGTCAGTGATGGGAGCCTGGAAACACTAATGCGTTCTTCTTCTTCTTCTTCTTCTTCTTCTTCTTCTTCTTCTTCTTCTTCTTCTTCTTCTTCTTCTTCTTCTTCTCTCCTTCTTCTTCTATCATCACCATCATCATTGTCATTATCGTCATCTTCAGCAGCCGCATCAGGGAAAATCAACTCAAGGTCAAGCAATTAAGAAGGCAATGGTCTTCCTTCTGTCACACCCTCTTTAGTCTAGGCTAGACCAGAAGATGCCACCCACATTTGAAGTTCATCTTTACACAACAATTTAGACAATGAAGCCAGGCAGTGGTGGTGCACATCTTTAATCCCAACACTCAGGAGGCAGAGGCTAGCAGATCTTTGTGAGTTGAAGGCCATCTTGGGCTACAGAGTGAGTGCCAGAACAGGCTCCAAAGCTACACATTGAAACTGCATCTCAAAAAACAAAAGCAAAAGGCAATGAGGACAATTTCTCAGTTGAGGCTCCCTACTCGGGTGGCTTTAATTTGTGACAAGTTGGCAATAAACTCAACCATCAAAATGACTGTTTCTTTAAAATATAATAACTTTAGTAAATGGGCCTCTACTAACAAACTTCTCTTACAAAAACAAATCAAATATATGTGTCTGTTATGAATGATTTACCTTCCTGTATGTAAGTACACCCCCTGCATGCCTGGTGCCCATGGAGGTTAGTCAAGCCTGCTGCATCCCCTGGGACTGGTCTTACTGACAGTTATAAGCCCCACCATGTGAGGACCAGGAACTGAACCCTGGTCCTCTGCAAGTCAGCAAGTCCTCATAATGCTGAAGTGTCTCTCCAAAGTGTGTCTGTAAAGACAATGTGCAAGGAAAGCTCCCTGTTTTGTTTTGGTGTGTGTGTGTGTGTGTGTGTGTGTGTGTGTGTGTGTGTGTGTGTGTTTCCTAATTGTCTTCCAATGGAGGGATTTAAAGATTTAAAGGGAAGGTAGCCTTTTTTTTTATTTTGCATCCTATCTGTACTGAAGAAGGCTCTTCACACCATGGGCCCCTGCCATGTGATGTTTTTTATAGTGCAGATCCAAGAAACCACATGCTAAATTCTCTGAAACAGCCCCTTGATGGATGGATACACCTCTTCCCAAAGTACTCATGTAAAATCCATGTCACCCATGTGAATACCAGGGTGTTTACTGTTACTTGAACCCCCAAACCGCCTCACTACAAGCTAAGAGGGTCATGAGGAGGGTCTGTGTTTAACAGGCCCAGGTAAGTCCTCTGCTCAGGGCTTGTGGGTGCTTCTGTGACATCCACTTAATAGTGGGATTCGGGGTTCCTGCATCCTGGAACAAAGAAGGAACTGCACACTGACAGAGATAGCAAACAGACAGAACTAGCCTCCACCCAGGAGTGTATGCTCCAGTGCTGCAGTGAGAGAGAAGTTAGTTACTCCCGTGCCTCTGCCTGTGTACCTGTGTCTCCTGCAACTCTTAGACCTCAGGGCTGGGGAGCTGAGTCCTCCTGTGGTTAATTTGTTTATTTGATTCTATTATTTTATATGTATGAGTGTTTTGCCTGCATGCATGACTTTGCAACACGGTCATATCTAGGGCACACAGAAGCTGTGGATTGGATTTTCCTGGGACTGGAGTTAACAGTTGTGAGCCAACACATGGGTTCTGGGAATTGAACCTGGGTTATCTGAAAAAACAAAACAAAACAAAAATAACCGTGTGATCTTAGCTGCTGAGCCAGCTCTCTGGCCCCCCCAACTTGGTTTTTGTGAAGCTAATTTTCTAGTGATAACGCATCAGCCCCCCACCCCCAACTTGAATCTCACTCTCTTCTGTTTTACTCACTCTCCGGCTTCTACTGCACTGGGCTTTCTTGACTTTGGGTACCAAACAAAAAAAGGATGTTCGCAGAGCTTCTAGTAATAGTGACAGAACAAAGGGGCAAGACCTGCTTGAAAATGAGGCTCAGGTCTTCAAGTTTGTTGCTGTAATGTTGCAACTGCATTATTGGACACTGGTTACACTATGGGAATTATTTATTTAAAACATACAAATCTTAGACCTATACATGTAATTTTCACATAACCCAGAGGTGAATTTAGTAAATGATACTGAACAAATAGTTAAGCAATGAAAGAAAGCAGAAATGATGTGTGTCTACAAGATAATTTTGAAAGGGGAAGAAAGTAATCCCTAGAGTGACTTTGGCTTGTTTACTGAGTTTTTCTTTTCCACTCTGTTAATTTTATTTTGCACACAGGTATTTAACTTTATCGAATCAAAGAGCTGGATCATTACACTAAATCAGTAGTTCACATAATGGTGGATTTCATGGTATCTGTGTTATAAACAATTACAATACAGCTCAGAGGCTTCTTAGAAACATAACAGAGTGAAAAACATAAGCTGTAAATGTGAAATGTATTATATTAACAACTTTGTTGAAAATAAGTATTGAGCCAAGATCTCTCTGGTGCCAGAGTCGCTCTGAAGTGAGCGGTAAACTGAATTCCAAAAGTCAAGTTCTAGAAACTTAAGAAAGTTAACCCTGCTCTTGAGGGATCAATTTTTAGCGTAATTCTTATTGATTCTTTGGAAGTTTCACATCATGCACTCCAATCCCACTCATTCCCCAGTCCCTCTATATCGAGCCCAACCCCCATGGCATACTCCCAAAAGAAAATTGTTTAAATATTAATTTAAAACAAAAAAAAAACACTTTGTTCCTGTCTTTCCTGTTTCTCCAACACCTCTTCATTCATCTTAGTGGCACTGAGACCCGTGGTGTGTCACACAGCACACCCTGTTACGTGCAGGCCCCCCCCGCCCCCCTCCGCCCCCCCCCCCGCCACCGGTCTGGTCCCGCCGCCACACCAGCCCCCAATAACACTCAGAGACTCTGTATTTGATACAATGCTGTTGCCAGTTACTATTATTGTTTATCTGCTAGCTCTGACTTAATGATTAACCCATTTCTACTTATCTAAGTATTTCCGTGTGGTTATCTTATCAGAGAGCCACAGGCCGCATCTGCTCTCTCGAGGTTCTCCATGATGACTCCTCCTAACTACTTCCTCTTTCCTCCTAGTCTCCTAGCCCTGCCAATCTTGCTTTCTTATTGGCCAACAGGGATTTATTCATTAACCAGTATGAGAAACATATTTACAGAATAACATCTCCCATCAACACCCTTTAGTCCACTCAGCTTTACTCGCCAGTATTCATTGCAATGAGTTGTTGGTCTGGTTCATGGTCTCTGGTTTCTGGTACACCATCAACACTGGACCCTCACAAAAATTCCTTCATGATATTCTACTATTATCCTGAGTCATGGAGATCCTGTGGCTATGGTTTTGCTGAGCCACACTTTGGCACATTGTAGATGGGGTAGATATTGGGGTGGGTCAGCTCAAAGCCCTGGACGTAAGGGTCTGGGTGGTAGCTGATTTAGTCAGTCTGGGCTGCTGGGAGCCAGCTCTTCTACATCCTGGTGAGGGATGGGGCCACCTCTCCTGAGAGTGTAGCCAACTCTCCTGAAGGGAGCAGCGTTGTGAGATAGCCTTTTTATGAACTGTGAAGGTGTGTCTATGCCATAGCACCTTCTAATTGGTTTAATAAAGAGCTGGGCATCCAAAAGCCAGGCAGGAAAGGATAGGTAGGACTTCCAGGCAGAGACATGAACTCTGGGAAGGAATCAGAGCGATGGAAATTTTCCAGTGAGACATAGAGGAAATTGGATGCACTCTATGGAAGAGAGGTGATGAACCATGTGGCATTAATAATATAATTAACAAAGATTTATATAAACAGGTTAATTTAAGTTTTAAGAGTTAGTTGTGAGCAACTCTAAGATAAGGCCAAACTTCTATAATTAATAAACAGTATCCATGTCATTATTTGGGACTTGTTGGTCCAAAGAAAGTCTGACTATATTTGGCATCCAACTTGAGATATGGATATCTAAGCGTAGGACCCGAGAAAACCAAGAAGCGTTCTGGACACTGGTGCTTCTGAGCAACCACAGTCTCTCAGGCAGTTGAAGTGGACACTTGAAGAGGCCCTGATGTGCAGCTGAACACTTGAACATCTGGTGCTGTGCTCAGCAAGAGAAATGCTTGCCACACTGCAGGCTCATCAATTTCCCAGAGCTGAGACTTCTAGGCATGGCCAGTAAAAGGCTTGGCTCTCACAAGAAGGGCAAAGGGAACATTTTCCAGGAGTCACAATGTGAAGATACACACAGTTTCTCTAGTCAGCTTGTATATTCCTGTCAAGGGGTTCATAGCAGGCAGCCTGCCCTTTAAAGGTTTGGCTCATGTGGCCAGAGAGAGCCATACAAAAAGTCAGGTCCAAACTGAGAAAAACCTCTGAACAGGTACAGTATGCTTGAAACTGTGCATAGGTGTAGAAGGAAGAAAAGAAAATGGATATAGACAGTCATAGAACAAAATAGTCTAAAAATAATAAAATGCAGGTCTTAAAAAGGAAAGTGATATAATAAGAACAAGTCATGTGAGCATGGGAAATACCATATAAAATAAGGCATTTTGATCCTATATAGTGCTTTATTAACTTACATTGTTTTAACTACCCATGAGCAAAAATCAATAGCTGCTACAATATATTGGATTATGAGAAAAAGTTGCTAAATTAAACCAGCCTAATATATGTTAAGGATGTCTTAACTTCAGAATGGAAGTCAGAAAATATGTTGCATTAAAGGAGACATTATCTACATGGGTACAGCTTTGAAACTGGATGAGACATAATAAATCTTACTGGTTACGAAGTCATCAAGACTTAGTATTACATGTCATCCTTTCATATGGCATGGGTTAAGATTTATATTAGTTTGGTTATGCAGTCCAAATGGACTAATAAAGTTGATAGATGTCTCTTACCTGCTCAAACACAGAGCAGAGAATCATCGTTAGCTGACTTATGCATACCACACATTCCATACCTGTGTTAATGCAGATATGTTACCTTTAAAGGTTTGTGTGTTTTCAGGGGGAAAAAAACGACCAAACACTAATGAAGATAAGTATCCCAGTTGATCCAGCCTCTCAAGATGACTCTGTTGCAGTTTCCTCAAAACTCTACATCCAGAACAACTCGAAGCAGCTAGCTAACATGGTCCAGCCTTACAGATTATTGCCGCCGAGACTTCGGATAAGCTCTGCACTTTCCCAGCACACAGAATCTAGACAACGAGTGACACAGCTAGCTCTTGCGAGATTTGATCATTATCCCAATTTTCTCAGGTCCCCCAAAGATGCCATTGCCCCCAGGCAATAGGAAGTAATTTTAAGAACATGACATCCACATTCCCCAGAAGTAGTAGGGTGGGTGGTTTTTTGATCATTCAGTGGATTATGGATATATGTTATTGTTTAGGGGGTTTAGTTTCAAGTTATTATTGGTCATGGTCTGGGAAGAAACTAAACAAAGAAGGCTAGATTATGGAATTTTTTTCTTTCTTTGTCTCTCCTCTATCCTACTTTCTCTCCTATCTAGTGAAAACTGGGGGGAATATAGGAATGATAGGCTAAAAGGGTAGATTATTGAATCTACTTTTAAACTCAAAACAACTACTGGTCTATTTTACATTGGTATGGGTTTTTGTATATTGATGTTTTTAAGCTAAAAGGCAACTACTAGTCTACATTGGTATGGGTTTTTGTATATTGATACACATTTAATGTTAATTTTTGTTATAACATACTGTACATATGTTTAAGTTATTATTCTTCTGCACTTCATTTAAAACTGTAATGTGAACTTTTCAGTCCTTGAAAGCTGTTATTACAAACTTCCTAGGACAATTAAGAAATGCATGTTAGTAGGTAGTCATCTATAACAATCAAACTTGCAGTCACATTAGGAATGTTTTCAAGGTTAAACAAAGATATATTGAATCTACAGAATGTGACATGCAAATGTTCTAATAACAAGGCTTTTCATAACAGTGAGCAGAGTGAGTCTGCTCCTAGCAGCATCAATCTACTTCAGAGAAATTAATAGACATTGAACCTCCATATGGAGCTTGCTTTTATTGTTGCAAAGTTAGTCACTGGGCAAGAAATTGCCCTTGCATCCACTGCTGACAGAATGCTGTCCACATTAGACAAGCAAGAAACAAAGGAAGTTGATGGATGAACTTTGCCAAGACAAGGCAGGAGAGTTCTTCAAAATTCCTGCTTCACAGAAAAGTCTCTCAGATAGTCTAGGCCTATAGGCTGAAGATGGATGCTTCAACATTGCAAAGGAACCTTTGGTGATTGTCCAGGCAGCCAGCTGTCTCAGTCATCTCTATAGTTTTGGAAGTTGCTTGCTCTGCACTTCCTGTTTACTCAGGTAATATTTTATCCTTCTCGGGTCTCTGACGTGGTTGAAGACTATATAGTTATTGTTTTACTGTTGATTTAAGTTTATTGTTTAAGTTGATTTCCTTATAATTTGTGTGGCCTAAGTCGTTGTAGAATGCTTCCTCTATCTTGGGATTCTCCCATATGATAGATGTGACATCAAGTATGTAAAATCATCTAAACACTCACTAAAATATAAAATATTGAATTTAATAAAAATCTCCTTAATTCAGCAGCAACACACACTGAGAACATATAAGCTGCCCACACATTTTAGTCTGAGGTCTATATCGATTCAATTTCCCTGATAGAAGCTATCAGAGGCAGCTAGGAATTAGCCTATCATCTCTATGGTACTTGATGAAAAAGAGCGTGGGGACTGAACCAGATTTAGAGCCCTTACCACACAAGCTGCTTGAGAAGCTAATGATCACCTCAGAGGGTCATTTGTTTGAGCCAGGCTTCTGCTGCAGCTAAAGCTTTCATGGCTCTATAAGCTGCCTGATGGACAAAAAGAAAAGCAAAATGCTCAAAGAGGCACGTCATTGCCCTGGAAAAATACGGGAGACTGGAGAATTTGTAAAAGGAGGAGTTCATGTGGGCTCATATTTTGGAAGTATAAGAGCACGGTGCCGATATCTGCTCAGCCTCTGATGAAAGGCTTGCTCTGTATACATGGGAAGAGCAGACATGGAAACAGCAGTGAGAGAAAACAGACAAATGGGCTGGATTCCTTCTAGTTATCACCCCATGTTGGTGATAACTGAACACTCTCTTAAGAAATTAACCCCTTCCCAAGTGTGGAGCCTCCATGTCCCAGTGACCTCCAAAAGCCTTTATTACTTCTCGATTATATTGCATGAAGGAACTCAGTCTCTACATGTGTGCCAGAATATGAACAAGTCATATTTAAACCACAGAAGGGCAAGGAATGAGACAGGGCAAGTTCTGGAGTTTTCAGAGCAGTTGTACGGCTGGAAGTAAGATACCTTTCTCCAACAATACACTGGCTTTCCTAGGACAATATGGTGAGACAGCCTGTGCTGGATTGCTTGAACCTCCAACTGGGGTTCCGTTCTGCTCAATGAATGTTCACTGAATGTCTGTTCCGTATCAGACAGGGTGCTGAGCAATAGAGGCAGAAGGAGAAGAAAGCACATTCACTCTGAAGGAGAATCATTCAAATGAACAGACCTCTTCAACAGTGGGGGTCGGAAAGGCTCCTCTCCCTTTCTGTTGGACCCCCTCTACCCTCTTCTGCTGAATCCACCAACTCCCATAGAGAGGAATCTCAAATTTCACCCAATCCTCCTTTATGACCCTCTTCATGCCTACACTTCTGGGTTCCTTCGGTGGCACAATAAATGGAGATTTTATTACTCTTCCCCTCGGTATGTTGAGCTATCACTGCATTACTGGAGGTCTCCAAGAACCTCTTCCCTCTTCCTCTTAGCTATGCTAGCCTGTTGGATAGAACACTGGCAGGGTCCTTTGGCTCATCCTGTGCTATCCACACTTCTGTGCCTTTCCTAAGTACTCCTATTGCTTTGGGATTTGGGTCGTTAAAAAGACAATCAAAGTGAATCAAAACAAGTGTGCAATATTGTGCATGCCAGGGTTTCCTGGCATCACTCACCAGACTTCTGCAGTGTTAGAGAGTATTGCCCAAATGTTTTATTTACACTCGACTTGTCTGAAGGTATTACTAAGAATAGGAATGGATATATAGCTTGTTTGCTTGCAGGTTTAAACCCCATAACCAAATTTGGGCTGGTTAATGCAGGATGTCCCTCATGAATAGAGAATATGGAATTGGAAAATGACTAGTATGGAGGACAGAATGACTCAGAAATCTAAAAATAACCCAGTCATGTGAAAGGATTCAAAGGCTGCCTCACAATGAACTGCATCTGCCTCCCTTACAAAACCAGCAAATTGCCTTCATTTAGATCTATGCAAAATAGCATTTCACAGCATTTTATCTGCATATTTAATTTTGTTTGGGGTTGGTATGGGCTTATTTCTTGCTGAAGTAATTTACCGGTTCTAAAGAATACTTTAGCTCAAAAAAACAAGCTGAATCTGGCTGATTTTGCCTTATTTCTGTCTGTTTACAGGTTAATAACTTGGATTGCTTAAAAATGTTTAGAGGTATTTGGTTTTATTTTATGTGAAGGGGTGTTTTGCCTTATGCATGTATGTATATGCACAGTGTGTGTGCCCAGTGCCCATGAAGCCTAGAAGAGGGAGTTGGATCCCCTGGTACTGGAGTTACTGTTTTGAGCTGTCATGTGAGCCCTGGAAATGGAACTCAGGTCCTTTGGAAGAGCAGGTGCACTTGACCACTGAACCATCTCTCCAGCCCCTATTTGAAATTATTTCAACAACAGATTTGAAAATCAATGTTGGGCAAAGCAAACATTCTGCAGAGACCTAGAAAATAACAGCCATCAAAGCCCAGCAAATGTAAATGAAGGTTTTCGTTACGTGTGTGCTGGGGTTGTCCAGTATTGCTCTGGTACTTTCTGCTCTAGGGCCCTGTAAATGACCAGGTTTTGTGGCCTCATTGGGTGGCTATAAACAACACAGAGTGGTTGTAGTCTGAAGGTAGAACTTCCTCTGTAGGCTCTATGACAGGGTCCCCGCTTCATGGAAGAGTCTGTCAGTCATTTCTCTCTGTGTCCTGCAAAGTGTCTGGCAGACCATTCCACGAAGCAAGAACCCTGAAGGACTGACTGTCCCATCTTATTTTGCATGTTCAGCAGTCACTTTCCTGTGGATCCTTCATGTCCAGTTTATACAACATACAGTCAAACAGTCCAGGCAAAAACAGTTTCCTATGCAAATGTCTCCTCCTGCCATTTTGAAGGCAAACTCCATAATGAGTTTCTTTGATGTCTATCTTCTTCTCTGACAAAATTGGTGTTACCAGGAGTAGTTGTGTCTCGTCATGAAAAACCCCAATAAGCCATTTTAAATGCCATATTCTGTAGGTCTTTGAAAAGTTTGGAGAATATCTATTTACATCAAATATATTTCTACATAACTAGAAAACTAACTAGGTGACTATCTATAATCTATATTTAATTATATGTTACATTTTTAAAGAGCTGCATAAAAACAATACTTAAACAAAGAGAAGAAATATACATACAGCAAAATTGACCTTAAATTTGTATCAACAAACCAAAATCCATATCAATGCAAAGTATCCATATCTATCTCAGCCCCCAGATAGAGGTGCTATTTAGAGAGGTTATGGAACATTTTGGGGACAGAGTCTTTCTGGGCAAAGTCAGTCACTGGGGACTGATCTTAGGATTTTCATATTTCTGTCTCCTCTTTGCTTCCTGCTATACCACGATAGAAGGAGGTATGGAATGTTGGCTGCATCCTCCTGCCACCATGGAAGACTCCTAATGCCATGACCTTTACATTGTCACAGACTACATCACCCTCAAACTGTAAGCTCTCCTCCCTCCAGCCATAACAAAAACAAAAACAAACAAACAAACAAACAAAAATAAAAACCTTTTCTCTTTTCTCCCTTAGTTACTTCTTGTAAGGTATTGGGTCACAACTATATAAATATTTAATACAAGAACTAAAAATAGGCCTGGCAAAGAGGCCTAGCAGGTAAAGGTATTTACCTTGTAAGCCTGGTGAGCAGGATTCACCCCCAGATTCCACATAAAGGGAGAAGGAGAGACCTGACTGGACCGAGTGCTCCTCCTACCTCCACACACACCATAGCACACAGATACAGTTGTACACACAACTTTTTCAAATACTACCACCATTACTATAATAAAAACATGTTTACCATTTAATGGAACACTTTATTAAATATGTTTTGTAACTTAAACAGAGAACAAACATGAAATGCTAGATGTCGAGATGACGTTTTCATTAATGTTATTTACTTATCATTTCTTATCATAAAAAATAGATTTTGTTTTCCCCCTCACATAATGTGTCCTGGTATGCTTTCCCCTCCCTCTGTTTCCTGGTTCCCGGTTCCTCTCATCCTGATCTTCATTTTAATGGAAGAGCCAAGAGTGGCCACAGCAAACACAGCATCCATTACTCAAATCACCATACTTGTCAGAGAAATACAGCCAAGGACAGGACTCAGGGGAGGTCACTCGGCCTGAGACCTGACTGTGTCAGTCTCCGCCACAAACCACTCCCTTCATGCTCCCTCGTCACCACTGGAGCTCCTAATTTTATCAGAAGGCAAGCCTGAACCCCCACTCCCTCATGAGCCCTTGTGAAATCCCAGACCTCAAGTATGGGTTCAGGTTCCCAGTTGCTATCAAGTGGGGAATTTCTTTTCTTTTGCTCTCTTATACACAAGTGGCATCTATCCTCACCACCCACCATCTCTGTTGTTCTAAGTCCTTGTATCTTTACGTTTCAAAGCAAACCCTCCACCTCCTTTATTCCTGCCCTTATCCACTCATCTCCCATTTATTTCCTCTTATCTCGACATTTTGATGGTTAAGACCAGTCTTTGTTGATTCAACCATCTCTACAGCCCACTACCAGGTGGTGGAATGACTTTTCAATTTAGTTCCACACACACATCCATCATTCCTAATTTATTGGCCTTTTCATTTTGGTGCAGCCCTCCTGCCTACTTGAACTGTGTACTTCAAAATAGTTCACTGTAGACCTATTCAACCCACATCTGTGCTGGCTTTAAGTTTTGAGTCGCATATGTTTAGTTCTTTCCCAACACAATGTCACTCTACACCCATACGACTCAGATGCTGATATGAATGGGCCAGCCTGCCATGACTTCAGTCACTAGTGGATGATCTCTAGCCTTTGCTTTCCTCCTTCTCCACTCTGAATTGTGGGGTCCTTCACTATAAATGTGCCATGGTCATTATCCTTAGTTCTCTCAAATGTTTTTCTCCTATGTACAACCTTATTAAAACTCAAATGTGGTATAGAACCAACTAAACACTACACAAAAAATATTACATGTCACCTTGAATTCTTTTTATTTTAAATGTAATTTCAAAATATCCTTACTAATTCTTTGAGGATTTCCTGTATTGTAATTTGATCACACTCACCTCTCCTCCAACTCCTCCTAGAGCCTCCCCCTTCCCTATCAACCCAAATTTAAAATGTCTTCATTTTTTAAAATCCAATTTGTGCTGTCTACATACTGTTGGGTATTCCCTGGAATGTAGACAGGAAGGGACATTAGAACATTAAGTCCCACCCCTAGCTGAGGAGCTATTGGAAACTGATAGTTAATGAGAGGGGGAGAGTTAGTTTTCTTTAAATATATTTCTTTAATAAAGTTGGTATTCTGTACAGTGAGCAACTCACTTTGTGTTCCTTTAGTAGGCTCACTTTTCTAAAACCAAAAGGCTGATTTCACGCCTGTCCACTCTCCTCAAGCTTATTTCTGATCCCATTGTCATGGGTAACTTGGCCCCCTGTGACTATGAGAAAGTGGGTGGGCACAGTCCATTAAGGACTTGTCTTGTTTCACCATCATCTCTGCATGCAAACAAGATTCTAAAGTTAATGTGGTGAGATAGAAGTGATTAGTACCTATCCCTTCATGGAAACAAGCATCCATGCATGAAAATACCTTCACAAGAGAAAAGTCAGTCCAGACTTTATAGCTATTCCACAGAGCTGAGCAATAAGCAAGAGACACACACACAAAAGAGTAGGCTGTGTAATATCACCCAAACCACCCCACCCTCCTCGCTCCTGGGCTTTAGCAAAGAGGCTCAGAAAGGGCTACCCTGCTGTTGATAGAAGTGGGTACCTGGCAGTATATACCTGCCAGTATATCCTGGCACAAGGCCAATTGTAAAGAGCCCAGAGCTCAGCCCATAGCAATAGATCCAAGCTCCCAACTGATTCAGGCTCTGAGCTAGCCTAACCAATGACTGTAACCGCAAGCTTATCTATGGACCCAGCCAGTAAGCCACTCCCACTCTCTACATCACATGGTTGTATTAAAGATAAGAGTATCCCCTCCAATGAACGGGAGGTAATGTAAGACTTTCACAGAAATAGGAAAGTCATCGTGGATTCTACTTCTGCCCATCACATTGCCACTATTTCCTGTATTAGAAAATATCTGCAAGTCCTTCCACTAAGATGCACTTGAAATGCACACGTTTTGCTCCATTTTAACAGCCATGGTTCTATCCTAATTCCCTGTAACTCTTTATTCCTCACATGCATGTGTGTGGTGTGCACACACATTTGCATGTGTGTGGTTAGTTGTGTCTCCATTCAGTAGAAGTCTTCCTTCATCGCTCTCCACCTTATTCACTGAGGCGTGGTCTCCCAATTGAGCCCAGAACTCCTAGTCTAGCCTGACTGATGGCTCTGGGAATCCCCTCCGCTTTTTCAGGGCTGGAGAGACAGGGGGAGATGGGCAGCACAGCCACCTGGCCCTAACAGGTTCTGAATGCAAACTCCGGTCTTTACGCTTGCTTAGCAGGCAAATTTTCTTCTGTGCTGTCTCCCAGCCCCACAACTATCTCTTTTCTAAGTTTCCAGAGTCTCTTAATTGGGAGAAAAAAACTTAAGAACTCTCTGCAGTCACACAGGTGTTGTGTTTACAAGAACCCTGAATTCTACTTTATAGCTTTTTATTAATTTTTGATGAACATGCCCCACATTTTAATTCTGCACCGAGTTTTATAAATTATGTAACCTGCTATGTCTCCACCTGTCTTGCCTCCTCGCCTAACTCACTGGACCCTGACATGTCACTATGGGATAATAGTTTTGTTTTAGGGTAACATATTTTAATCACTTCATTTAAACCTTATGGGTGGCTTTCTATGGCACTTAGTATGTAGTCCCTCCTCATATAAATGAATTGTAGACACATTCGCAGCTACTTTGAAGACCTCCCATCCCAACCTCATCCCCTTTACACTCAAGACACAGAACATCTTTCAGTTCATTGTACGTAATGGTTACCTTCATCTCCTCATAACATCCCCCCAACTTCCCCGACACTTCTATGCCAGAATGCATGAGCTGTCATAACCACACAGATCTCAGTGGCTCAATAAAATCCAAAAAGGTTTGTTTGCAGTCATGCCAGGCAAAGGCACTGGTGTTAGATTTCCATCACCAACTGTTGTCACGGAATTTGAATACAGTGCCCCCAGCACATTCCAAGGCCTCTGTCCCACAACGGGATCTAGCAAGGAGATGGGAGAGAAGCATCAGCAGTGTCAAAGGAAAAGTGTTACACTGGGGCTTAAGGGAGAGTGTTATTTTTATTTATACTCTATTGCTACATGTAACAATAGAGTATTTCAGCATGCATCAGACACTGTAAAGCCACGGTCTTCCTCTCATGATATCTATCTCCCTATCCATCAATCCTGCATGTGAGGGTTATAATTGATGGCCAACTTGATGATGTCTAGAGTAATGCAGGAGACACAGCTCTGAATTGTCTATGAGGCTATTTCTAGAGCGATTTAACTGAGGTGTGCCATGAATGTGGGTAACATCATCCCATCGGTTGAAGATGCAGGCTGAACAAAAAGGAGAGAATGGGGCACCAGCACCATCTGCCCTCTCATTGCCATGTGACAAGCCACTGCACAATCCAGCTGCCACACTGTCCCCACCACAATGGACCATGCCCTTATTAGACTATGGGTCCAACTGAACTCTCCCTCCCTATGTTGTCTTGGTATGTATCGGGTCATAAGAATGGGAACATTGATTCACAATGACAACATACATGCATACATCGAAACACACACATTTAATTAAATCAGCTCCACAACCAACACCTTCATTTCCCCTGTAATCCGTTCCAGTCACAATTATAGGTAAATGCATATCTTTATCGACAGTATAGAGTAGTACATTAAAGTAAAATTATGGGGCCAGAATACTTGAGTCTAATCCATAGCTGTACCACAACTAGCTCTGCGAATGCCAATCAGTCATTTGACCTGTAATGTCTCAGTTTAATCGCTTGTAAACTGAGAATTTAACATGAGCAACTTTAAGGAAGCCACGAGGATCAAATGAAAGACGCCTATCAGGTGTTTGTAGCATTATCTGACACATATGAAGAATGATGAGGCATTATCTAGGCTCCTGGTTTTAGATGAAGAAGGCATGGGGTAGCTTCTCTGCCTGACCCCTGTTGTCAGAATTTCAGGTGAAAATATATTTAAGGAAGCAACATCAATCACAAAGCATACCGCAGAGGAACCAACTGAAGATGGGACGTTGCAATGCCAGTCCTTTCACAAAAGAAAAAAAAAATGTATCTATTGGAAAATCATGCTGATTTAATGCACATGTTGTTTCAGAAAAGAAAAATCAGTTTGCACCATTTAACATATTCTGGAACATGTAAACCGTCTCTTGCTCTTCTCTGCTGGCCTGAGAATTCAGGTCCAGTTAAACAGAAATATCAGTATCTCCATCCAACCCATACTCTTCATATTCATAGCAGGTAAGGAAATGCAAAGATAAGGCACCCGAAATGTCATCCTCGTAATCAGTGTTCTGCATAAGTAGACTGAGCACAACATAAAAATATTACCAGCAAGAGGCTATGGTTTTAATTGAATACTTGAAACTTAAAAATTGTAATGAGATACCTAGCAATATTTTCAAATGTCAGAATGTAAATTCTTCCCCCACACAAGAAAACATTGGAATAGCAACGGGAAAGAATGCAAAGCTAGATTCTTCCTAATAGGCAATTCACACCCATTATCATGAAATTGGCCATTTTACTTGGTGCTGCATAAATCAAACATTAGTCTGACAACACTGTCTTTTAACCTCCTGAGTAAGGCCAAGGTCACTATATACTAAAGATGTCAGTGGCCACCTCTGATATTTAAAGGCCATTACTTGACAACAGTGTACAGACTGTGTTTGTTCTTCTGTATAATAAACTAGAAAAAAAATGTAGAAATTACCAGGATATTTGACACAATTAGCAAATTGGTGCTATTTTAAGGTATAATAAAATTGTATCCTTGAGAGATTCAAAATGAAATGTTTAAAGAAAGAAAAGCAATATAAAACTTGAGACAGACCATAAATGGGCTAGGAAGGTACTTAAGTGTGCTGAACAGTGAATTCCTAGTTCTGATGCACTGACAACTCCTGAAGCTGAGAAATAACTGAACAGGTCCCTCTATGTGTGATTTTGATTTCCATGACAACAGCTTTGTTAAGATGCTCTAATTGTCATCAGCAACAATTCACCCTAATTTTATGAAAACAGAGGATAGAGCGTTTGAGGTGAAGTTTGAATACATACTTGCCCTTTCATATAAGGTAGCTTAACAGTTCACTCTTCTGAAATAAAACACAATGTGTAGTCTGACACCTCTGAAATCCAAGGGTGTGCCCCTAAGTGGGAAGGGAGGGCCAAATTTCTTCAGAGATCTACCCCCAATCCTAGTGGTTAGCCACAAATACATAAGCAAAAGGCAACACAAAGTAGACTCAGTAAGTTGTGTTACGTGTATGTGTAGCTAATTTGCATACATACACACACATATGCCACCATTCATTTTCAAACATGAGATCATAAATTTGAGAGAAACTGGGGACACGGGAGGGGATGAAAGGGGAGAGGGGATGTAAATGATTCCAACACAATGACTGGGTATGAAATTCTCAGATAATTTTTTTCACCACCAACAAACACGATTATAGCCAAAAGTTAGATTCATGGTCATTCTTTGCCTCTTCAAACATTGAAATAACACCTACAGACCTTCAATAAGCAATCCTTGAAGTTCTTCATCAAGACAGAAGAGGGAAAAGAAAAGAAAGACAAGTTCTCACAGACACTGGTCTTAACCCAACACTGACTCATAACTGTATGCTTCTTGTGTTCTACTCAATTGTCCCATGTAGGCACCAGTTGACAATCTTCTTTTACTAATCTCTCATGCATATTATTATAAAGTACAGCTTTGAGTGGGTGGAGATATAGCTCAACAGGTAAAGGCCTTGGCTCGCAGACATAGGGTCCGGAGTTCAATCCTCACAAGCCAGGCATGGTAGTATGTGTTTGTAATCCCAGTACTGGGGGAGTTGAGGGAAGTGGAACCCTGGGACTGCCTGGTCATCCAGTCTAGTCTTATCAGCTACCTCTAAGTTCAAGGAGTCACCCGTCTCAAAAACCACAGTGCACAGCTCCTGATGAATGACTCCTGAGGTTGTCCTCTGACCTCTGACCTCTGATCCCTACCCCAAAGACATGCATGCAAAGTGTACACCACAAGTAATCATCTTTACTGGATTGTGTGAAATTAACCTAGTAAAACCAAACATGTATTTCGGTGTGCAGACACCTTTGTCTTGAGAGCATTAAATATGTCTCTGATAAACAACAGCCTTTGAGAAGGTTCTACCGTTTACTGTATTGGAGCTGTTCTCCAGAACTGTATGTGTTCCTAACCTGATCATCCCTCCAGCAAGCAGCTCACTCCCTCAGGAGAAACTAGGTTTTGTTTGTCAGGAGAACTCCAATTCTACTTTGACAGTTCATTCTGAAGACTGATGATCGATATCTCAGACCCAGTTGGATTCTCACACCAAAGAGTCCCTCACTCTTACTCCCCACAAAAAACCTGATATCATATGATGACTGTATTTGCCAAAGCTTATCACGATATATTGAAGATGAGGCCATCTTCAAAACAACCCATACATTAAGAGAAAATATAAATAGGTTTAATGAGTTGAAAATAATAGGTTATATGTGTTTTCAAATATGTAACTAGGACTCAATACATAAAATCCTGATGTTTCATCTTGATCTGTAGAATAGAGACAAAATTTCAACACCAATAACAACACAGATTTTGTTCGCTATGCTAATAGATCAGACAGAAAGCATAGACTCCTTTTTAAGAGACCTAGTTTTTCTACTACTTTTGTTTCAGGATAATCAGATAAGAGCAAGCTTTTAAAGAATACAACAAAACTAATGTTTGATCTAAGATATTATCTTCAGCGGGGAGGATCTCTTAGATAATGGTGGTGAAATCCAAACTTTCCAGGAGTCTCATAAAACGTCATTTAACCTGTGTTACTAGCAAACGCTTCCAGAACATGTTTGTCAATGAAAGTCAATTACAACAGGAGAGTTGAAGGGAAGAGAGTTGGAGCCTTTCAAGTCTGATCCTTGAAAGTACCTTCTCCCCAAAATCAATAGCCTATTCTAATTTAGATGGAAGGAGTTTGGTTTCTAATGAGTAAGTAACTATTTGAAATGCATCAGTTGTGATAAATAGGAAAAAAAATGTTTAGAAAAATCCTCCCACACAAAGGCTCAGCATCTAAAGCTTTAGAAGTCCATTGTTAGTGTCATGATTGCATCCATATTCTTAAGTGGTTTTATTAGTCTCACCTACTTGTAATACTTAATACTTAATGACAAAGGCTAATTGCCAATAATTAAGTGCTGAAAGTGGCCAGCTGAACCACATTAAACTAACTAATAATCACCTCAGCAGACTCTACAGTCTTGGGACGTAAGAATGAGAAAGCGAAATTGCTGCCATGACATCTTCCCAGGTCACAAACAGAATCAGAATGATCAAATTGCCCTTCTGTGAGTCACAAAATCCAGCCACACTGAACCTCTTAGAACAGAAAGTGGGAGGTACCCTTGAACAAATTGGTACAGAGCCCGATGTCTGAACATAACACCAGTAGCACAGACACTGATATCGACAATAAATGTGACCTCCTGAAACTGAGAAGCTTCTGTAAGGCAGAAGATACAGTCAACAAGACCAAATAGGAGCCTACAGAGTGGGAAAAGATCTTTACCAACCCCAGGTCTCACAGAGAGCTGATCTCCAAAATATACAAAGAACTCAAGAAACTAGTCACCAAAACACCAAATAATCAAATTAAAAAGTGGGGTACAGAACTGAATAGAGAATTCTCAATAGAGGAATCCAAAATGGCTGAAAGACACTTAAGAAAGTACTCAACATACTTAGCCATCAGGGAAATGCAAATCAAAACAACTCTGAGATAGCATCTTACTCCTGCCAGAATGGCTAAAATCAGAAATACCAATGACAACTTGTGCTGGAGAGGATGTGGAGAAAGAAGAACACTCCTCCACTGCTGGTGGGAGTGCAAACTCATACAGCCATTTTGGAGACCATTATGGTGGTTCCTCAGGAAAATGGGAATCAGTCTACCACAGGACCCGCCAATTCCACTCTTAGGCATATACCCAAAATGTGCACATTCATATAACAAAGACATCTGTTCAACTATGTTTGTAGCAGCATTATTTGTAATAGCAAGAACCTGGAAACAACCTAGATGCCCCTCAACTGAAGAACGGATAGAGAAAATGTGGTACATTTACACAATAGAGTACTACTCAATGGAAAAAACAATGACATCTTGAAATTTGAAGGCAAATGGATGGAACTTGAAGAAACCATCCTGAGTGAGGTAGCCCAGTCACAACAAGAGGAACAGGGTACATACTCACTCATATATGGATTTTAGACATGGAGCAAAAGATTACCAGTCTACAATTCACACCACCAGAGAAACTGGGGTACAAGGAGAAACCTAAGAGATTCATACAAGGTCCCTCACAGAAGGGGAAAGGAACAAGATCTTCTGAGTATATTGGGAGTTGGGGGTGGCAGTGAGTAGAGAGGGAGTTAGGAGAAAGAAGGGGAGGAGAGGAGAATATGTGGGACTAGGAAGATTGACTTGAGGGACGAATAGATGAAAGCAAAAAGAGAGAGAGAGATACTACATAATAGAAGGAGCCATTATAGGTTTGAAGAGAAAACTGACTCTAGAGAAAAGTCTAGAGACCTACAAGGATGACCCCAATTAACAATCTGAGCAACAGTGGAGAGGCTACCTTAAATGGCCTTTCCTGATAATGAGACTGATAACTAACTTATATGCCATCCTAGAACCTTCATCTAGTAGCTGTTGGAAACAGAAGCAGATACCCATAGCTAAACAATGAGTTGAACTTCTGGAATCCAGTTGCAGAGAGGAAGGAGTGATAAGCAAAGGGTTCAAGACCAGGCTACAGAAACCCAAAGAGACAGCTGACCTGAGCCAATGGGCCCCCAGACTGACAGCTGGGAAACCAGCATTGTACCAACTCAGACCCCCTGAACATGGGTCTCAATTAGAAGGCCTGGGCAGTCTAAGGGACCTCTGATAGTGGAACCAGGATATATCCCTGATGCACAAAAGGACTTTGGGAGCACATTCCCCATGGAGGGATACTCCCTTAACCTAGAGAAAGGAGGGAAGACCCAGTCCCTACTCCAAATGACTTGATAGATTTTGATGATCCCTACTGGAGGGTATCACCCTACATGTGGAGTGGGGGGGGGATGGGAAGAGGAGCTGGGGAACATGGGAAGGAGAGGGAGAGAACTGGGATCGATATGTAAAATAAGAAAAAAATAATAGTAATAAACCATCTTTAACAAAAAATAAAAACTAAAGGTGGCTTCTGACTACTCAGGAAGACAAGCAGGGGCTGAGGTGGCCAGCAGCACACCTGTGTGAGGATGAGCAACCTGAATCACAGCTATGCTCTTGCTTTTTGCTTCAAAGGAATAAAGAGATTAAAACAAATGATTATGGCCAGAATGTAAATATCTACATATCACAGAATGCCACCACAGGTGGGTTTGCCTTCTCAGATGCATATTCATGAGTGCGGGCTGAGATTAATAAGAATATGCCCAGCATATTATTAATGTACTGGAGTACAAATGCTTGTCATCTGGAAACTATCAGTTTTTGCAAGCTTGCAAGGTAGCACAGCCAGTAAATGAATGCACTTGCAGCACAGGCCTAGTGACCTGAACTCCACCCCTGAAACCCTTGCAACCAACTTGACAAAGTAGCCCTAGGACTTCCATATGTGTGCTGGGCACATGTGCACACACACGTGCACACACACGTGCACACACACACACACACACACACACGCACGCATGCACATATATAATAACTAAAAACAGAATTTAGAAAAAGACATTAATCTTTCTTCCTGATTTTACACACAAAAAATAATTCATATGTATCCATTATTTTAAGAACTAGAATAACATGTGTGTTACAGCAGTGCCTGTCCCCTGAAATGCCCAATAAACACCAGCTGTTATTTGTGTTCCTGTAACCATTCTTATGTAGGGATTCCTGAATTTCAGTAAACCCACAGAATTCCCAAGTTAATCTGTATTGTAGTTTAATAAGGGTCAGGATAACAAATAGGCTGAATAGATGTTTATTAAGGGAGAAATAACTCACAACACAGACAGATGAACACAGCAGTTGAAACCGGATGCTCCTCTCTCCATGTCCCGCCAGAAAGAGCATTCCCCGCCTCCTTCTGAGACCTAGTTCCATGGGTCACTTCCACCCCTGGCTCCACCCCTCAATGAGTGTGGTCAGTGCCATAGAAGCAGACACAGTGAATATCCCACTACAATTCCCCTTTTAGTCTAAAGAAAAGATTTGGGCTAGATACAAAACTATATACAAAACAGTGAATAACAAATGTGCTCTAAGAAGAGGAAAATCGAGACCAAAACCACAAACATATCTAGTCCTAGGGTGAAGGCATAAGGGAGTTTACAATAGAGTTGTCCTAAGCTGGAAAGCTTAAGTCTAGTACTTAATATCTAACTAGGAAGAGAGAATGATACTAAGATAGTTTAATCTACAACCTCATCAAGATCTGAGAAGGAAAATAATGATACTAGGGTAGACAGGAAGTGCAGATGGGCAACTTCCAAAAGGTGCAGCGAGGACAGAAACAGCAAGCTACCTGGACAGTTACCCAAGGTCTCACAGCAATGTTGGTACAGACAGTTTTGACTAAGGCCAGGAGTATTTGACAGACCACAACAAAAGCAGGGAGGTAGAAAGGCTGTCTTACCCTGACTTGGCAAGGTTCAGCAGTCTTCCGTGTTTGTCTCCTGCAAGCACATAGGACCACATGTCCAAATCAGTGGTCAAGGTTGAGGCAGTTCCTTGCCCAAGAGGCCATTAGCCGAAGCGAGGATGAACTCCAGAAGGAGCAACAACAGTGTCCAACATACTTTAGGGAAAGTGCATGGTGCTGTCAGGAGCAACAGTGTCTCATGTCAACAGAGTACTAATATAAAAACATTTAAATGCCATGTTCTGCAGGTCTATGAAGTGATTGAAGATTAAGCATCTGTGTCTGACTAATCTCATAGGCAAAGGAAACACGTGTGAGGATAATCTGTAATACTAAGGAACTTAGCTAAAAAACCTGAATAAAACTTCCTTGAGTGAAGCAAGGATAAATACTTAAACAATGTAACTATGTACACCTATATATATATATATATATATATATATATATATATATATATATATATACATGTAAATTCCTAAAGTAGAGGTAGAGTAGAAATGTCTAAACAAGAGGTAGAGCTCTAAAGGGCAGCAAGACAAATATCCCAAATTGTATCAATATACAAAATGTCTTGAACACAAACAAAAGTATACATACATAGAATATGGCAAGAATAATGTGCACAAAATACCATAAATGGAAAGATTTCACACAATATAACAAAATATAGTATACAATTCTTCCAGGAAGGGAATAAACATAATTTTACATAGGTACCACAGATAAGAATATATAACAATGTAAGCTGTAATACTAATGTCTCACTCTTACTAAATAATTCACAAGAAGATAGGTTAATCCCACTTCTGACACCAGATATTGCAGTTTAATAAGGGTCAGGATAAACAAATAGGCCGAATAGATGTTTATGAAGGGAGAAACAACTCACAACACAGACAGATGAACACAGCAGTTGGAACCGGATCTCCTCTCTCCGCTCTCCGCGTACTGCCAGAAAGAGAGCATTCCCTGCCTCCACTCAGATCTAGTTCCACTGGTCACTTCTGCCCCTGGCTCCACCCCTCAATGGGTGTGGTCAGTGCCACAGAAGCAGACAACGTGAATATCCCACTACAAATCTGAATTTCAGAATAATAAAAAAAAAAATGAATGCTTTCTTTTTTAGGAACATATACATCTGTTGCTAAAATGCTTTTCCTGGAGGAGATATGAACAACACCCACCTCTCCTCCTAAATCCTCACAACAAGCTAAGGTAAATTTCCATCTAAGCTCACTCAGGGAAACCAAGGCATTTATTTGGTTTCTTATAGAGAAAAATGTGAGGAGATATGGGCAAGAACACAGGTAACCTTGAAGCAGCCACACTGCGAGTCTGTGCCTTGGATGGATGGTGACTCCCCCCCCCTCCATGCCTACACTGATGGAGATGGCTCCCCGAGTTCTTCTACACGTGCACACTCCAGCCTCTCCCAAAGCCACACGACACTAAGGGAGAGTTACACAGAAATGGGTGGGGAGCTCAGTGGGGAGAATCAGAATTCCCCTGCCCCTCCTTCCCTGGGCAACGGTAAACATTCATCAAGCCTGACTTCAGTGCTCTTTGGCAACCAGGTGGTGGCATTTTGGCTTAGGATATAGTTGTACAGGATAGCATTTGGAACACTCATTCTAAACCTTTAACCATTGTTTATCTGAAGCTCAAGTTTAAGTGGGAATCTCCTGTTTTATCTGGCGTACACATTCACACATACATGCTGTTAAGAAAATTAATGTATCGCCTCACCAAAAACTTCTGGTAAATAAAAGATATGCAAGCTAGCTAAACAAAATCATTGAATGCAATTCATGAGTATTGCTTAAATAAATACCCTCAGTCTTTGTCAAACTGTGTGTGTGTGTGTGTGTGTGTGTGTGTGTGTGTGTACATGCGAGTGCGAGTGAGCATGAATGTGAATGATACATATGAATGTGACCATGCTTGTGAAGGTCAGAGAACAACTTCCAGGAGTTAGTTTTCTCCTTCCGGTATATGTCCCTGGGAGACAGAACTCAGGAGGTCAATGTTGCATGACACAATCCCTTTACTGCTGGGCTGTCTCCCCAACCCTCTAAGTATTTAATCAATGTCTAGACACCTTATGATCCAAGAAGTTTATTTTCTGACTTACAAGATTCTAGTCTTGGAGGGCTGCACTTATTTTAAAAAGGTCAAGGTACACTTGTGGAAAGCCCTCAATCAAACCTTTGAGAGGCTTGACAAACGACATTGTTGGTCTCACGAAGTCTTGCAAACAAGCCCAGACAGTACCTCTGTCCTGTCTTCTGACACCCCCACTACTCTACAACCCCAGACTGAGCCGCAAACCTTGGCTCTCACACCATGTCTCTGGGGCGGCACTATCTGGCCCCAGTTACATCCCGAGTGTTTCATCTACCCAGACTGTGCTCTGGAATGCTGTCCTGTTTTCTCAGCATTTCCACCCTTGTTTTGTTCCTGGCTTGACTTTGTACCCTTCTCTCTGTGCCAATGTCTTGCACAAGTTCCATTTTGCTGTGTTACTAATGTGCGGGAACCAACTAGATTAGACTTTACAAATTAGCAGAAGAGCCAGATAAAACAGGAACCCCCGATAGCAGTGAGAAATGACTTCAAGCCACCTGACAGCTGTGATAGGCTAGCATAATAGTGGCTGGAACGGCTCCAGACCGCAGCAGGACACGCCACAGCTGAGACCCTCTTGGCAATGAGTTTAACCTCACACCCATTTTAAAGATGAAGAGAATGAGGTGGCAAGGCTAGACTGTGTCAGAACTAAATATGTGTCTCTACAATGCACAAAACGTTGCCTGCTCACCGAAAGATGTGGAAAGCAAATGTATCACGACCCCAAGGCACTGTCCTTTGGATATACACACTGGTGTGTTCGGCTTTCATTCTGTGGTTGTGATAAAAATATCCCAACAAAAACCATCTTATGAGGGGGAAAGGTTTGTTTGGCTTACAATTCTGAGCGACAGGCCATCATCCAGGGGAAGTCAAGCGGAGGGTGACATCACAGTCACCATCGAGAGCAGAGAGAGATGAATGCACCACACTTCCTGCTGGCTGCGGCCGCTCAGTCAACTTCCTCTGCTCTTAGGCCCAGTATATAAAATGGTGCTGCTTGCACTGAAGAACTGTCTTTTCTATTTTATCTGTCAACCAACACAATCCTCCACAGACATACCTGCAGGTCAGCCTGTTCTAAATAATTCTTCATTGAGATACCTTCCCAGGTTGTGTCAAATCAACGATTAAAAATAATCTGCATGCAGTCAAAAAAAAAGAGGGAGTATGTATTTCATGGCTTTCTAGTACAACCAAATAGTTACAAAAATAAATGTGTCCAAATAACTCACTGTATTATAACTACATTGAATTTCCACATTTTAGCTTATGCTACCGAGTTATCACAAAAATTCTAATTATTCCAAGCAAAAGTAAAAGAGAAGTAATTAAATAAGTTCTGGGATGAGGAGTAGTCAAGAGCCCACTCCTAGGGAAGGAGGTCACGGGCCTGGGTTGGGAAGCTATTGTTGTTTCATTAAATGGAAAGAATCAGTCTGGATTGCCTTTTCAATACTTTCTGTCTGTAGATTAGAGCTGCTCTCGGCTTAGGTCGTTTTGCTGTGGTCATCAGTGACTGCAGAGATTCACATGTGGCCAAAGCACGGAGAAGAAATGGCTACTGAGTTCCCAGCCATAAATTGGACACCTACATAACCTCCTCGATGGCTCAGGAAATATCACAAGGACAGGGGGAGAATAGAAGAGTCAGAGGATGTGCGAGAAGGTGACTTCAGGGCATGATGTGTGATGTGGCTACTGCATTATTGAATTCATAAGAACCACACTTACCAGAACACAGTCTCCACAGGATTGGGTTTGCCAACATCCTGTCACAGAAGGGAAATGGGATTATGAGGTCCCAACCCTCACTGGGGGTTTATATGCATTTATTTCTGGGGAAGGAAGAGGTATTTTTTTCAGTGGTGTAGCCCCTGGGGAGGTGCTCACCATGATCCTATACAAAACCCCTTAAATTTACCTGATGTAACTAGAAGATTCGCCCCTACTGACAAGTGTTCATGGTGCTGATGAGTACTTGCATGTACAGGAGGAGAAAAGTAATCAATATCATCCAGCTACAAATCCTGCACCTGCATGTGAAATATGCTGGTATAATAGTGGCACAAATGTTATGGGTATAACCAACCACTTTTTGCTTGGATTAAAGGTCCACTCAATAAAATGAAACCCACAAATGACTCTGCTAAAGTTGTCAAGAACCCGAGACTAGATAGGACATGGGCTAAGGGGAAAACCTACTAAAAAAAACATAGCTATAAAGTGACTCCTAATGGAATATTTCTATTCCCGTAGACCAGAACACCATTCTACTCTCATCGGAGGAGCCTCTTCTTGTAATAGATGAGAATTAATAAGGAATCTACAAATGGACAATGTGCAGACTGAAAGACTTTGGAGCACTCATCCCTCAAGGCTCGGGATTCTATGTGCAATAGGTTGCAGACATAAGAGTTAGCAGAGTCTTCCAGACACAACAGGACTAGTGCACACGGAAATCCATGTTGAACCGTGGCAACACACAAGACCTACACACGTTGAATTCGGCATAGTCCCAGCACTGAGATGGGGAAGTGAACTCAAAGCCCCACCCTTGACTAGGAAGTGATTTGCAACTGATAATCATTGGGAAAGAGAAAATCTGTTTTCTTCAATGGAGCTTCACAGAGTGTGTCAACCATACCCCAACATAGTTCCTGTGCCCGGGAGTAGTTGGACATCACGGAATGGGAAATGGACTTCATGTTATTATTGCTATTGGGGTTGTTGATAAGGTTGTGGGGGTGTGTGTGTGTGTGTGTGTGTGTGTGTGTGTGTGTGTGTGTGTCCGTCTACACATGCATGCCCGTGCTTTTTGTTTTGGTATTTATTTGTCTTACTGATTTCTTTTTAGTCTGTCTTCTCTGATTTCCATTTGCTTCTCCTTTTATTTTCTTTTTCCCTTTGGGCCTGGGTTTGAGAGAAAGTGAAAGAACATGAAGTTGGGTGGGTGGGGAAGTAGGAAGTATCTGGAAAGACTGGAGTGGAGAATATGATCAAACGATAATGTACAAAAAATTTAAATAAAAATTTAAAATCCACACCCAAACTTCTGTAAAGTACCTTAATGAAACTCATGTGGGTTATAAACAAAACAAAAAGAGAATATGAGAATATTGAGGCAGAGGACTGGAGAAGCTGGTTGGAAGGTGGAATGAGGTTAGTGGCACCCACGTGGAAGTCTTGGAAGAGCTGGTTCCCTCCCTCTAACACAACAGAGGTTCTGGGGGTCGAATTCAGGACATTGGGCTTTGCAGCAAGTACCTTTGCCTGATAAGCCTCATACTGGGCCTGTTAGAGCTTTAATTTAATTCTTAAGTACCATTTTAGATAGCTACATACCATCCTTTGTTGATATATCATGATTTACATACTATTTCCCATAACTGGATATGTGTGTGGCTTTCAATTTGTGGCAACTATTCAAAGTGCTGCAAGAAGTATTGTTCTTCAATGTATTATTATTTATTTGGGATTGGGTCCATATGAAAAATATTATCACTCAAGAAATGTATTATATATAGTATTATATGTATTCAAATTAACTTTAAAATACCAATTATATACTTCCATGACATAAAGCCTCAGCTAATTTGAATTTTTAAACAGTGTTTAATCTAATCTCATGTAGCACTGACTGATGATATAAGTTCATAATGAACACATGAAGACTAATTATTAAATTTAATTTCTTGAGTTATTGCAGTTATCCTTGCCGTTTAAGGCTGTCAAACATGACAATAGCAAATGTCATATAATTCAAGTTCTTCTCAAAAGATATTTAGAAATTCCAACCTTGATTTACAATAAACTGACAATTCCAACAGTATCTTTGTAAGAAACAGCAATAAGTGTGAAATTAAAACATATGAAATTGACTGTTTCTACAAAAAAAAGCCAATTTAATGTAGCAACCTCAAATAACATAATTTATAAGATACTTTGAAACAGTGAAGAGTGCAAACTAAAATTGTGAGTTTTATTCTTCTTTCCTACCGTCTTCCTTCCTCCCTTCCTTCCTTCCATCCTTCCTTCCTTTGTTCTTCCTTATTCACATTTTAAAACAGTTACATGTAGCTGAGACTGACCTGGAGCTCACTTTGTAGGATCTGGGGCAGGGAATAACAGCGGGCCTTTCCACTTGCAGGGGCATATCTATGTATGAGGACTGCATGCCCCAGGATTTCAGTCGGGAACACAGCTGCTGCTCTCTACAGACTGGATAAACCACGTCCACTAAGCTATGAAATTTGCTCATGAGAAAAAGAAGCAAGCTTGAGTCTATCTTCTCATTTTTGTAGCATGCCTTTGTTTTCTGAAGCTCCCCAGAGGCATTCTATTCCTGGAAATAGACTGGCTGGACCCTATAATGTCCTATTTCTAGCTTTTTAGTGCCTCTCAATTTTTATCTCAAAGAGTTGTTGAGAAATTTTCTCTTTGTGATAACTGAGATGACGGGGAGGCTCCGGAAGTGATTTGGTGGCATGATAATCTGATGAGGTTGAGATGAGGAGTCACTAGGGTTGCTCACGGGGTTTAGGATACATCTCTCACTGTACATGAAGTTCCTAGAAAACTATAGGTGGAAGGGCCTAAACCAGTGTTATTAATTTTATTGGGATTCTTGCTTGTCTGCTGAGAGGATGTAGCAGCTCCTGGAATGGGGCTCCATTCTCTCCCATGTACCCACTGTTTCCCTTTCCTATTTGGCCTCATTTTAAGTACAAACCAGTGCCTTAGTCCTCCGACCCATCTAATCTGGGGACAATTCTTGGTAAGATGAATGACTGAGCAACAGCAACAATAAAACCCATGTTGAGTGGGTGATTAGGAAATTCTCTACACTTTTAAAACTTTCCTTAATTTTTTTTTTTTATATAACAAAGTCAAGCTAGCGCTGGCATTCAAAGGCAGTGTAAAGGAATGACATATTACCATACAAATCGTGCTATTTTGACTGTGGATAACTAGTTCCCTTATTTGTAGCTGGGTGATTTTTTTATTTAAAAGATGCTGATAGTTGGTTTTTACTTTGCCCAAAATGTCATGTTTTTGCTCGGGCATTTTTATATATGGGTTTGACCTTGTGAATTCCTTTTCCCTGTCCCCATCGCTGCTAGATTCCTTCTTCTCCCATTTCTGGTTTTATGTTACATGTATTCGATGATCCCTGTCCCCTTCTTTACCACGACTACAGTCTCTCTTTCCCTCCACATGGTCTGCTCTCTGTTGGCTTATATCTACATACAAACACATACATGAAAACTAAAGTCGAGGTAGGATGTGCTTTTCAGAGAATACCTGAAGTAAGTGTCTTCCAAGGTCTGGCTTATTTCACTTAACATGATAATTCCAGGTCTGAGTGGTTGATATGTGATGGTCTAAACTCTCCTAACAGTTTCATTCACAATTGCTAGAATAGCAACTACAGCTACTTATCTCCAAAACTATATTTAAATTTACTAGTTCTTTAAATAATGAATCAATGAAAATAAATACTCCAGAAGGAGATTTCTTAACTAATAAATTCTATTTTATAGATACAAAGAAAATCATCCCCTAACACATAAGCATATGAAGGGCTCTTTACTAATCCAGAAGTTTTGTAGTTGAGCCCTGGAGTATAAGTGTATATATAGCTCACACAGATTCCCTGTATGTAGTTGTTAGTGACCAAGCAAGCAACTTCGCTACAGAGCAGACTAACTGGTCTTCACCTATGAACATGCTTTATTATCAGTTCTGAAGACGTCTCTGGAATGGCTGCACAGCCCTTCAAGAAGTAAAAAAAAAAAAAAAAAAAAAAAAAAACTCTAACTATATTTTTTTCATTATGTAGATAAGGACAAAGAAACACAAAAATTGTCACCAAGTGGCCTGAGATTCAAATCAGAGGAAAAACAGTCGTCATTTCAGGGCTGGGAACGGAGAGCTATAAATCCCAACTTGACTTACGATTAAGTCCTGTTCCAGGCAGCTTCCTGTTTTCTTGTTGCCAGTCTTTATTTTAGATTGGCTTGAATTACTTCTCACATGGTTTTTGTGATTTATTTTTTTTAGTACACTTAGATGCAGAGATTAAAATGTCTGACTTTTTGCATTTTTTCTAGAAAGCCCCCCCACACACACACACTTCCCACACTCTATCAGCAAATAGTAGAGTGGGTTGCAAACAATTTTCTCAAAGTTGAGCTGACCAAGAGTGACAACATCCTGGGAGAGAATGGACCCTAGAAAGTTAATATTTTTGTCTTGTTTTTTATTTAGCTTGTTTTACAATAAGCAAGTGGTCATTTAGCAACATAGATAATGTTGCAGGATGCTGTCAGTCATCACGCATATCCGAGGACAGAGAACAGAACAGTAATCAGTCTGCCGAACCAATGCCATAATTCATAAGCATACTTTCAATTTTCCTCTGTCATGAAAGGTCTGTAAATTCAACACATCAAAATACTGTAGAGCACAAATTCCGTTAACCCATTCAGTCTTCCAGTTTAGACGGGTTTTATCCAACATCATCAAGACAGTGCCATCTTTAAACTTTTCCAAACTGGGCCCAAGCACTGGAGGACCACGGCCTTTCATACACTTAGGGAGCTGTGTGGAGTAACAAGTGATGAAATGTAACGCAAACTGAGAGCGCCTGGCAGCATTTGAAATGTGCCTGCGTCTCTCAGCTGAGGAAATGAATTAAAACAACTCCCCCGCTATTGCAATTGGTGGAAGTAAGCGATCTGAAAAATCACACAGTGCTAAGTAGAGCAGGCACCTCTTCTCCACTAGGGATATGGTCAAAGATTACCACCCAGCTGAGATGCTGAAATGACAGATAATATTGGACCCTATCTGTCTGTAGCTTTCAATGTGCCCTACAGCATGGTCTTGTGAAACATAGTCAATCTACCCTCCTGAGTTTTATGTCCTGGTGCCTCTGTGCATTACTCTCCTTGCATACTGGGGTCATGGTTAAGTAGAGTAAGGGTTACTGGCACACACACACGCACACACACACACACACACACACACACACACACACACACACACTGTGATGCTATGGCAACCCAATCCATAATCAAAGCTACTTACAAGTGACTAATGGGCAGATAACATGAAGCACAGACTGATATATATTGCCTAAAGGTGGCTGACATCTTGGGTAGGGACAGACGGGAATGGTCTAAGACTTCCTCATACTGCTCAGAATGGTGGTGGAAAAAAAAAAAACCCAAAAAAAAATAAACGTAAATATTTCTGGAATTTTCCATTTAGTATTTTTAAAATAACTATTCTCTGTGGGTCACTAAATTATAGAAAGTGAAACCACAGGGAAGACTACTACATTTCTTGACATGTGTTTTTTTTTCTTCCTAATCAGTCACTAAATGAAATATTTATGCCAGACACTTTTAGTTTGTAACTCAAATTTTACCGTTGTTATTTGAAAAAGAAGCACAGTAGTTAGATAAGATTAAGATACAGTTTCATAACATGGCATTTATCATCACTTGAAACCTTTTAGTGAGAAACTACATTTTTTAAAAAAAATAAAGTGCAACTTTTTCCGGCAATGGAAACCATCTGAGAGCTGACAAAGAGTCAAGAGGTAGACAGCGTCTCCTTTAGCAACTAAGGGAATGCCCTTAATTTCCACACTCACATTCCAGATCCTCTATCTCGACTCATTCTGTTCCCACCCACTCTGCCTGGTGAAATGCGTCATCCAAAGACCCACTCAAACCGACTCTCCTCATAAAACCTGCTTTGCTGCTATTACCTGGTTTGACACTGTCACTTGAATGCCTTCTCAAAGTTCAAATGTTTTAAGTGTATAAAATGAAGGCTTTTAATAGTCGACTTTAGCTAGCAAATTACACAACGCCACCTACCAGGCAAAAACCCAGCAGAGTCATTCTATTAGCACTTTCTAAAGCCATAAAGCACACAAGAGATAGAAAGCAAGCAGGAAGCAGGTGTAGGGCCCTAGGTTATTACACCGATGGGTAAATAAGTTGGTGAAAATGCATTGCATTGTATGTGGCAGTGGTTCTCAACAGTCTTTATGCCGCAACCCTTTAACACAGTTCCTCCTGCTATGGTGACCCACACATCATAAAAGTTTTTGTTCTTACTTCATAACTGCAATTTTGCTACTGTTATGAATTGCAATGTAAATATCTGATATGCAGGGTAGCTGATACGTGACCACCAAAGGAGAGCTTTGTGTTGGGGAGTTTATTATGGGGTGCACATTCCCGGGCAAACGTTCACAAAAAAAGGGACTTTGGGTGACTTTCTCCATCATTCACTCCCTTATTCCTTTGAGATAGGATCTACCACTAAGCTGCGTCTAGGCCGCCAGCAAGTTGAAATAATCCTCCTGCCTCCACTCACCATGGAGTTGGGGGTACAAACATATGTGCTGCTATGCCCAGCTTTGAGTGTGGTACTGGGATCTGAACTCAGGCCCTCATGCTTTTGCCACAAGCCCTCTTACCTGCTGAGCCATAAGCAGGTACACTTTATCTGCTCTTATTTTTGAAAGGTGGTTTTATGAGATGACAGTATTTCAGTCTACTTTATAGCATTTCACCAGATATTCCTAACCCATACCATCAGGATGTGAACCTTACATATAGCTTGTTTAAATAACGCTTACTGAATTCATCACAGAGAAAAGGTTTCTTTCTTGGCCCAAGACTCTCCTGGAATTTGATTATTAGAGAATGATCAACAAAAACATCAAAAAACAAGACAATTTCAGAAAAAGAAAGTATCTCCCACCCACATTTACATATTCATCTAGTCTCTGTCTCTTCAAGGTGAGTTCAACGCACAAGAACAGCTGTGAAAGTACATATGCAGTGTTTGGTTTTGTTGTTTGTTTGTTTTTGTTTTTATTTTGCTGTATGAGATTTTTGGATGAAGTGCACATTAAGCAAGCATTTTAACTGCTGTTTATTTTAGATACCTTCCACTAGAGATTTTAGGACCACTTATTTTGCTCTTTGCAAAATGGCTAACATTTTTTGTGTATGTGTGAAAAACATCATACAAGTTTAAGGGATTTCTGATGCCACCAGGTCACAGAGATCATTATCACCTTTGTTGCTAGACTGTCATACAAACGTGCAGAGTCACAGGCGTGGCTCCTGAGTCAGAACGATCTGAACCCAAACCCTTTCAAGTCCCCTATTAGCCCCAGCCGCCTCCTGCCCTTTGCTCTCTCTTCTGCACTGTCTGTCCATTCTCTGTTGCTCATCTAAGCTCTGAGTTTTGCTCATTTTGTTGGATGCCATGGGGACATCCACCCAGCAGTTCTCGAGACAGAAGGGCCCCAAAGTAGTAAACAGAGGATTATGTGCCTGGTGTGAAAAGGCTTTGAGCGTATGCAAGCAATTGTTTATTTCAGACATTAAGCCGCCCCTGGTAAGGGGACACCTGGGCAACTCCGAGGTGTTCAGGCCTGTCTCAGATAAGCTGGAAGCGGGGGAGCTGGCTGGTGAGCTAATGAGCACACCACCAAACCTGAGCACCAAAGACTCCCTAGGACACACACGGTAGGAGAAAACTAGCTCTTGCAAGTTGTTCTGTGGCCCCCCACACATGGGCAGGGGCCTGTGCGCACGCACGCATGCACGCACGCACACATGCACGCACACACGCACGCGCACACGCGCACGCACACACGCACACGCGCGCGCACACACGAGCACGCGTGCAAACACACATACGCTCGCGCACACTTGCACGCATGCACACACCCATGCACATACGCACGCACGCACACACGCACACACTCACACACGCACGCACACATGCACACACACATGAACATTTAAAAGCCACACAAACTAGCATTTTGATTGCTGGAGCTATTTCTCCTAAATACAAATAGTGACTAGAATGGGTCAGAGGGGAAAAGAATCGAACTCTCAGTCTTATCTTGCATTCAAGTGTTAATAAAGCACATAGCTTTATTAACATTGACGGAACGCGTCAATTTATATAATGTCAAAGGGACTGGCAATGAAATTAGGAGTATAGACAGTCCTACACAGTTAGTACATAGGTGATACACAGACGTCAAAGCCCTCTAACCCCAATATATGCCTAAAACATGTCTCATTAGTAAGAGAACACTTGCAATAAAGTGTGCACGCACACGTTATAAATAGTTTCATGTTTTCTAAATTGTAAAACTTCTCTGCTTTATCATGAAAAACAGATTTTCAGTTACTTATTCCACATGCCTGCTGAGGCCAGCCAAAAGTTCTAACTGCAACTTCTAGATGTGTTGATGAAGGGATTCTGGGAGCTTTTGGCCGAGGCGTTCACATGGAGACCCCAGTGGCGATGCGTTCAGATAGTAGCTGCCTCTCTGCTGCATCTCGGGGCCCAGTGTCAGAGAGAGCCTACCAAGTGGCTTTGTTCCGAGGAACTTTGAACTCTGCACAAGGAGTCTGAAACACACGCCCGGTTCCTGCGTTCCCTAGAGGGCTGGGCGCTGGTGGGAACTGATTGGTGGATGTGGTAAACCCACTGGCAGAGCTCTTTGTGAGGGGGATTAATAACATGAAAACATAGCAATTAACCTTAAGCCTCCGGTAATTAACCATATATAGACCAAACTATTCAATCTGCGTCAATTTCAGGGAATAGAGACCACAGGCTGCAATACGCCTGGTACACGGATGGGTGCCTGCAGAGCGTTTTTCCCATTAGGGAAAAAAAAAATACTGCTTGGCTAGTGCCTCGAAAATTGTGTTCGACCAAAGTGTTTGAGTCCACGGCTTCCTGTAGGCAGCCCTAGTGGGGTGTGACACAGTAGCCAAATACCCAGCTGTTTGCAGAGGCGCACAGCTGGCTCAAGTGTGTTGGGCGGTTTCGGGCAGTGTTTGAAATAAGCACTGGTCTTGAAAATGATTACCTTTAAATGAGAATTGTCTCCCCATTTTATTTTGAAATATGCTTTTCAGCAGTTGGAATGCAGTTCTACTCGGTGTTTGCTTACTTAAATTGCTCCCATAAAGCAAGCATTGTCTAAGTATTGCTTTAATGCCCAACCTTTCCACAAAGTGCCCTAAGTAAAACACAAACTCCCTTTGTGTTGAGAATGTCACATCTTCGTTTCCATGTATAACACTTAATTTAAGGGGGAAAAGAGGTGTGTGTGTGTGTGTGTGTGTGTGTGTGTGTGTGTGTGTGTGTGTGTGTGTGTGTGTGAACGCGCACCCATACAGGCACCTGCAGAGGCTGGAATGTGGCATTAGATTCCCTGCAGCTGGAGATACAGGCCACTGTGAGCCACTGTTGTGGGGGATGGGAACTGAGCTCGGGTCTTCTGCAGGAGCAGCCAGTGTCCAGCTCCCTCCAACGTTAATTTTAAGCACAAAATTTTATTGAAGAAGTGACTTTGGCCACACATCCTTGGTTCACCTTATGTCATTAAAACCTAAGTACACCAGTAAATAGAGCCAATCTCTGCCATTTTCCTGGGTCTCGACAAAACGAGTCCCCTCCATCTTAAAACTCTCCTTTTGCCTAGGTTATCCTGACAACCACGGTATAATTTTATATTTTCCTTCAGTTTCTGGTGCTTTCACCTGAATTGTATGGTGCACTTGTGTGACCTCTGTCTATATCCTTTCCAAAGTTAAACTATGCCCCTGCCCCTCTTTCTATACCTGCCATTGCTCTTGGTGGAAATCTTTTACCAGCTTCGTATGCATTTTCTCAATTGCTTTTGACATTGTTGTCTGCTCAAAGTTAACCTACAAATCTCCCCTATATTCACACAAATGAAACATACCTCCAGAAGTCATTGCTAAATCATAAACACATTATTCTTGGGGCTGGAGAAACGGCTGAGCAGCTAAGAGCACCTTTTCTTACAAAGGACCAGCAAGGTCATTGTCTATCACGGGCATTATCACAGCAAGGGCATTATCTTCAGTCTGGTGCTCTGTGTGCTCAACAGTCACACACGCATGCACACATATTCACAGATATATGCACACATACACAAAAACTAAAATAAATCTTTAAATATAATGATCCGGTCTACCTATCCAAGAGCATGGGAGATCTTTCCGTTTTCTGACATTCTCTTTGATCTCTTTCGTTAGGGACTTAAAGTTCTTGTCATATGGGTCTTTCACTTGTTTGGTTAGTGTTACCCCAAGATATTTGATATTTGTGGCTATTCTAAAGGGTGACAATTCTCTGATTTCTTTCTCAGCCTCTTTATCATTTGTATATAGGATGACTACTGGTTTTTCGTTTCTGTTTTTGTTTTTTGGGTTTTTTTGTTTTTGGTTTTTGGTTTTTTGGTTTTTGTTGTTGTTGTTTTGTTTGTTTTGGGTTTTTTTTAGTTAATGTTGTATCCTGCCATATTACTGGAGGTGTTTATCAACTGTAAATGATCCCTGATAAGAGTTTGGGGGTCACTTATGTAAACTATAATGTCATCTGTGAATAGTGAAAGTCTGATTTCTTCCTTTCCAATTTGTATCCCCTTGATCTCCTTTTGTCGTCTTACTGCTCTAGCTAGAACTTCTAGTACTGTGTTGAATAGGTCTTGTCTTGTTCCTGATATTAATGGAATCACTTTGAGTTTCTCTCCATTAGCTTGGTGTCAGCTTGCTATATATTGCCTTTGTTATGTTTAGGTATGTTCCTTTTATCCCTGATCTCCTCAGGACCATTATCATAAAGGGGTGTTGAATTTTGTCAAAGGCTCTTTTGAGATGACCATGTGATTTTTTTTCTTTTAGTTTGTTTATATGATGGATTACATTGACAGATTTCTGTATGTTGAACCAACCCTGCATCTCTGGGATGAAGCCTACTTGGTCATGGTGGATGACTTTTTTTCTTTTCTTTCTTTTTTTTTTTTTTTTGTTGTTGTTGTTGTTGTTGTTGTTGTTGTTGTGTTCTTAGATTTGCTTTGCCGGTACTTTATTGGGTATTTTATTGCTAGAGAAATCTACAGAGACAGCTGAACCAAACTCATGAACTTTAGATCTGAACCATAAGACTCCAGGGGACTGAACTAGGCCTTTCATATGTGGGAGACGGTTGTGAAGCTTGGACTCTCAGAAGAGCCCTTGGAAGTAGGACCACAGCACAACCCTGGTACATGAGCTAGCTTATGAAGCCCATTCCCTGTAGTGGGATGCCATGCCATGCTCAGTCTCAATGCATGATAGAGGCAAGGGGCCCTACCCCAACCTATTGTGCCAGACTATGTTGACTCCTCATGGGAGCCCTTACCTGAGGAGGGCACTCAGAGTTGTAGTGAGATGCTCACTCTGTCTGCATCTGCTGCACTGACCACACCCATTGGGGTGGGGACAGGTGCGGACATGACCTGGGGGAACTAGATCTGGGGTAGGGGACCCTGGAGCTCTCTCTCACCTCCTGGACAGAGACAGGGGGGCATCCAGAGGCATCCTTGGGACTGGAACCTGCTGGTGGTCATCTGTCTCTGTTGTAAGTTGTTTCTCCCTGAATAAGCCTATCTCTTTCCCCCAGATCCTTATTTTTCCACATTACAGAGTGGGCTAGGGGGGAGGTGAGGGAGGGTGGGAGGAGGCAAAGGGGGTGGGAGGGAGAATTGTGGTTGGAATGTAAAATGAAATCAAAAAATAAAAATCAAAATATTAATGGTCTGGAAAATTTTGAAAATAAATTATAGTGTGTTGAAAACTATATGTTACTTCCCATTTCTCTGTATCCGTCATTTCCCTATAGAAGACTTCCAACTCGCCTATTCGCTGTCGAAGTTTTTTCATTATAAATTCAGTGAGCACAATATTGCATTATATAAGGTCATTGTCCTGCACGTAGTATATGCAGTGCTTTGAGATACTCCCCTCTAGTCTTCCTGCCCCCTCCTTCTCCGCCCTCTCTCCTGTGACTGCCCTCTGTTCCCCGGGACAGTTTTCTGCTTCTACTTTTATGTCATATACGCGTATATGTTTTTAATCTAGTCAGCATATCACAGAGATGCCTGCAGTCGGTGTGTATTGATGCACTACTCACAGTAAAGTTGTAGAATCAACCATGATGTCCCACAACAGAGAGGTGAATAAAGAAAACCGCATATATGCTCGCAGTTGACTCTGCTTCCATCACACAGACCAAACTTACGTGGTTTTAAGGAAAAATGGATGAAGTAAGTTGACCCTAGGAATTAAGTCAGTCTCAGGGGACGGGGACGGTCACCATCCTTTCCTATTCGTGTTCCCTCTCTGGGTTAGCCTAGCCACTCTAACTACCACTGCTAGGCTTGTGGGGATTGTTAATTCTGTTCTCTGTTTGATGAAATTCAGAGGTCGGGGCTGCACGTTATTACTCAACCCTTAAACCCAGACTAGCATCTGCAGAGAAAGGAACTTACCTTTTCCATGTTAACAGACTCCCAGAGTGCTTTATGTACAAAAGGGGCTCAAATAACATATAAGAACCAGTAAGGCTTTGCTTCCACTGTGTATCTAAGAGCATGGAAACCCTAAAAGAAAACAATACAGTTTTTAAAAGTAGGCTATTCATTTTTTCCTATGAGTCCCTGAAAGGGTTAAACAGCAATATTTAGTTACATCAGCAGAAACGCCATGCCTTCCTTGAGTCTACCCAATAGAAGAACCAATTATACCTGGGGTTTTTCACGAGAACTATCCATTTCAACCTCATCTAACCATCTCACAAACAAAAGCTAGAAATTAGAATATTTTGTGGTATAATAAATAAGCACACCACACACATGCACACTCACACATGTGCACACTCCCACACACACACTCATATACTCACACTCATACACACATACACACACATGCATACTCATACATACATGCACCCTCATATACACATGCACACTCCCACACATGCACACACTCATGCACTCACACTCATACACACATGCACACTCATACATACATACACACACATGCACACTCATACACACATACTCACACATGCACACTCACATAATGCACACTCATACACACATGCACACTCACACAATGCATACTCACACACACATACTCACACACATGCACACTCATACACATGCACACATGCACACGCATAGACACATGCACTCATATGCACACACACATGCACACTCACACACATGCACACTCATACACACACATTCATATACACATGCACACTCACACACACACTCACACACATGTAATTTCATACACACATACACACATGCACTCACATTCACACACATGCACACTCACACACATATGCACACTCATACACACACGCACATTCATATACACATGCACACTCACACACACACATGCACACTTACACACATGCACACTCATACACATATGCACACTCACTCACCCACATACATGCATACACGTGTCTGGTTCCTGGCACAAGGCTCAGACCTGCTTGAAGTTTACTGACTTGTATGTAAGCCGTGTTCTTAGACTAGAATGATCCCTTGACAGGCCCTGAATGCCTTCATCATGGGAATTAGCTACAAGAAAGACCAGCTATGACAGAAGGGAGTGGGAATTCAGGACCAAATTACCCTTGAAGAAGGATGGTGAGTCCAATCACAAGACTAACTGTCCAATCAATCCATCGCTCGTGTCTACAGGACAAATTTCCAAAAATAAGCTCAGGACACGGAGGCCCAGGGAGGATGGCTGGCTGTGAACATACAGATTACTGTTGCTGAGGTGACGGTCCTACATTCTAGAAGAAGGGACAGAGGTTCTGCACTGCCCTGGCTCTCCAACCTTGCCCATCTCTCCTTATTTGGCCCTACCCAGCAGGTATCCCATAGCCACGTGTAAAGCATTTCCCATGAGCCCTGTGAGCGATTTCAGTGAATTATCCACCCAACGTAATTTGAGGTTGCCTTGGAGATTTAGCAAGGAATTAGGTGATTAAACATGGCTTCCAGAAACCTAAATCATGTGTCTGATGTCTGAAGTTAGGGCGGTCTTGTGATGAACTTGATTTTCCCCGAGATTCATCTCTTGATATCCAAACCCCAGGGGGGTATTAGGATGTGGGTCCTTAGAGAAGGGAATTAGGTTACTATGCTACTGAAACCTCACTGTGGCCTTCCCATGGCTCCTGGGCTTGTTCTTGTGGTCACCATCAGAAGAATCCAGATGAGACACTTGGGTAGAAGACAGTTGTGTCTATTATGAGCTAAAGCGGGCAATTCTGAAGGATATCAGTGGTCAATGACCAGAGGGACTATTGCAGGGGAAAGTACTCTCAAAGGGAGAGTGGGACCCTGGAGAATGGCAGTGGTCAATGACGAGGGGACCCTTGTGGACGAAAATACTCTGAAGGGGGTGAGAACAGCCAGAGAGACCATTGTGTAAGTCTATATTTTTAGGTGAGCTTTACACTATTTCTTGAAGTCTCTATAACAGACAGCTTTCCTGCAGGGCTTTCTCATGTCCAGGTGGTGGACAGAATTAATCTAACTGGAGTTAACTCCTTTTAATTCTGTGTGTGTGTGTGTGTGTGTGTGTGTGAGAGAGAGAGAGAGAGAGAGAGAGAGAGAGAGTAGAGTGTGTGTGTCTATGTGTGTGTGTGTGTGTGAGAGAGAGAGAGAGAGAGAGTGTGTGTGTGGGGGGGTGTGGGTGGGTGTGAGTATGTGTGTGTGTGTGTGTGAGCGTGTGAGCATGTGTGTGTGTGAGTGAGAGAGAGAGAGTGTGTGTGAGCGTGTGTGTGTGTGGGAGTGGGAGTGTGTGTGTGTGTGTGTGTGTGTGTGTGTGTGTGTGTTTGGCAGGGGGTGGGGGGTGTCTAGGCGTGTAGGTGTATGAATTAATGTAGTTCCCATAGAGGCAGAGGCAACACATCCTTCTGGAGCTGGTGCATTGGAGCTGCCACACATGCATGCTGGAAACTAAACTTAAGTCCTCCCAAAAGCAATACAGATACTTAGCTGCTGAGCCATTTCTCTTGCCTCTTAGATTAGCTCAGGGAAGGAGGCCCAGTGCGTCCCTGTTCTCTACAGACAAATCTGTTACTTGACTGGGGCTCTGGGAGCTGGGGCCAGATAGTTATCCATTAATGACAGGAACTCGGGATGTCATGTCTCTTCCCAGGGCTAGAGAAGATTGGAGTGTACTGCTATGAGCAGTAACAGACGTCCTGCAGCTTCTGTCCCTGGTTTTGTAAGCTATCAACTGTGAGGGAAGAGTCCAGCCTAGCATCCTGCAATCCTGCTAATGTCCTACTGGCTCCCTAACAGGGAGGCCAGGGCTCTCATACCCTCCTCGCTTACTCCCATTGTGTGAGGACAGAACAAAGTGTGTCCAAGTGCCGAGCACAAGTCACACAGCAGGCCCTCACCCATGCCTTGATCTCCCACTTCTCACCCTCCAGAACTTGACAGACAGACAGCTCACCTTGTTTCCAAGACACTTAGTTTGAGGGATTTCAGCATAGAAGTTCAAACCAGCTAAGAGAGGGGTCGGCCCTAACTCCAGGGAGTGAGCATCCGACCTACTAAGGTGTAGTCTGCCCAGTGAGCATCAGCACTGGAGTCGAAATGCAGCTAGTGAGACAGAAAACAGTAGTTAAGGAGGCAGCAATGAAGTGTGTAACGGTGATATGTGAGGCTTGGCAAGGAAATGACAGCCCTGGAAGGGTGAGCTCTTGACAGTAGAAAGTTCCCAGGGTGTTGGGAAAACGAGCCTTGGTAAGTAAAGAGGCAGCTACTCTTCCGGCATATTACACATGACAACCTGACTGGGTTGTCTCAGCGCAGGACGACATGAAGTTGTGCTTAGAAATCATGAAGAAAGCAGCAGTTGTTGGGGAAGGCATGGGGTATCTGTGTGAAATGAAGTTATACTGCACGTGTTAAAGAACATTCACACTTGAGATGGGAAATTAGTACAGAAGCTTCTCTTGTTGTTAGCCGTTTGTGCAGAGTGTAACACCAAAGGAAGTGCCATTTCCATTCATGATGTGTGTCCAGTCATTTTAACTGAACACATCCTGGCCTCCCGTAAGCCAAGAAATGATAAGACCTCTCCAAGAATCGTCACAAATCCGTATGTAAGCAGTGTATGGCTGCAGGCAAAGTGCTGCTGCCCCAGGAAGCAAGTGTGCGTGGACTCCCTCAGCATCTTGCCCTTACCTGGCCTCTTTGTATGTAAATACTTGGTTTGTTCCATGTATCTTGATTTATTGTTTACAAATTCAATACATGCTTTCAAATAAGATGATAAATAAATAAAGTCCAGATAAGACCTGGGATAGAGTCCAAGTTGCTCAAATTGTTCTGGAAGTCTAGAAGGAAACGTACTCAATGCAGCAGCTATTGATTCAGACAGCTAATTAAATATACAGAGGAAGTGGGGGGGAGTAAGGTGAGTGGTGTGGCAGGGGGTGCAATGTCTACAGCTTGAGAATGGACACACCCGGAAGCCCCTTCATTCTCTCACTACCACGGGAAGCGCCAGACTTACTCTCTCTCTCGAAATTTGCATATGCTTAGAAGACAAGGAACTCTTTTCAATGTCTGAGGTTTTGTGTTTTAGGTAAAAATGTGATTAAAACTGAACACCGTTCAAACTTTGTTTTACAGTATTCCAGGTCATCTGTTTAAAATCTCCAGAGGTGACCGCATATTTTCTGCAGATTAAAACAACACTGTTGACTTGCATTTACTTCAGCTCTGCTGCAAATAATCCCGGTGGATTCCTCAGGAAGGGGAGGACGGCAGACAATCTCATAACGACAACATATGACACAAAATGCTCAGGGGCATGAAAATCACTGCAACGTAAAAATAACCACAAACTTATAAAACCTCACTTACCACGGTATAATACTTCGTACAGTCTGGTGGGTGATTAGGTTTCTGAACCAATGTGGCTAGACTGTGGTACCAGACATTTGCTTCTCTGGAGTTATGGGGAGGGGGATAGAAGGGGGTTCAACACTGGAAGAACCCCCCTTATCTAGACCAGAGTGTTCATATTTATGGTTATGACACATCCAGGAGCAGAGTGTTCTGTCAGCTCCGGGGAGCATGAAAAACACAGAGCTCACAATAACCAAGAAACAGAAACAAACTTCATGCCTGTCAGTGGGAGAATGGATAAAGAAAATGTGGTATGCACACACAATGGACTTCTATTTGGCCATAAAAAGAAGAATAAAATCCATGGTTTGCAAAGTGAATGAAGCTGGGGGTAATTAAAGGGAATAAAATCCTTGGGCACAGGGACACAGGACTGCGTGGCTCACTCACGGAGAATGTCAGGAGGTCCATCCATGTGCTGGAAGTAGGGAGTGGGATGTAGTTACAAGAGACCAGGGACATGAGGAAAGAGGAAAAATGATACACTGATCAGCGGGGATTGAGTTAGATCAGAGGGGAAAAACTCTGGTATTGTACCTTAGGGTAACTGCAGAGAAACACAATGTACTGTATTCTCAAAACCTAGAAGAAAGACTTTGGGTGTTTTCCATAAAGAAATGATAAGCATTTAAGAACGCAGATGTGTTTACTTAGTCAATCAGTATACAATTCACACCCTAGCCTCAATTTTTAATTTTGTTTCAGTTAAAAACCTATCTGAAATTTTACAAAGCAAAGTAAAACGTATGCAGTGGTTTTTGTTTGTTTGTTTTGTTTTTCCTAGGTGCTTACAGATGTCAGAGCACATCTGTGCACATCTAAGAATACGTATGTGGACAGTATAAGCTACATTTATCTCACTGAAAATATATCTTCATGATTTTTCGTATTTACTTTTTCAGTGACTGAAAAAGTTGCCTAGACTTCCCTTAAACTCAGTATGTATGCAGCCCAGGCTAGGTTTGACCTCTTGACAATCAATCCTCGTGTGTCAGCTTCCTGGGTGCTGGGATTCCAAGCATGAGCAAATACCCCTGCCCACCACCATTATTTTTTTTTTCATTTTCAATTACGCTTATTTATTCTGTGTATGTGTGCACACACGTGTGTGCCACAGCATGTGTGTGGAAGTCAGAGGGCAACCCTCAGGAGTCAGCTTTGTGTTTTTGTCACATGGATCCCAGGGAACAGTCTGGGGTCACTTGGCTCTGCAGCAAGTATCTACTCCGTGAGCCATTTCTTAGGCCCATGATTTTTGAAATAGCATGCCAGTTGTGACTTACCAGTCAGTTACAACACATAAGGACAAGGAAGGAGAGAGATAATTGCCCCCCCACCCCCTGTGGAGTGCAGGCTGAAGTCAGAGGAATAAAAGGAATTTAGCAATGGTGACAAAAAACAGGGTGGATAGAGGCTTGAATGTGCTCTAGGAAATTTCAAAGCCTTTTTCTCTAGATTCTTCATGATGAAAAATACTGTCCACCACGTCCTTGCCTTTAGGCAAGGAAAGGATGAATACGTATTTATTATGCTGTCTTGGCTCTAGAGCCCCAGCCATCCCTAAAACGAACGGAAAAGGGCTGCTGTTGACCGAAGAGGCATGTTTATCTCTGACTCACTCACATTGTTGGCTCCAGGCAGAGAGCAGATGTGGGTCATCAGGAGGCATCCACCAAACTCCAAACTCCACTGTCTATAGTTTGCACAAGCAGATGTGTGGTAACTGCTAGCATTTACTGCTTCAAAACAAAACAAAACAAAACAAAAAAAGCGTGGCCAGCCAGAAGGATCAGGATACAGAGATTTACACTCTGTTTTTACCATGTTAAATTTAACATGTGTCTAGTGAAAATCCGTCTCTCCCAGACATAACTCTACATATTCCAAAGTAAGTCTGGGGTCTGGAAATGCTATAAACGCCCCCCCCTTTTTTTTCATTTTTCCCCAGTATGCTCAAATCTCTGGAATTTGGGTCCCCTGGCTGAGAATACCTAACTTCTGTTGTTTTGTTTTTGTTTTCCAGGAGAGAATCAATCTAAAAGTATAATTTTTTTTTTTCCTGGCGATCCTCTACTCACTTTCTGGCTGTCCACAGATAAGCTGCATATCTGCCCTGATAAAAGACAGATTGTTCAGCTACTGACGTGGGTGTGGACGCTTGCTCAGAAGGCTCAAAAGTCGAACAGTGCAGGCTCCAGGCCATCTTTGTTCCCTATAAACACTGATTGCATCCAACTCCCAGCCAACGTCAAAGGAAGACACACTTAAGGAGTACAGACCCCTGGACTTTCATACCTAAACTCAGATTCGGTTCTGTGATGTCCATCAGAAATTAACAGAGCTTAGGTCCAGTGAGGTAGATCAGTGGGTAAAGGCATTTACCACCAAGCCTGACAGTCTGAGTTCAGTTCCTGGGACCCACATGATGGAAGGAGAGAGCTGACTCCTGTAAGCCATCCTCTGACCTTTACACATACACTGTGGTACGTATGCACGCACACACACGTGCACACACACACACACACACACACACTCACACACACACACTCACACACATGCACACACACACACACACACAAGCACACACACACACACACACTAAATAGTATAAAATAAAGAAAATTAATTGAGTTTATAAAAACTGCACACAGGGTGAATGTTTTTAAACTTTCTTCACTCAGTCGTTCTGTAATAATTCATTATTGAGCAAACCTAACATGATTAAATACTTAGGCTTTCTTCTGCTGGCAGGTTGGGAGGTCAGCAGGGAAACACGTTCATATCTGTTGAGCTAATGTTCTGATGGGCATTTCAGCAGACAGCCCAGCTGATGAGCTATTCTGCTATGGCTGATGCTTTTGTTGATGCTGATGCTGTTGTCATGAGTCATAGATGGGTCCTAACAACTTTGTGAGGCAGATATTTGTATTTCTTTTTTACAGCTTAAGAAAATGAGAGTTTGAAGAATAATCTCCCCGAGTCAGGTAGCCAGCAGGCATTACAATCATGATTGACACCCAAGCTAAGACTTCCTCCCATGTCCTCCCGACCATAGCAAGGTTTACAAATGGTCCCACACACATCCCCGGGGATTGAGCACAAAAGAAGCAGAGTGTGTGATCCTGCAACCAGCTTAGCCTCTGGTACACTGCCCTTTAGACGCTCAGCGTGTCTACAGCAGAAAATTAAAACCTAAACGGATTAAAACATGGGAGAAGTTAGAAACCCTGGTCCTTGTTTTGGTCTTTTTTTTTTTTTTTTTTTTTTTTTTTTTTCCTTTTCTGACTATACCCAGAGCTCTGGGTAGCTTTCCCCACCATTAATACTACCTGAATGAAGGAGAAAAATGTTTTATCTTGCACACTATCCTGTTAAATAATACCTAGTTTTAATCTTTCATGTGTTCAGCTTGGGATTTTAAGTCTCCTCTATAACTGGAGATGGCTGAGTGGGTGAAGCGCTCACCGCACAGACATGAGGACCTGATTGCAGATTCTCAGCGCCCACGTCACAGCCAGGTGCACGCACCTGTACCTGAGGGGGGAAGGGGGATAGAAGCTGGAGGAACAGTGGGGTTTCCAAGCCAGCAAGTCTAGCTGGTAGCTCCAGGATCTGTGAGAGGACTGTCAGAAAACCAAGGCACGATACAAGATTGGGTGACACCTAACAATGACCTCTGACTTCCTCACACATATACACTCATGTGGGTAAGCACACACATCCTTTCCTGGCTCCCTCTCACTGACCTCCCTTCTTCTCCTCCAGAAAGTAGACTGTGGCTGGAGGGGCCACCATACAGCTAATCACAAAGGAGAAAGTCGGAGGGTGTTTCCAATGCACGAGGCTCACAGAGCTGGGCCAACAATTTATAAAGTGCAGACTTTCCTAACGCGGGACAGCTGCTGCCTTGACAGAGCAGTATCGAGAGATTAGCTTTCTGCCCCTTCCTCAGGAGACCTCTTTGAGCCCATGTAGAAACCAATCAATGTAATAAATGACAGAGAAACAAACGAATCCTGGGAAGACCTAAAGTCAGGTGGGTGGTGTCTTCTGGCCGATGGCCAAATCCATCTCATGCAGAGAAGCTGCTGCTTTGAGATCAGAAAATCCGAAGGCAAAACATCTCCACCTCTCTGCATTCATCCAGACATCTCAAGCTCCATGAAAGCAGCAGGCCCCGGGCGGCCTGCCATGAGGAGGTGGATTGTTTCATTTACCCAACTTATTAAAACCATAAAAGTCCTAATGTGCAACGTCATACAAAAGGTTTCCCACCAAAAGGGAAATAAAGGAAAACAATTTAAACAGATATAAAAAAAAACCAAACAAACAACAACAAAAAAAAAAAGAAAAACAGACACTAGAGGCATGTAAGACAAACTGAAGTTGGCCAGCCATGGTGGCACATGCCTTTAATCCCAGCACTGGGTAGGCAGAGGCAGGTATGCAGATCTCTGTGAGTTCAAAGCCAGCCTGCCTGGTCTACAAAGACAGTTCTAGGACAGCCAGTGCTACACAGAGAAACCCTGTCTGAAAATAAACAAACAAACAAACAAATAAATACGGAGGGGGGAAGGGGGAGATGGGAGGGGGGGGATGGGGAATGGGGGATGGGGGATGGGGGATGGGACGGGGGGATGGGGGACAGGGGGTGTGTGGGGAGGGTGGGGGGGGCAAAGGGGGGGACGGGGGGACGGAAACCAAGCGAGGTCAGGAAGGAAATGAACAAGAAGATGCTCCAAGAAATGAAAGAGCTGAGTGGTGCTTAGGGTTGGTTTTTCCTGATGGGAAGGCGAGGGCATGGGAAGCGCAGTGCTCATATTGCCTAGGAAAGCTACTTCCTTGTTCTTACTGGATTTTCCTTCTCTGTATCCTAGGCATGCTGTTACCGGATTAACATGTTGCTAGCATGTGTTTTCATGCTGTTTAACAAAAATCTCAGGTTCAGTTTTCACAAAGACAAGAATGAATCCTTGGCGGGGAAGCAGCTCAGTTAGTAGAGTATTTGCCTGGCACTCATGAAGGCCTGGGTTCAAACCCCAGAAGCATATACATCTGCAGTGCACACGCCTATTATAATCCCAGCAGTCTGGAAGTAGAGGTGGGGAGGCTCAAAAGTTCAAGGTCACCCTCTGCTACATGGTAAAGTTTGCAGCCAGCCTGGCTATATGAGATTGCATGATTTTGTAGTCTGTGCCCTAAAATCCACGACCTCCTGGTGCTCTTGTGCTGGAGGAGGCTCCCAGTTCTGTGAGCTGGCTGGTTCTTGTGTCCCATCAGCCATGCAGTGGCGGCAGCCTTCAGCAGCTTGGGACAGGAAAAGTGAGAACAGGCTGCTTTACACGCTGGGCAGTTTCCTAAGAAGAGTCTCAAAGGAGAACTTCTAACCTGCAAACACCTCAGCACCTATTGCTGCTACTGAATGTCTCCATGTGCCCAAAAACAACCACTGTTCCCCCCCCAAGCAGGGGCGCAATGTAACTGAAGCTTCACCTGAGCTTGTCTCTACCTCCCAAAGCCCCCGCCAATGCACCATCGCTTGGTGCTAGAGAAATAATAATAATAATTGCTTATATACCGGCATTTCCAAGCTTGTCAGTTGTCCAGTCTGGTATCTGTCACCGTGACTCTGCAGGCTATGCATTCATTTCTGGAAAGTGTGGACGGAACAAAGTTATAGGTGTAGGAGTGAGGAAGAAGGAAAGAAAGGCAGCATGGGGCTTTTTCCATGGGGCTCAGGCAACAGCTGCTCACACCCGTGTCCAGGACGGATGGTCTGTCAGTTCGCACCAGAAGCACGATTTCTACCACATGGGTAAGGCGACCTTTTCTTTCTCTGAGAAAGAAAAGATTCAGGCTGGAGCTGATAGATGAGACAATATTCCTTGAGTCTGCAAGCCATCATAAGCGGTAGGACTCAAAATGGATGTTCCTTTGTTTAGACTCAAACACACCGTAGCTTACTAGTCATGATGTTAATGTCTTTAGAATTTTCATGACAAAAATCTTATAACTGAAGTATCTACACAGTGGAAAAGTAAACACCAACAAGAAGAAATGGCACAGTAAAAAATAACAAAAGTGGCTCTGCCCACCGAACCAACTTGCCAGCATTTCACTTGTAGGCAAGGGTTCCTGAGTGGGTCACAACCCCTCTGGGGGTGAACGACCCTTTCACAAGGATTGCATATCAGACAGAGATGCTTCGTATCAGATATTTACATTACGATTCATGACGGTAGAAAAGTACAGATGTGAAGTAGCAGTGAAAATAATTTTATGATGGGGCCAGCACATGAGGAACTGTATTAAAGGGTCTCAGCATCAGGAAGGTTGAGAACCACTGCCTTAGGACACATTCTACAGAACTCTGGGGGTCCCTGAAGACTCTTCGGTGATTTGAGAAACCAGGATTGTGTTTATGGTCCCACCAGGGGTCTTGTGCCCACCTGTGTCCTGACAGAGCACAACAGAAGTTTGTCATATAAAACTATGGCTCAGCCCCAAGGCAAGATGCCCAGCTGTACTTGTTCATGAGCTTCAGCAAAACAACATTAATTAAGAATTTCTTTAAGGAAGCAATAGAAGTTAGTAATGGTATTAAATCTCAATACTTTTGTCTGTTTTGCAAGAATAATGCATGCAATGTTTTTGAACCACAAACTAAATATCTGCTGCTTTTTCTTTTCTGTAGGGCATCTTTTTTTTTTTTTTTTTTTTTTTTTGAAACGATGGCCAACAGAACAGATTTGCCCATTTGGCTGATAGTTTCTTCAAAATGAAAGACGCCAGCCAGTCATTTCAAAGGAAATTCACGGGCTTACAGCCCATTATAAAATTTAAGTTTCCAAACCAAACAAAAATAGAATTTTAGAAGGCTCATATTTGTCACCACAGGTTAGATAATTTATTTACTTTTCAAGTAAATTTGGTGGTGATTTTCGTGAAAAATAAATTTTGGACTATACAGTGAAATATGTTAGGGTCTGGGGGTTTGTATTAACTCAGAGAAATCAGAGTTTTCACCACACTAATCAATCAGGTGACACATTCTACGATGGAAGGAGGTGCAAGGAACATCAATGAACTGCACAGCACGCGTGCTCGCCAATACGGACCAACTCCACACGGCAACTAGATGCAGGAAGCAATCTCTGTGTAGGTTCTGATGTAATATCAAAGAAGGGTACCCACAGTGACCCGAGCCGTCTTTAAAATACTCTCACATTTTCCAACAAAGGGCATGGATGAGGTAGAACCTCCATCTACTTCCTTTACTTTCTCAGCTGTGTGTGTATCAGATCCCAGGAAGTCAGCCAGCGATCCTCTACCAAGACCCAGAGTAATAAGGTTCACAGAGGGAATAAATAACATCAGTTATTACAAATAAGCTACTTAAATTTATTTAAAATGTTTCATATTGTTATGAAGCCGAGGCTGACCTTAAATTAGCTAGCTGAGTGGGACAGTGAACTTCTGATATTCTTGCCTCCACTTCCCAAGTGCTAAATTACAGGTACACATCATCAGTCTTGGCGATGTATGCTACTTTTAATACTAAAATATTGAAGAACTCAATTTTAATTACAAATTTAATAAGTACTAACAGGTAGAACTCACACAAACAAAAGTGCAGGGGGGGGTCTTGTGCTGGTGAATTTCTATTGTCACCTGTGGTGACACATTGTTTATGATTTAACAAAGCCACTGGAGATCAAAATGCAAAGCCAGCCACAGCCATAGAGCCAGGCAATGGTGACACACACCTTTATTCCAGCAGCCAGGCTAGTTAGCTATAGAAGCTGGGCAGTCAGTGATGGCACACACACTTAATCCCAGGACTCGGGAGACAAAGACAAATGAATGTGTGAGGTCTCCAGCTATGTTACGGACAGGACAGCCCTTCCTTTCAGCCTGAGCTGGAGGTAAGAGCTAGCGGCTGGCTGCTTTGCTTTTATGACCTTCAGCTTGAACCCCAATATCTGTCTCCAGGGTTTTATTATTCTTGCCACAGTCGACTTGGCATACACCACCAGAGTCGCTTGACAGAACTTTCAACTGAAGAATTGACTTAATCAGATTGTCCTGTGGGCATGCCTTGGAAGCTTTCTCTTGATTGCTAACTGGTGTAAGCTGATCCACTTACAGTAAGCGTACTGAAGATTACACCATCCCTAGGAAGGTAGGTCTGAACCACGGGAGGCAAGCCAGTAAGCACTGTTCCTCAGTGGCTCCCACCTCAGACCCCTGCCTTCAGTGTCTGCCTTTACTTCCGTTAATGACGCGTGTGCTTCCTTCGGCACAAATACACATGGCAGTCCCCAAAGGGGCTGTGATGTAGAGTATTAGCCCCTCTGTCCGAGTGATTAATGTTCCCATTCAGGAAATCATGGAGGCCGTTCTTCTGCTGCCCTGGAAATCATCTTGGGTCCACCCTGTGCAGTTCTTGCTCCTTCTGCCTCCTCTGTGTGCGCCCTTCCTGTTCTGAGGAACTCCTTGCTCTGTTCTTTGTGGAATGGACTTTACTCACAAAATCAATAAAGAGAGTTCCTCAGAAGGCCTAGCCCCATGAGCTCTGCGCATGCCTCTGCTCTCTCGGGATATCACTTACCTTCTTCGGGCGGCTCTGTTGTTGGCTCAGTGTGGCCCGCATATCACAGATGCCTTTGTTCCCACAATTTTCTGTTTCCTGTGGATTTTGCCTGCATTCTCTTTGCCGTCCATCCCTGTTCTAGGAACGATACACTGTCTTCCCTCCCATGGGAAGGAGAGCTTCCTGGATGCCAGCATGTTATGTAGGAAAGCAGACCTTCAAGGACCAGCTTGAATATGAAAATATTCAATGATCATTTCATATTTTTTCTATTGCCCATCACACATTAACTGCCCTCCTCGCCACCGGTAATTCCGTGTTTCCTGGGATTCTGATCATCTCTAGCTACTGCCAGCCCTCTGCTCTGTGCACGGCACAGCAATGAAAGCAAAGGCGTTGATAGAAAGACATTTGGTGATTAAAAATTTAACTTTTTTCTTCGTATCATTTCCTATGTGTTGCATTATTCCTTTTTTCCAAACAGAAGCTTTCCTCCTAGAGGAAGGCTCGTAAGATTTAGCTAGAACGACTTACAAGGCTCTAGGTAGCTCAGAAGGCTCAGGGTTCCCAAGCACCCCCCGCCCCCACCGACTTAAAAACACAGATAACAACTGCAGAGGAGAGGAAATTGGGTGAGCTTTCTGAAAGTGGGGCAGGGAGCCCTTGGGATGCAGCTTTTGTGGGCTGTTAGCTTGCTGGAGTGGGCTTTCTGTTAGCAATCTCAGCAACACTCCTTCTCCAAGCAAGACTTGAATGGAATCGCGTCTGTGGTCATTCGTGCCCGATCTGGGTTGAGACATTTGTTGGTGATTACCCAAGGAAAGCCATGCAAAGATATGTATGGCATTATCCTGCACATCGGATGCATTGTACAAACCAAGCATTTCCATGGGTAAATACCATTTAACTAAGTTGGATGCTTACTTTGACCTAGATACCACTTCCCCTTTAAGAGCCCATCAACCCCTTCAGCTGGCCATGACTGAGGATGGCTGGTTATGCTTCCTTCCCCCGGCTTTGACTTCATTGTGATGATAACTTGAACAAGTTCAGTTGCCGAAGTGAGGCTGAGGAGAGAGCACACAGCCATGCAGCCTACTGCTCCCAGCTGCACGCACTGCGAACAGATGCAGCCTTTGTATCTCGATGTCTTGTCACCCAGACCTGTGTACCTGCAGGTGACTTGGGTTTTTTTTTTATATCCACAAAATCTACACAGGAGCAGTCTAAGCTACATGAAAGCTCTTTTGTGTAGCCACTATGTTACGTTTACAGCGTGATTTTTTTCTAAAAAAACCCAATGCTTGTTAGGGAGAACTGTTTTAGTATGCATCAGCAGATGTGTTGTCCTGTATGTGCATTCTTCTTAATTGTTACACAGACATTCTACAATGGCTTTTTTTTTTATCTTGAGAGTATTTTCCTATATAAGTACGAATAACTTTAAAATTGTTGTAATAAAAAAACTAAGGCCCACATGATCTGTGGCTAAAAAACAAGAGGCTATTGTATATTGGTTTGCTTTCCACAATATGTCTTGATTCACATAAAAAAAATATTTTGATTCATTGCTAAGAGTGGTACATGCTCATGATGCAAGCTATAAGAAGACCTGCATCGTGATTGTCAAGGGCCAGGGAACGGGGACCTTCAGGTACTACCCCACAGGTGGGAGGGGCGACCTGTGGCTTCTCAGCACTAGGTTACTGGCCTGAGAGACTGCTGTTTGCATTCTAAGTGGGACTGTTTGCCCACTTAGAATGGGAATCCCAAAAAGACTAATACTTGGATCACTAACATTTTGAGGTGTTCTACTTTCCACGTATTGAAAATAAAACAAAAAACCCTTTACATTCATATTTCATACATTTCTTAGAATTAATATCAAAATATGCTTGATATAAAAATGTGAATACTGCACACTTTTCTTACGGGTTGGACCCATTGTTTTAGAACATGGTTTCCAGGTATCCAGTCAGTAGAACTAGAGTAAGAGGATGATGGAAAGAACGTGGCCTCCTTGGCACTCAGGCTGAGCCACAAAGCACGGCACGCTGAATGAAGCCTTCTGCGCATGGGCACTCCAGCAGCTGTTTCATACACGACTTCCATCAGGACTGAGGAATGCCTGCCTGCATAGCTCTCTGCACTGACAAGTTCACCTCATGTGAAGGCAGAGGAAATTCAACAATGTTATCTAAAACATACAACGGGCATCAACTGATAGATTGTTAAATCAACTGTGTAAATAGTCTTAAGAAGATATTTAAAAACCAAATATTTTCCTTTGTCTAAACAATGAAATATGGAATTGCGTAGCTTTGCCATTTCCTCTCAGATTGTTTAGGGCTCTAACTACTTCTATTTCCTGGTGTTCTTCTCCCCCCTTCCAATAAGAACTGTAGAAAAATGAACATAAATCTAAACTTCGAAAAAAAAAAAACAGAATCATGTCTTACTTGTATGCATTATGCTTTATCCAAAGTCATGAACACAAGGCAAGGGTAGCAGGTTTCCATCTCAGGAGGCACTCACTTGCTTTAATTTTTTTTTAAAACTCTGAATTACATAAAAAGAATTAAGGGCTCTTTTATAACCTAATCTTTTCTAGCAATTTCCCAATCACATTCTTAAGCCAATACTAGCCATTATCCCTTTCCTCTCTTTCTCCATGCACAACATTATTCAAGATCATAAAGGTTTACTATTCCGCTGAGATGTCCAGGGACAGAACAAAACTTTGGAAGAATGCAGTATGTTAAGACACAATCCTTTTATATCATTAATATGCAGCGGAAACTCAAGCAAGAAAAGAATATAAAGTGCATTGAGAGTGATTTTGATATTAGACAGAGGACCACGAGGGAACAAGATGTGGGATTTCAAAAGCCAGAAACAATTGCTAGAAGGTGGGTGTTGTCCCTCTAAACAGATAAGCACAATTAAACTGTCAGTAGGAAGCTGGCCAGCTCAAATATGCCCGATGCTGTCTCCCTAACACAGCAAGAGTTTACCTACACTGACAGCATCAAATGAAGACAGACCCAAGTCTTACCAGCTGGCCTGTGGCGCAGGCTTTTCCAAGCCTTAACTTCATGTGTCCATTTTTACGTTAAAGTAAATATAAACCAAGCAATCCAATGGACGTGGCTAAAAGTTAAGTCCCAGACACTGCTTTTAACATTCCTTCAATATGAGTCAGGTGAGGTATCAGACCAAACTCTTCTAAGGGTCTTCTGTTTAGACATTCCACCCAACGTACAAAGCAGCCTCACCCAGACCTTTATGAAAGACCTCCCCTACCACCGTGCCCTTAGCCACTGATGCAGCCTGGTTTAATCATTTTTCCACAGTGACCTGGAAAAAAATACGCTGTTTAAGTCAGGCCATGCCATTTGTTAGCTTCGTGGAGGACATAAGAGACTAGAGCTCTCAAGAAGTAGGTATACTAGGCAGGGAAGCACCAACTAAGAAGACATATGCTCTCCAGACTGCCAAGAGGGTTTTGCTGCTTTCTGTTCACATCCTTGATTCAGCAACTAGCAGCCCACACAAAGGTCCTCCACCCAATTCTCCTAAATGCATATCTCAATATTTGCTCATCATCCATCTTTAGTGTTTTCATTTGATAACACCTCTAGATAAGTGGATGATAACACATCCGGTCAATGAGCAATGTTTAAAACAAATCTCAGCCAGCAGGAACAGGGCCTGGGTGCCTACCGTCACGTAAGCCTTTGGACTGGCTGGTGTTTTTTATAGATATCTACACTGGCTCATATTGTCAGCCTTTGTCCTTGAAGTTTCCAGTCAACTAATAAACCAAAGAGGAATAAACGCCACATTAGAACTGTGAATGCTCAATACCAGGATCTAAGATAAGCACTCTGTGAGCTGGGAAAAGGTATATTATAAACCACTGAAATAGTTTAGGAATAGTCATCCAGGAAAAGAAGACAGACAATTCACAGATGGAAAGTACAGATGGAAATTGAGCAGGCTGAGTCAGCTATTGACTTGAATAAATAAGACACTGTAGCCAAGCCTAAGTTTTACTTACTTCCACTGATAGATGAAAGATAAGCATTTTGAACATTCCTAATTTAATAAAACCTAGAAAGTTATATAATACTAAGGAACTAGAGAGCAGCAAATGGTATGACATAGACTCGTCTCAGTGACTCTATATGAAAACCAACTGAGCAAAGACAGAGTTATCACAAGCAAGGCATGCTCCAACAAGAGAATGCCTAATCAAAGGACTGGAGAGATGTCTCAATTAGTGAAAACACTTGCCACACAATCAGGAGGACCTGTGTCCAGATCCCCACAATCCATCTTAAGACTGGAGCCCTGGAGCGTCTGTAATTCCAGGGCTCATACAAGGAAATGGGAGGTGGAGACAGGAACACAACAAAGAAATCATGTCTCAAATAAGATGGAAGATGAGGGCCAGAATCCAAGGTTACAGAGTCCTGTAACCTCCATATACACACATGACACAAGCACATCTACATTCACACACACACACACACACACACACACACACACACACACACGCTTCTGAAAATCACACAGTGAAATAGGGCTCTACCAGAATGGTGGGTTGGAGGCAGTTTTCTGAACAGAGGAATATTGTCATTTATGAATCTCTTTAGCATAAAAAATTGGCAAATATATTCTATATAAAGTGTCTTCTAGGACTTCGGAATGACAAAAGGATGGATAATACTTATTTCTTTGGAAAGATATGTTGTTGAGTAGAGAAAGCAAGTCATGTGTACAAACAAGCAAGGCCCTGTATTTTAGATGGGTTGTTCTGCCTTAGAGATGCAGATGAAACTAAATCAAAGCCCCCCACACAAACTGAAAAGGAAACAGCGAATGCCTCTTGATAGAAAATCTTCAATGTGCGTCGCTTCTAATTCCAGTTTTCAGCAAGTTCTCGGAGTCCTGAGTGTTGACTGCTGTCACTGCCTTCTGCTGACTGCCACGTGTTGACACTGTGGGATTCTGTTCATTTGCTGTTGATCTCACAAAGCAACTCAGACATTTGTGTGTGATGAATATTTTCTGTTGGCCCCTTCAAATTGTCCTATCCCACCTGATTGCTCCAAACCACCTAATCTGGTCTGATCTACAGTTTAGGAGCCTGGAGGGAACATTCTACTCAATGATGGCCAGAATCACTGACTTCTAGGTGGGGGTGGAAAATGGAAGATGCTGGAAACATCACACATTGCACTAAAGTGAGCCAAAGAGAATGATGTGTCCAGGTCCCTCCCCGAGGAGCTGCGGCTTGTTGACTATATTTCCTGGCTCTCGGCTCCTTCCAAGTATCTGACCGTTCCATTCAACTGAATTTCTCCCTCTGCTTCCATCTGGCAATCTCTCTCTCTCTCTCTCTCTCTCTCTCTCTCTCTCTCTCTCTCTCTCTCTCTCTCTCTCTCTCCACCTCTCTCTCTCTCTCTCTCACCTCTCTCTCTCTCTCTCTCTCTCTCTCTCTCTCTCTCTCTCTCTCTCTCACTCTCTCTCTCTCTCTCCACCTCTCTCTCTCTCTCTCTCTCTCTCTCTACACCTCTCTCTCTCTCTCTCTTTCAAAATATATGAATCTGCTGTCCACGTTAGCTTTCCTAAACACTGTTCTTACCAATTCAATTCTATCATCTGTCTTTGATGACCAAATTCAATGGCATATGTTTCCTCCTAGGACCTTAATCACTATAATGAAGTATAGATGGTTCCTAAATATTTAAGTTATAATACTGAGGGCACCCTTAGTACGTGGAGTTTAACATGATTGACACATAGTTCAATTCTTAAAAGCCTTCTAATTAATTACAGCCCCTATGCCTTCCGTTCTCATCTCCTTCACAGGAGCTCTAGATATTTGTTAAAGTGCTTAGCCCTTCCCTTCCTGGAAGCTCCCTTCCCTTTATCTCCATGAGTAACACTTTCTAACCTGCCCCCCCCCCCCCCCCCCGTCTCTCTGGTGCTTTGTACTCTAATTTAGCTGTCTTCATCCTCTCCCCTGCATGGGCTCTGAGGTCTTCTCACTTCTCCAGACATTTTGCTAAACAAAGGCCTCTCTCTCTTGCCTCTAACTCACTTCCTTTTCTGATGATTCCTGGAGATGACACAACACCAGGGTGAGAGTTTTCTATCTACCATTAGGAAGGTTGGCTACAGTGCGTGAGGAGTGCGAGATGAAAGAGTTGGTGACATCAGGCTGCTTCTTTAAGCAAGTGACATTGACATCTGTATGTGTCAAAAGACAAACATGACTCAACCAAGTCAGTAATAGAAAGGCACTCAGAGAACTAAAAGAAAAAGCAACGGTGACACAGGAAGCAGGAGTCGTATGAATAGCGTTTGCACGACGGAAGTGACATTTCACAAGCCTCGTTCGACAACTTCCTTATGGAGAGATTCAGAGGAAGAAAACCCAGAGGCAGGAAGACCAGGATATGGCAAAAGCTAACTACAATCCAATCCACAATGTTAGCAAAACAAAAGAAAACGAGAACGATATAATAAGACCAAAAGGAAACTGAAAGATAGGTTTTATTATAGGTGATACTTCATAATTGACCATGGGTCACATAATGATAAAAACCACCATAAGTTGAAAAATATAGTAAGGTTAAAAAAAAAGTGTCGACCCCATTCCCTGTCATATGTCAAATGGTTACAGTTGGGACGGTGTCTTAGCTACTTTTCTGTTGTGATAGCAGAGATGTGAGGGGTAAGCTGAGGGTTGGAAGTCAAGGAAAGCTGGTAACTTTGGTTCAAACCCTTTAAGTTTAGCATCACATGTTGTGTCTAGGGGTGTAACTCAGTTGGTAGAGTGCTTACACAGCACTCACATAGCCCTGCATTCAGTCCCTGACACCACACAAACCAGATGCAAGGAAGCATAGGCTATCCCAGCAGTCAACAGGGAGAAGCAGAAGGCTCAGAAGTTTGAGGGCAGCTTCATCTACATAGTGAGCCTGAAGTCAGCCTGCAATGTATGAGAACAGGCCCCAAAAGGACGACTGTCACGTGTGCCCGTACTGTGATCATACGTGCCATTAAATAATGACAATATTCACAAAGTGGAGCTCACGATTGTCTATAGCTGCCTCACAGTGTGAAAATATTTGAGCAGAAAATGTGTTTCACATCAATGATGGGCAGAGAAAGGAGGGAGCTCCTGCATAGCATTCGAAAGGCCCTCGCTTGGAGCGCTGGCACTGTGGAGCAAAATGAAGGGTAAAAAGGAGAAAAGGAAGAAAAAGACAGCTCAGTCTTTCACAGAAGACAAGATTATTGGAAGAAAACAACTGTCTATTTGGGCATTTTAACCCTGATGAAACAGCAGGTCTTTCACTCCTGTTTGTAGAGAGTTCATGTCTCCATGAGCATCTTTCCTTATCACAGCAAGTCTCTTGTGATAGATGTATGTATTCATTTACTTGTTTATTTATTTGCTGAAGATTGAACCCAAACCCTCCCACATGCGAGACAGGCACCCTACTGCTGAGATATATCTCCCCAATCCCAGCAATGCTTTGTTTGGAACCAGGGTCTACGTTACCCACGTGCCCTGCTACTCCCTCCCTGCAGAGTTCAGGTAGTCCTTGAATTTCTGATCCTCCTGCATCAACCTCTGGGAAGCTGGGTTCACAGCCCCACACCACAGAGCTCTCCTGAATCTTTAGATGGAGAGTCTGAGCATCACTCCTCCAGCTCAGTTTGGGGAAACTTTCCAGAGTATACCAGACATCAAACAGGAGTCTGCCAAGTCTCCTCACTCACGCCTCGAGTTCCTTGCACTAGGACACACACCTCACACACCATCCAGTAAGTGTTTTTAAAGATAAAAGGAGGTGCCAGATGGTGGTGACACATGCATTGAATCCCAGCACTCAGGAGGCCGAGGCAGGCAGATCTCTGTGAGTTCAAGGCCATCCTGGTCTACAGAGTGAATTCCAGGACAGCCAGAGCTATTACACAGTGAAATCCTGTCTCAGAGTAAACAACAAAGATGAAAGTAGGCATGCCCTCTCTCAGCCAGAAATAGTACTTCTATTTCAGTCCCCACCGACAAGGCTGAGAGTACACTGACAAAGATGGGACAGGCCCAGGAGGACCGCTGCATGCATGCACTCAGTGCAGTGTGGCTAGCTGCACAAAACTGAGTGGGTCCACATTTCTTCTTATAAAGGCAAATGTCTCAGGGACTAGTGACAATAACAGTGGCTAGGGGGATTGAATGTCACATATTCCAGCAAATAACCTCCCCACCCCCATGCTCATGCAGGCAACTCTAAGTAAACTCAGTAGATCACACACAGAAACATAGAAATAGGAAGACACATTGTTAGGAAGGAGTTCTTAGGGGCAGAAGGAGTGGATGAGCCCGGGACACTGAACTTTACTATATCTATGCACAGAACTCTGGAAGAATTAAAAAAAAAATGAATTCAAATAGGTGTTTTTGATGGGCTGTGAAGTGACCTTTCAGATGACAGGAAGACAGAACTGCGCGATCAGGGTATGTGGTGTGGAACTTTCTCCACGCTCACTCCCCCCACATCTGCACTGCCCCTGGACGGTTCCTGGCTGCTCAGAGACACTTCTACTTTATGGCCGTGTCGATATTTCCTCTGAGGAAGGAAAACTGCTCTTCAAGTAGAGTCATAACCCAAAAGGGAAGCATCTGTTTGGCACAGAGAACCATTTGAAAGCTGGATTCAGAATCAGTGACTACAGCTGAAACCTCTGGGTGATTCTGCATAAGAACAAAAGCTGTCTCCAAGGGGACACCCCTGGTGCCCAGCTGAGTTAGGATATAGACAGACGATGGTTGCCACTTATAGAAATGTCATTGCATAAGTCATATGTGAAATCCAGGAACAAAATGGATCTCAATGGGAAGATAGATATGGTTAAAAGGTAAAATGTAACCCCCCCTAAAAAAAATAAGAAGGATAAAAGAATGAAGACATCTGATATCTCTCATAGCTGAGATCCTAAAATGGGAAACAGAGACCATAAATCTGAATATCACCAAAGTTCTTCCAACTTAAAACCGTATGTGTGAGCACACGTGTATGTAGCAGGTTGTTCACACGCAAATCCATCTATCTCCACCTTCTCCACTCAACCTCAAACGTTTCCTCTCAATTTTAGCCCACAAAACTCCACTCACAAAGGAAAGAAGTCTTTTTGTGCCCAGACTGATAAGATGTTTTAGTTTTAAAAGGCTTACAGTTGACCTGATTGAGTCTATGTTCATTGGCGGAAGATGAAAAATGATTTACATGTCTGTGAGACAAACGTGGGAAAGAAAAGACAATAATGAGTTGAAAGTTATTAAAACAGAAATTCATTTTTTAAATATAAGTGTACCCATCTTCAAAGCACCAGGCTGGCTCCTACAAACAGATCATTTTTATGACGTGTTTGATATGTATTAATTAATTTCCAATGTATAACTCACAGCCGTCTGAGCCATGCACACCTGCCAGTTAAAAATGATTGCCAGCTTAAAACAATGGCCATCACTGTCGACAGAATTCCAAACTAAAGTCTTTAATTATTTTCAAATTACTCCAACTGTGACTGATAAAGGGGGAAATAGAGAGAGATACTATTTAGCATGTGTATGAGTCATATCTAATACCCATTCATCAAGCAATTAATAAAAATCTATCCAGGCATGGTGGCAAACATCGGAAACCCTCATGTTCGGGTGGCAAAGGCAGAAGAATTTTCAGTTCAAGACCAACTCCTTGGTAAAAAAAAAAAAAAAACACTTTTCCCAAAGGAAAAAAAAAAAGAAATGAATAAAATTGTAACTAAATACGATTAGAAGAATAAAATTGGATTTGTGAGTGTAGGAACCACGTCAGAATGCCATTTGAAATCATTTCTTTAAAAAAGGAAAATCACCCTGTGTCATTAAAGTCCCCCAAAGCAACGGGGCAGCCTGGAACCAGCAATCTTTATTAGAACCAAGCTGAGGAATCACACTTCTCAAGTGTGTACATTAGGGAAAAAATGATTACGCCAATCAAGTGCTGATTCATACCGGAGCTATGACTATCGGCATTTCAAATAATTTATTACTTAATGATAAATTAGCCAATATAACAAATAGCTACCCCACAACAAATCCTTGCCAGGGAATCAGACTCTGCTTATGCTGACTAGCATTTGTTCAATCTGCTAAGTTCTAAGTTCACAGAGCAATTTTTTCACAGATAGCATCTCCTTAAATCTCCCTGGCAAATGTGGCCAGTGTGCTGCTTTGACACAGAGAACTCAAACCTGACAAAGTAACTGAGGCTTGACAGGAAAAGGGCTCACGAGGATCACTGACAGCTCAAGTCACCAAGACCTTCACCGGAGACAACTCGGAATGTTGCAGTTAAAAAGAGAGGTTCTAAATGTTTTAATTATTTGTGGCTAACAGACGGCCCAGAGATTTCTCAGTTGAGAATTATCAAGATGGTGGACATGAGATTAATAACACAATCACTAAATGTTGTCCTTCCTTCCAGTACTACATTGTCACTTACTGAAGTTTTTTAGAAGAAACATGGGTTGGGTCATTTCAACAACATAAAATTGCCAGGGATGGAGGTACACACTGGTCACCCCAGTACTTAGAAGGCTAAGGCACAAAAATCGCTATGGTTCACAGCCAGCCTGGCCAACACTGCAAGTTCTAAGCCAGCCAGGTCCACATAGCCCAGCACTCTCTCAACAGAAAACAAATAACAATAAATGAACAAACAAACAGCAAACTAACAATAGAAAAAAATTGTTTTCTCCTCATCCTTGAGGCCTGAAGTCATTGTGGAGCATGCCTTGTTTCTGGCGAGTCTTCTACACCATTCATGAACAGGACATCTGTCTGTATCTACAAATCCTCCCTCTGGACATTTGGCCCTCAGTTTCTTCTCTTAATGATGATGGTGGTTGTTCATGGAGCCCTTCCAATGGGCTGGCTCCTTTTAACTTCATGACCTCCTCAAAGACCCTTTTCCTAAGTAAGATTGCTTGCTAAGGTTAAGATCCCAGGACACAGGGACTTGAGAGACTGTTTGTTGTTAAGAGCACTGGCTTTTCTTGCAGAGGTCGTGGGTTTGATTTTACCTACAAAGTGGTGACTTACAACCGTGTGCAAGTCCAGTCCCAGGGGACCTAATGCCCTCTTCTGGCCTTCAGGGCACTGTTTGCATGCAGTGCAGAGACATGCATGCAAACAAAACACCCCTACAAATAAAAACAAAATTAAAAATAAAAGCTTTGTTAAGATGAACATACAAAACCTAGGGACACAATCATAGAACTAGTGCCCAGGAGCTGCTCACTGACTGCACAGAGCTCTACACCTTTGTCCCTCCCCAATGGAGTATCCTCATATCCAAGAAGATGAACACAAAGCTGAAAGATTAAATAAAACACCAAGTTAAGCAACAGCAAGCATACACCATGGCACACTCACAACCCTGCTTGTTTTCATCAAAACTACTCACGAGAGACAGTTCAAAAAGGAACCATGGTAGGAAGAATGTTGCTGTAGTTAAAAAGTTCCCAACCTACTGATTTCTCAATTGCTGGGAGGATTAATCTTTAGGAAACGTTTCCTCAATGGGTAATAAAAGTGTCAACAGGAATTTTGTTATATAAAAGAAAAGTTTTTCAATGACAAAGCAAAGTTAATACATCACATAAATACTAAAATGGGATAATATAAGGTTATGAATTTATGGCTGTACTATGAAGAAATGTAAATGACATGATCATCAAGGAAAGGAATAAACAGCTTTAAACTATATTCTTTTTGTTCTTACACTCTTTCTGCATATCCTAAGGTATCGCTTCATAGAGGGACAGAGGAATGCCCATCAGCTGACAACCACTGTTATAATGTCATGTTAAGAATTTACAGTAACATTCCTCCCTGAACCAAAGCTTCTTGATTTTAATAATAGATAGTTAGACTAAAATTTCAATATTGTATAACTCAAGTATCTGACTAGACTAACAATCAAAAATTAAGCAGTCACACCATTGAGAACGTTAGTGTGTGCAGGTTGAAGAGACAGCACATTTGGTATGAGGCCTGCTGTGCTCAGTGTGAGGACCCGAGATCAGATTTCTAGCATTCACATAAAGCTAGGCCCAGTGCTTTATCTGTAACCGTATGCTGGGAGGCAGAAATAGGCACATCACTCAAGTCAATTGACCAGCCATTCGAGCCATTGGTGAGCTTTGGCTTCAGTGAGAGATTCTATCTCCAGAAGTAAGAGAGTGCAGTAGAAGGCGACATAGGACATCAGCCCCTGGCCTCCACAGCCATGCACATGCCTATGTATAGACATACTCAAATGTGCAGGTGCATACACACACACACACACAGACACACACACAGGGACATGTACACACACGTCCTACATAAACAAAAAAATGTTTAGCAGTGCCATATTTCTTTAGAAGTGACCCTGGGAATGCTCTATATACAATTCCCTGAATGTGTGTGTGTGTGTGTGTGTGTGTGTGTGTGTGTGTGTGTGAAGGGTGTTGTTTGTTTTCAATCATGGTTCTGTTTGCCATTGTGTTGGTTTTTTTTTACAACATTCAAACAAATTAAATCTTTGGGAATGGATTAACAATGGTATTTTTCTATTACTTGTAATGACCGCTCAGAACACACCATCCTCTAAGGCCCAACGTGGACCTTCTCTCCGGCTATCTCTCTCTGCACTCCTCATGTAAGTAATCACAGAACCACAGATGGCCGTAATAAAACACCCTCTATTGGAAATGCCTTCCACTGTAACTAGACGTCATCCAAAGAGCTATTGCTTCTTTTGATGTTTATTTATAATCCTCAGACATCATGTGACAAAGCAGTTGTTAACATTAATTAGTTGACTTAATCATAAATTTCTCCAATGACAGGGAACACCATCTCAATGAAAGACTGGAATTACATAAAATCGTTAAACAGCAACAAAAGCAGAAGCGTGACTTGCCACCCACTTTTATTGACTGGAGTGGATGCTTTATCAAAGAAAACTGTCACAGGTTTATGATGTCTGTCAATTTTTAACCAGTAAGATAAATTTGTTTTCATTCTTTGTACTCAATTCTTCACTCACTATCTGCTCTCTGAAGTTCTTGGGTGTTTTAAAACTCAGAGTAAATATCCTGGAGAGATGATTGAGTAGTCAGATTGCTTATTTGGCAAACATGAGGACCTGAATTCAGATCCCAGACATCCATTATATGTGGCAGTGCTTTACAGGGTAGAAAGGCGGACCCTGAGCGGACTCCTAGCCAGCCAACATAATGAAAATGGTGTGATCCATGTTAGTGAAAAACCCTGTCTCGAAACTAAGATGGAGAGAAGTATAAGTAGACACCCATAGTTAATGTTTGTCTCCTACACAGGCACATGCAAGCACACCTATGCACAAGTACTCTAAGCACCAACACAAATAATAATAATAAAATGAACGTGTAAAAACGATCAGTGTATTCTGTTGCACTTATCTATTTGGTTTTGCAAATCCAAGCCTTTAATTATGATTGCTATATAATTAATGCATTGCCCTCTAGAGCAGCTGTCGCATGTGCTCCTATGCTATGTGGGTGGGAAAACTGTGGGATAAAATCTCTCTATGCATAGATCTAGCAGCAAATGTTACTGTGTCTCCTGATCATGGGGAAGACCAGAGTAGCTGCAGAGAAGGCAGGGTCACCACAAGGTGACTACCGTGGTAACCAATCAGAAGAGCTCTTGGGGGCCGGGGCAAAGATCAAAGAGTAACATCAATTCCCACCTATTCATTGGGGTTGAATAGGCCAGGTTATCAATTTTCTATTCCTCCCTGACAGTTGTTTATTCTTCCTGTTGGCTTGAACTACTGAACTGTGGCGATGTCTCAATACCTTACCTCACGCACTAAAACTTCTATGTGGCTGGCACACCCCTACTTACTACAGTTCTGAATAAGTCTGCCCAAGTTTGGAGTGTTGACTAAATGTCTCCAATGGCCTTGTCACAGAATGTGGATTTCTGTCCATTTGGAAGGCATAATATTGCCTTTCACAAAATTCCTGTATAATCCGAATGTTTTATCCCCCAAGCTAAATTAGCTAAGTTAATAATAGTTTTCAATGTAAATGAAGAGAGACACATACATTTATAGCTGTAACTTTTTTTAACTTTTATTCTTCTCTCTTATGTTACATCATAACCAGTTTCCCCCAAGCCCCACCCCTCCCAGTTCCTCCCCTTACCTCCCCCTTCTATCTCCCCAGAGCAGCTCCTCCTGCTTCCCTTTATAACAGAGGAAGGAAGGAAGGAAGGAAGGAAAAAAGGAAGGAAGGAAGGAAGGAAGGAAGGAAGGAAGGAAGGAAGGGAGGGAAGAAGGAAGGAAGGAAGGAAGTATCATTGGTTCTGAGTGTGACAGTGAATGTCTGAACCCAGCCACTGAGAAGTACAGGTAGGAGGATCCAGAGGAATTCTAGGTCACCCTCAGCTACATAATGAGATCAGGCCAATTCACACAAGGCCATGTCTCAAAATATACACATGAATAAACTATATGCAAATATAGAAAACTAAATGTTCTTAAACTGTTCATTAAAAGGATATCCTGTCAATAGCTCATGTCATCAGAATGTAACCACAATAATCCCATCAGTTGGCATCTACCAGGAGGGATGCTTATACAGATAAGCTCTCAAACTAAGAATTATTCTTACATTTAGATGTATTCCTAAAAACTTAGTAGATGAGAAATCTGAGCTCTGGAATGTTATATTCTGTTCACGGGCAAGCGTATGGAAATGGTGATATTCTCTAATAATAACCAGACAACAGTTAACTCACTCCAAAGCATCTTGGCAACAATTAATGGAATCTGACACTTCCTCAAGACAATGCACCAACATCTGCTAGAAAATTGCCATTGTAAATATAGAAAGCAATAACAGCTACAAATGCAGATATCACTGCCTGCCAGAACTATGCTGGGCCTGTCCTGCACAACTAACTATACAACTGTCCTTCTAGTCATGTGGAGTAAGAATCATCAACACCTTGCCCCTTCCCCAGCTCTCCTTCAACCCCATCTCACTTGCTAGGTAAGTGATTAAACTCTGGAAGTTTGCTACCCATTTGTTCTATTGATATACCCCAATGGCAAAATATTCTGAAAGGAGAGGTAAACAATTGTTTTTGTTTTGTTTTCCTTTTTTCCTCCTTTTTAATTTAAATTAGAGCAATCTTATTTTACATATCAATCCCAGTTCCCTCCCCCTCCCATCCTCCCCTGTCCCCCACCAACCCTCTCCCTCCCCCATCCCATTCCCTATCTACTCCCCAGGGAGAGTGGAAGTGCAAACTTGTGGATTAAACAATTGTTGGGAGTTTTGTTGTTGTTTTGTTTTTTACTCTTTGCTCTTTTGAAGGCCCAACACCCACCTCCCAATAAACACAGGGAAACGTATTATTACTTATAAATGCTCAACCTTAGCTTAGCCTATTTCCAGCCAGACTTTCTTAAATTATCCCATCTACATTGTGCCTCTGGCTTTCTCCTTTTTTCACTTCTGCAATCTTACTTTCACTCTTAGTCCATGGCTGGTTGGGTGTCTGGCCTTCTTTCCTTTCTCCTTGATCTCTCTTGCTTCCTGATCCCTCTTTCTATTTACTCTCTCTGCCTGCCAGTTCCTCCTTCTTCTTTTTTTTTTTTTTTTTTTCTGCCTTGCTATTGGTCATTCAGCTCTTTACTTGATCAATCAGGTGTTTTAGACAGGCAAAGTAACACAGCTTCACAGATTTAACAAACACAACATAAAAGAATATAACACATCTTTGCATCATTACAACTAATGTCCCACAGCAAGAACAAATGTAATACATCTTAAAATAATATTCTACAACAAACAATGGCTCCACAGTATCCTGGGCAAAAATCAATCAATGAGACAGTCTGCATGTGCGAGATGAAAAGTAGTTGTCCTAAATCTGAGAAGTCTGATAATGATAAATACTTTGATATCCTATCTCCCACATGATCCACTGAACTTTTCATTTGACCTATATTGCATCATCATGTCAGTTTTCTTCAGATCTTCATTACTTTATTATTTTTCTAGATTTTTATTACTATTTTCGTATCATGGATTGACTTGCTTAATTCATTCAGTTTCTCAGAAAATATTGAAGTCTTCTTTGAGTTATTTTACCATATTTATAACCATTCTTTTGAATTCTGCATCTGGAATTTCATCTAGGTCATTTTGATCAGAGTCATTAATATGGTATTGTCAGCTTGTGGAGGAGGACAATTGCCTTGGTGTAGTGAGATATTCACACACACACACACACACACACACACACATACACACACACACAAACACACACGCCAATTGGGTGTGGTCACAGGTGCAGATGTGACTGGTTAAAAGGATTGAATTGGGGCTCAGAAAGCCCCTTCTGGCCAAAGACAGCATCAGGGTGGCAGGGTCAGCATCCTTGGAGCTGGAGCCATGCGACAATCACATGTGTCCTGTGTAAGTTCCTTTTCCCCCAATAAACTCCACTTCATCTCTATACTGAGTCTAGTGAATCCTGATTTCCATGCCCACACCTGGGTTTGTCACATTGTTATTCAGAGGTGTCCAGAGACCCTAAGAACTAATGCAGACTGTTGCCTTTGCCATTGGTTTCCTGCCAGAACTTAATGGTAAGACCCTACTGCTGATGACATCATATACATTTGTCATAGGAAATAGAGAAATCTAGGTGGTACTCAAAAGAAAGCTTCCTCCTGCTTGCTAGCTTTCATAGTACTGGAAGATGCTATTCTGGCTGATGGTAGGAAAATCACCACCAGTCTCACCCAGCTGGGAAATCTGTGAACTGTTTCAAGACACACTTATAGATGCAATCACGGCATGAGTATTATGAAACTACCTAACACTTATGGATTTGGCTTGAAGCATCCTCCACAATAGGAAAGGCATGTCTATTTTATAAATGTGTACAAGAACCCATGGCTGGGGACAACACTAGTCCCAAGAATGAACCTCATACTATTATGTTGCTAAATGAGCATAGTATCAATCTAACTTCTAAATTTGTATCTCTCTGCAAATAGATCAGTGCACCCTTCAAAACTTTTCATCTAAATATCTTTGTGGGGTGGACAGTGTTTTACACAGAAACCGACAACTCATCAAGTGTAGAGAAGAAAGACTATGAAATGTCCAGCATGAATGGAACATCTACAGCACATCCCCTCTTTAAGGCCCAGTATCCACCGGGGAAGAGAGGTCAGATAGATTATAAGAGCTAGAGCAAAGGTGAGAGACTGAAAAAGAATTCTCTGATACAATAGGATTCCCACACCCATGAATACCCTGCTATACATGACCCACACAAGATCAAGCCATCATGGACTGTAAAGCATTCACAGGTCTCTGGCCCTAACTGAGAAGCTATAGACAGTTGATGGCTTCTGGGAAAGGGAGACTATATTATTTTCAAAAGGATGTGTGGTCTTAGGTAGGTTTGTCAGGCTCCAATGGATGGTGCCACACCTGAAGCATGTTGGCAGTACAAATTGGAGTCAGTGGGTTAGTAATTTAGGGACATGAAGTTTATCAGGGGAAGGTGAAAGTAGATCTTGGATGAGTTAAAAGGAGAATTTGGAGTGAACATGATCGAAATACATTGTATGCCATTAATATTGAAATATCATCTATTTAATTTTGCAATCAAAAGCTGTGAAAACTTGTTTATACAGAAGTCCTGAGAACGTAAGTGCCATTGTAAGTGCAACATCCATCTCTGAACTCAGAGTTATAGCGGTATGCTCAAGTAGCCCAAACAGATGACAATATGAGTAGCATCTCCCCTTGTTCGTGTGTGGGTTTGTTTTATTGACAGCCCTAGAAACTCTCCTGTCTTGCCATAGGATTTCTCACAGAGTGGTCAGAATCATCTACATGCCATAACAGCCCCAGCAAGACTCAGGTTCTGTCTTGGTCAGGTGGGTTTTACCTGGAAACTCTCTACCTAGGGATGGGAAACATGCACTTTGTAAGGGAGGACCAAGATGATGCAGATAGGGAGATGTGGGAAGAGAAAGCTCAGAGAAGAAGAGAAGAAACCACAAGACTCCTCACTGGTTATAGCAGTAGAGACACTTGGAATTTGAGGATCAGAATGTTGACGACCTAAGTTCTCAGTGTTTTGCCTCCTTGAGTGGATACTGCAGGCTACAGCTTTCCAGGAGTTCAGATGTTTGGCTGGGATGCCACTCGCCCAGACATTGTGGTACAGCTTACAGTTTAGAAATGGGTATCTCTAGGACAATCAAATTGTCACCATGCAATTTCAGGAAACTACATCTCTCTGACAATGAACTCAACAATACCTCGTGTGGTTCTGTTTCTACGAAAACAGCTTGGTGCTAAGCAGGCTTTTTAAATTATTTTTATTCTAGTATTTTCTTAGTCAGAGATGGTCACACTTTGTAAAAAGTGAACTTTTATATCTCCAACTTTCAAATTTTACTAGAGATTTCAAAAGTCATAAAAGTCCAACAGATTCTAATATTAGTGAAATGAATTCTTCTAGTCCTAATATCTTTTCTGGCAAGAAGACAAGATGAGAAGATAAAACTCACTAATGGAGAACATGTTTTTGGCCCATTTCACACAAAAAACACTGTTCTAAAAAGCTCTTTCTTCAAGGACCAAAAAAGAAAATCCTTTGGGTCTGTTCTTGGGAATTTTTAGTGGTTCCTTTGCTTGTTTGCTTTTTGACATGTAAATAAGTTTATGTAATTGTCTAAAGAGTCTTCAGACTTTTCTTTTTTTGAATTTTATGTTTTTATATAAATTTTATTTAAATTAGAAACAATCTTATTTTACATATCAATACCAGTTCCCACTCCCTCCCATGCCTCCCTCTGAGCCCCACCCCTACCCCAACCCCCCATCTACTCCCCAGAGAGGGTGAGTCCTTCCATGGGGGATCATCACACATTTGAATCTTCAGAGACTACTTAATTGTCTTTGAGGGAAGTCTTCATGAATTTAAGTAGAAATGCAGTGGCATTCAAGAATGTAAGCATTAACACCCACTCTGTGTGTGATGCTGTGACACAGGACAGGAAGGGATATTCCTTCGAGAGCTAGGGTCTGTGGAGTTGGGAAACATATTCAACCACTGTTACAAGCCACAGAAGGAAACAAGGAATTATCTAAGAGTATCCAAATGCTTTCTAAGGGGCAGGATAACACTATTGAAAGTTGATGTCAAAAAAATTTAAAAGAGGAGATTGATATGGGTGGTAAGGAGATAACACAGAAGTAAATTAACCAGAAGATAGATAGATGATAGACAGACAGATAGATATTGATGACAGGTGGATAGATAGATATAGATAGATAGATAGATAGATAGATAGATAGATAGATAGATAGATATGATAATGGATGATATAAGTAGATATTGGATAGATATAAACATAGACACATGTGAAATAACAGACATGAGTCAGCAAGATAGTTCAGTAGGTGACAGTATTTTCCACTCAGTAATGTTCAATCCCTGAAAGTGATATAAAGGTGGAAAGAGGGGAAGAGAGAGGAGTCAGAGACATGTCTGAGTGCAGCGTGCTCTTGCAGAGGACACCCTGGTGAGTTCGGTTCCCAGCAACCACACTGGATGTTTCAGGATGGGGTCCCTGGGTGTGAATGGAACTGGGATGGGACATATTTCCCAGATGAGCAGCTATGCTGTAGGAGCAAGAGCTAAGGAGGACCATGAAGACAGCGGCAAGCATCATGAACACCGTGGAAACACGTTTAAAGGCAGGATTTCTGTTGCTGGTTCCTAAAGTCTTTGTTTGGTTGACTCCTAGGACAGGTCAAGAATATAGTCAGTTTGGAAATTGATTTTGGAAGAAAATGAGTTAACATTTGCCGATAGGTTAAAGCCTGGATTTGAGAAAATGAGGACAAATAACCATAACTCTAAACTTTAAAGGCTTAAGAACTGAATGGGGGTGGAAAACATATCATTTAGTGATAGTGTTTTCTTCAACTTTTGCTGAGTAACAACTCATCCCCAACTCAGTAGCTTGATGGTGACTTGTTTTTTTCAAGGGTTGTTGCTCTTCAATTTTCCTTCAGACCACCCAAGTCAGCTGAGAGATGGAAGAGGTTGAGTACCATAGGGCAGTCTTACCTTCATGAATGATGGCTGGCAGGCTGCAGGGTGAGACACCCTTGTCCCCCTCTGAGCTATGCCAAGCTACCTGGTCTGGCTCTGTGAGGTCTGTGTTAAAATCTGTGGGAAAACTATTCATTCACACACATCTATATATGATTGAATGCTGTGGAACAGAATATTACTTTAACTACGTAAAGATGTGTTGTATTTGTTTATGCTACATTTGTTTAACAATGTAAAAACGTGTTTCTTTGCCTGCCTAAGGCACCTGAATGGTCTATTAAAACACTGAGAGGCCAATAGAGAGATACACAGGGCTGGTTGGCAAAGAGAATAAGTAGGAGGAGAAATCTAGGCTGGTGGGGGGGGGGAAGAGAATGAGGGAGAAAGAGAGGGAGAAACCCTAGGCCAGACACCAGCCAGCCTGACATGGAGTAGGACATACAGAATGAAAGAGTAAACGCCGAGGAATGTAGATGAAGGGAATCAGGTGAAAATAAGTGTAATAATCAGCGGGGACAAGCATAAGATAAGGATGAGTATTCATAACCAAGATGAGGATGAGTATCATAACTAAGATAAGGATGAGTATCATAACTAAGATAAGGATGAGTATTCATCACTAATAATAAGACTCCATGTCATGATTTGGGGGTTGGTGACCCAAAAGATTGCCTGCTACAATTGAATCTATGATTTGTCAGAATAGACTAATCGAAATAGAAACAGTCTTATTTGTTAAAATATTTTAAAACAGAAACATGTCTGTCCCTTTGACGACTTTTTTTTCTTACTATTACTAAACGAACTTCAATTGACATAAATATAGATAACATGAAATTTGCCATTTTAGCTTTTTTATGTGTCTAGTTCTATAGCAGTGAGTACATTCACAGTGTATGAGGCTGTCACCACACCTACACAGAATATCTGTCATCTTGCAAAGGGAGGATGTAATCCAGGCATGACAGTTCACTTCTGTAATCCTGGAACTTTGCAGGCTGAGACCAGAGAGTTGTTGTGAGTTCAAGAGTGAAAACCTGTCTAAAAAAATAAATGCCAGCTGTTTCTGTGGGTTTCCCCAAAATGATCTGGACCTTTTTGCTCATATTATCTCTCCTCCCTCTCTACAACTGTGGATCCCCACATCTGCCTCCATCAGTCACTGGATGAAGGTTCTATTATGACAATTAAGGTAGTCACTAATATAATTACAGAGGAAGGGCAGTTTATTTTGTTTTATTTTTACAGATAAGATCTCTCTATGTAAAGCTCTGGCTATCCTGGAACTCACTCAAAAGAAAATAAAGAAACAAAACAGAAACCCAAAGTTCTGTGCCCATTAAACAATAAACAGCATTCCCTCCCCTACGGCACCAGTCAAACACAATCACACTAAGCTTAGCATCTTATACAGGCAGGATCAGATAAAGCATCTACCCTTCTGTGGCTATTTCACTTAGCACAATGTCCTGAATGCCAGTCGGCGTGTCAGTATGTATCAAAACTATCTTAATGAAGACTAGATAATAAAAAATAAAACGATACAATGTATCATGCTTGCTTCCTAATTGATATGATATAATCAAGAAGGGATATTAAGTCAAAGTTCTTGAACAAAGAAGGTGAACTGGAGGGCTGGAGCGATGGCTCTGAAGATAAGAGCGCTTGCTATTCTTCCAGAGGACCTTGGCTCAGTTCCCAGCACTCACGTGACCGTACACATTGCCCATTTCCGCAGTTTTCAGAGGGTATACTGCCCTCTTCTGGCCTCCGTAGTTAATGCACACACAAAGTGCATACTCATGCAGGTGCAATGTGCGCATAAAATAAAGGTAAATTTATCTTTTTAAAACCAAAGTGCAATGGGTTAAGATAATCTCCAATACAGTCTATCTGTTGTACAGAAAAAGTGGCGATATTCAAGTAAAAATTGTAGATGGATCCTTTGACTTGATTGCAAAATATGTAAAAGATATCTTCTAAATTCCCCTGTTCATTTTCTAAATGCTACTTTGCATTGTATTTAATAACTATTTAGGTAAGTCTGTTAATGGATTCGTAAAAACGCATGTAATTACTATGTAAAAAAATTTTCTAAATCATATTCTGAATGTCCCTTTTTCTACCTCCCTTAGAAATAAAAGATTAAGAAAATAATGTAAGTATCAATGTTTGTCTGCAACATGACACCTTTGACTAATAGGCAATAGCCAAACTAGTGAGGAAATTAAATGTGGTTGTTGTTTATAGGGCTCTGGTAACTTATTGCCAGCAAGCCAAAGAATCTTAGAAGACAGAAGATTTAAAATATATCTTTCTTGGTATTAAGTTATCAGAATATGGGTGTGGAAAATATGATTTAAAACTAAAAGGAAATTTAAACTCAGGTATTGTATCAAGCTTGGGATATGTCTTGAGAGTTTAGACACATGAAAAATGTGCCTGAGACAGTGCTAACTGATAGCTGAATGACTAGATAACTGTATGTTGTCCTGTGTAAACAATTCATTCCAGGGATCCAAGCTGCATAGTTTCCCACATGCAAGATCCAACTCTACTGACATGGACACCAAGTCAGCCCATGAACAATGGTCTCACAGATAGCAAATGTCAAAGGGCGGTCTTGGAAGGGTTTGCTTCTTTCAGTTCACTGAAACCAAGATTAAATGGATATCCTACACTTAAAAATAATAAACAGTGCAGCAAAAACTAGACAGTATGAACGATGTAAATGGTTAATCCTCTGCCTTCCTCTTTTCATGTATAACTTACAACTTCTCCTAGATTAGAATTTGAGGAAAAAAGATGTGTTTATTATGATTACTTCTGTAACATCTGAATTTACTAAATGTTTAAATTTTGAATTGGAACTAATTCTAAGTGCCTTCCAGCCATCCTGACCTAAGCTGTACCCACAGGCACCTACTCAGTGAGGGCACTGCCCAGCACACAATGATTACTCACTAGCCTAGAGCGGCTAATCTGAACCACCCTGCCCATTTTTCTCGGTTTTCCTTATTTCTTCCTCCCATATCTGTTGTGTGCGTTTGTTAGGGACTTCTTGATTTACTGATTCTGCAACTGTGCTGTACCACTCTATAGCTTTTAAAGTACATTGTTGGCAGAGTGTGGTGTCCCACACCTGCAATTCCAGCACTTGAGAGGTAGAGGCAGAAAAACTGGGAGCCCAAGATCATGTCCAGTTACCAACTGAGTTCAAACCTGGCCTGTGCTATGTGAGATACTGTCTCAAAACAGGTGGTGGGAGCTGCATGCCGCCTTCTGTATTCGCCATTGCTCTCCTGAGTTGATCAGTCCCTTCTCTGTGGTGCCTCTGCTTCCTCTCCCCTCCTGCTTCTCCCTCTACTCCTTCCTCCCTGTCTCTGCTCTTTTCTTCCTCCTATTTATCCTCTCTCCCTCTTTTGAGTCCTGTTTCTGCTCATCTCCTCCCTCTTTTCCTCCACTTCCTTCTCTCTCCACTCCCTCTCCTCTTTTCCTGTTCCTTTCCCTACCCCCTCCTGCTCCCTCCCTCCCCCTCCTCTTCTCCCCTCCCCTCTCTTCCCCCTCCCCCTCCTCTTCCCCCGCCCCTTACTCCCTCCCCCTCCTCTTCCTCCCTCCCCCTCTTCTTTCCCCCTCCCTTTCTTCTTCCTCCCTCCCCCTCTTCTTCCTCCCCTCTCCCTCCCCCTCCTCTACCCCCTACCCTCCTCTTTCCCCTCCCCCTCCTCTTCCTCCCTCCCCCTCCTCTTCCCCCCTCCCCCTCCTCTTCCCCTCCTCTTCCTGCTCTTTCTCCCTCCCCCCTCCCCCCTCCCCCCTCCCCCTCCTCCCCCTGCTCTTCCCCTCCCCCCTCCTCCCCCTGCTCTTCCCCTCCCCCTCCTCCCCCTCTCCCCCTCTCCCTCCTCCCCCTCCTCTTCCCCCTCCCCTCCTCTTCCCCTCCCTCCCCCTCCTCTTCCTGCTCTTTCCCCCTCCCCCTCCCCCCTCCCCCTCCTCCCCCTGCTCTTCCCCTCCCTCCTCCTCTCCCTGCTCTTCCCCTCCCCCCTCCTCTCTCTGCTCTTTATCTCCTCTCTCTCCTGATTCCATGGCCTGCCTTTCAATCCACTCTTCCTCAGAGCTTTTGCATCACTACTCTTCCCAAAGCTCCTGGCTTCTCTTCTGGGCTCCTCTCCTTCAGGATGCTCTGAGGTTCACTCTATGAAATGTCTCTGCAAAAAAAGATCGTCTCCCCAGGACATGGGACACCCTCTCACCCTTTTCTCTTCCCAGCAAACTGCCCCATTTCTAGAACAAACTAGTGGCAGCACATATGACAAAAGTTTGGGGGCGTTTACGTTGTCTCACAAAAGCCCTTGGATGACTCACAGCCTGAGTTTGTCAAATGAGACTGACAAATGAGAGGTTTTAATTTTGACCCCGTGCTTCATTCCTGCCCTGTCACTGTCACACTGATGACTCTTAGAATGCTCCAAAAGGCAAGAGAAGACACAAGCCAGGGAGCTGCACATTTCCAAATGAGCAAATATTGCACATATTTGAGAAAAACCGTATTGAATTAGTTTACAAATGTTTGAGTCCTGTGACGATCTCCAGAGGAGGAAAAGAGATAACCTCTGACCATAAGAATGCAACACTCTGTCCATGACGTCACTGTGCTTAGTACACCCTTTACAGATTAACACTTTCCTCTGGGGCAAATTTTACTGAGGAAAGACCATATAGATGCACAGATTAAGATACACGTGACAAGATTAATACTGGTCAATATATTTTATTCTGGGAGAACTCGCTTACATGAGCTTACAGGCGGCTCTCTGTGACCCAACAAGCACCAAGAGAGCGCGAACTACCCCAGACCTAGCCTTTCCCGGTCAAGTCCGCCACCTGTGACCATGCCCAATCGGCCGTGGTCAGAGCAACAGGTGAGGGGGGAATATCTCACTACAAGATCATTATGTATGTATGTATGTATGTATGTATGTATGTATGTATGTATGTATTTAACCCATGAATAAAACCGAAGTTGTAAGCAGTCCATATATCAGCACTCCAAATTTGAAATCTAAACAAGTTTCACATTTTTGCTCATTTTTAAAGTTGTCCCTGTGACACAGGAATGCACTTGCTTGTTTGAATGCATTTGACATGGAAAGTATACTGTAGGAATCTTGTGGTAACTGATAACACAATCATCCACAAATTACTAAGACCTTAGCTATTCCCACTCAGCCCATTAAGAGGTCCGTCTTGGCTGTCGGACTTGGGTGTCAACACTTACCTGCCTCCTTCTGTTTCCCAATTTTCTCACCATTTTCGTAAAACAGTCTGTTCAGTGACACCCACAGAAGTGCTGAGCACTGAGTGCTCTCAGAGAGCATTCTCACTTAGTTGTCAAAGTGTTCTTATCAAGGAGGCTTTACCATCCCCTATCCACAGAGAACTAAGGCTTCCTCCAATGTCTTAAACCAAACAGGCAACTGAGCCAGGACTTGAGACCTATCATGACTATTTCAAAAGCTGGATGCTAGAATGACCAATGATAGGATATGAGGGCAAAAAAATAATTGGTGCTTTTGAGTCAATGGCTCAAGGAAGGAAATAATACTGCTGTTTGCTAATTGTTTGTCAAATTGGAAATATCTGTCTCCTAGTATTTGTTTATACCCACAGATCAGTGCTACTCTCAACCTTGGTGAGAGAACTTTCTTTTGGCTGTGGGTAGCTATCCCCGCTGAGGCTTATACTTGGCCAAGATGCAGAGATAAAAGATTGCTCATTTCTCAGCTTTAAACAAGTCACCCGTATCAAGCCCCTCACCCATCCAAGTTCAGGGAACATTCTGGAAGAGAGAACAGAAATAATGTAAGAGCCTACAGATTGGGGAGGAATGTTGTGACATGCTTTCCTCTAGATAATGGCATGGCCACTGAACTCATGAACACAGCAGTATAGTTACCCACACAGGACCAGGCAGGCTTCCAGCATGGGTGCAGGAGGGGCTCCTAGCTATAGAGCAATTGCTAATTGGTGGATTTTGCTAGGGTGAGGGGGGGAGTTAGTTGTCTCCTGAGATATGGCTGCTGTAAACCACCCACGTGCTGATGGAAGGTCCCATATCCACATTTCTGCTGGTAGCACTAACTGGACCCGTTCTAACTGGACCCGTTGTGTGATTGTGGGGGTAAGAAAGAGTCTGCGAAGACAGGAGAGGCATGTGTTGGGAAAGATAGGAGGAGTGGAAGGAGGAAATTGGGCTTGATATGATCAAGAGATGCCATTGTCTGTGATCCGAGCCAATACATACACGACTGGGTAGATCTTATTTATGTACTCGACCATATATCTTATACTGAGCTATTGATTAAAACCATCAGTTGAAATAGAAATAGCAACTCAAAGCTAATGGAAATGTAAAAATATTAATAACTCTCCAAAAGGAAAGAAGGATTAATTTGTTTGTGATACAAAGAAGCATCTAGAAGGCTACTAGAGGTCTGGTTGATGAAATAAAAGAAATAAATAAATTCTGTGAGGAGCATTTGCCATGGGTGAGCCCGTGTGAAGCCCAGATGAAACACTATTTCTATGAGATAGAAAGTCTTCTAGTGACCCAACAAGAATTCACTAATACTAAAAACATCCCAACAGGCTTAGGGTCATCAGATCACATGCAGGCTCTGGTAGAAGCTAACCCAGAGGTGAAACAGACTCCAGCCAGGAAGGCACAGAAACTATTCAGATGGAGATGTTGTTAACATATCTCAGTAGTGGGGTAAAATTCTGGAAGTTGGAATATCCTGCTTTGCTCTGTAGAGCATCGTTGTTCAGAACACACACACACACACACACATACACACACACACACACACACACACAAACACACCCTACTTCATAACCCACCTTCAATATTTTTACCTCTCACTTCATCAGAATTTCTCTTTTCCCAACTCCAGCATAATGATGTCTTTTTCCAAGTGTCCAAATCTGGGCTTTTGAATTCAATATTGCCTTGTGTCAACAACAGTTAAAATTTTCATAAGATACTTTAACTTTTATGAGAAGAAAGTAGAGAACTGTTACTCTTAGCCAAAGGCCTGCCATTTTCTCTCTTTGATCACAGAGTTCCAGGACAAAGAAGCTGGACTGCAAGCAACTGTTCCAAGGTGAGGTTCGAGCCACACAATCCCCACTGAGAACGCACAGCCACTGCACTTGGCGCCTGTGCCTAGCGTTGAGCTTTCCACATGGCTTAGCGATTGAAGATGAACAGAGATGACTCTTAAGCTATTAAACAGCAAGGCGGCTCTTTTCAATCTGCTTCACAAAATTACAAGTTAGTTAATTTTTGCATAATAACTGTTAACATTATTTGCAATGGTGGCCATCAAGCCCAGAACTCTGGGTGTGGTCCACCCAGCTTCCCCTAAGAGCTGCAATCCCCAATCCTAAAACCGCCTTAGATTCTCCCCCTTTCTTATTCATAAATGTAACTGGAGTACTTTATTAACTTTGCCTCATGTGTCAATGTATTTATTGATTGTCTGTTGCTCTGATAAAACACCTTGGCCAAGGCAACGTACAGAAGAGAGGCTTTATTTTGGTCTGCAGTTCCAGGGACATGAACCCCTTGCGGCGTGACATACAGAAGAGAGGAATGAAGTAGCAGGAAGCTGAGCTATCCCATCTTCCAGGAAAAAAGCGTGGAGCCGGGAGTGAGCTAGAAATGAAGTGAGCCTTTGACCCTCAAAGCCTGATGTACTTCCTCCAGCCACGCTGTACCTCCCAAGCCTCCACAACAGCGACACCTACTGGGAAGCCAGTGTTCCAACACTAGAGACCATGGAGGACATTTCACAGTTAAACCAGCACAGTAACGCCCAGGAACTCCCTCTAAGAACTCCATTTCCATCACAGCTGAAACTTTTAAAAACGATAATGATCCACGGCAGCACCCATATGTAGCCCCAACTACTTCAGGAGGCTACGCTGGGAAGATCATTTGAGCCTGAGAGTTCAAATACTTACAAAGACCCCCTCTGAAAATCAACAAATGGAAACGGGAGAGATGCATGTCAGAGGACCTGCAACCAGAGCCCCAGTTTATAACCGCCAGGGGTGGCAAGACACCTGCCATGCCAGAGCTGGGAGGGAGGGAGAGGAAGGCACCTGGGGCTCACCGGCCAGTAAGTCTGGGTGATTGGTGAGCTCTACATTGAACGAGAGACACTGAATGAAAAATACAAAGTACTGAGCAATAGAAAAAGAAGTACACGCCACTGTTAACCTCCGGCCTCCACAACATGTCCACAGGACACACATACACACCACAATGAACAAATAAATAATTCGCTAAAACGTTTGCTTTATTTACCGATGTAAAATCCTTCTGTGAATTATTAAAATGTGAATTAAGTGTTATAATACTGCCCTACTAGACAGAGTTAAAACCATACTTGGTAGCTGTAGCTGACGTTGTGCTTACAGAATGCGGTGCCCTGAACCCCTAAACCAACTCATTCGGCATCCGCAGTCTTCATAGGTTTTGCCATGAGGGACAGGAGTCTCATGAGCCACTGGTCTTCACCAGAAAACTCGTTTTCCTTCTAGCAATGGCTAAGTGTAGCATAGAAAGATACAATCATTTTTCAAACATTCCATATCAGAATATATCACAACAATTATTCACACCAGGTTTAGGGAAGACGTTTTAAGTAACTTGGGAGATCTAAAAATGTCTTAGCCAAAAAAGGAGAAGAAGAGGAGGAGGAGGAGGGGGAGGGGTCACTTCAGAGTAAGGATTTAAGCATCCCCTCCTTAGTCGGGTTTTTCAGATGAGGAAGTTTGACCCAGACAGTCCTCACAGCTTTAGACTGAACCACCAGGAGGCTTTTTCATTAAATAATTCAAAAATTCAAACATTATGAAACAACACAGATTTTATTCTTACATATGGTAAGGTCAGGTTCCTGAGCATCTGTGTGACCTGTGCCAGGCAGGTCACCTCTCTGGGCTTGAATGGTGTTGTGTCTAAAGCAGAGGTGTCACCACACTTATGACTTAGGATTAAATAAGATAATGTGAGGATATTGTTTACTAAAGTGCCTGGAACAAAATAAATGATATTTTACCTAACGCTATATGATTTTAATGAAGATATGCTGACAGGTTTAAATCACCAGGTTAATGAAATTGTTATATATTTTAAGTAAAATTATTAAGCTGATCATGTCTTACTTTTTAATATGTCCCTTAATAACAAAAACTGATTGACATTAAAACATAAAATCTAAGCAAAAAAGACCGGATAGATGCAAAGGATGCCATACAAAGAGCTCAAACAACCCATGCTCTTCTACCCATTGCCATTAACACCCTGAGGGAAGAGCATGAGTTCATCAGGGCTGGCTCTAGACACAGATGTAACAGCATGAAGCAAAAGCCCAGAACTGAGTTCTAGAACAGCATCTGCTGTGGCTTGGATGAAAAATGTCCCCCAGCCGGGCAGTGGTGGCGCATGCCTTTAATCCCAGCACTTAGGAGGCAGAGGCAGGCTTATCTCTGTGAGTTTAAGGCCAGCCTGGTCTAGAGAGTGAGTTCTAGGTCAGGCTCAAAAGCAATACAGAGAAACCCTGTCTCGAAAAAAAAGAAATTAAGAAATAAAGAAAGAAAGAAAGAAAGAAAGAAAGAAAGGAAGAAAGAAAGAAAGAAGAAAGGAAGGAAGAAGGAAGAAAGGAAGGAAGGAAGGAAGGAAGAAAGAAAGAAGGAAGAAGGAAGAAAGGAAGGAAGGAAGAAAGAAAGAAAGAAGGAAGAAGGAAGAAGGAAGGAAGGAAGGAAGGAAGGAAGGAAGGAAGGAAGGAAGGAAGGAAGATGTCCCCAAGGCTCATGTATTTAAACATATTTGGTCCCCAATGGGTGGCACTGTCTGGGAGATTACTGAATTTTTAAAATGACAGCCATGCTAGAGAGAGTATGTCACTTTGGAGGGGTTATGGAGGACTTTAAGAGTTTAGCTGCTGATGCTCTGTCCTTCTTGTATGCTACTTAGATGTGGACTCTCAACTTTCTGTCTTTGCAGTTGTTATGACCAACTAGCTCTCTGGAACTTTAAGCCAAAATAACTTCTACTTTAAGTTGTTTTTGGTCGTGGTATTTTACCACAGGACCAGAAAAGCAATAGATACAGAAGCCTTCTCAGACCTCAGTCACTCCTTATATAGGAAGATTTTAACAAGGTGAATTGTGCAACTTCTAGCAAGAACCAATACATACTACAAGACGCCACCTGAGACAGGGAGATGGCTTAGTGAGCAAAGGAACTTGCCACCAAAGCTGATGACCTAAGTAAGTTCACATACACCTGGAACTCACATAGTAGGAGGAGAGAACTGCCCTCTGCCCGCCACACACGTGTTGTATGTAGCACTCAGACCACCACCCCAACACACACAACATATACAAATAGATGTAATATTAATGTTACTTATACATGTGGCCCAAGTTATGAGACCAAAGTGTGAATGGGTATATCTAGGTAAAAATACATTTTCATGATTTAATCTGTAGAGAACATCTTACACTATTTCTCGTCAAACTCTTTGCATATTATCGCATTTTATTCTCAGGCCAACACTGATGTAGGAAAGCTTGTCTTGCTGAGCACATCTGAGAGCAACTGTGATCCCAAGAATTACATAGCTGGTGATGAGCGAAACAGGCAGTCCTGACCAAAGATTTCCATGCCTCATACACGCAAAGGGTTGTGTTCAGCCATGAAAATGGATGGAGATGTGCCGTTTATAGGAAAATAGATTCAATTGGAGTCCATCATATTAAGTGACTAAGCAGTCTCAGAAAGACAAATGTCACATGCTCTCTGTCACCTGTGTGCCGTTCCTAGACTCTATAAGTCACATGCGTGTAGATTATATGAATGTTGAAATAAAATTGTCTTGGCCACAAAGGGACTAAGGAGGGTGGTGGGGTCTGGACAGGGGATAATGTGGGCAGTATAAACTCATATGAAAACAGTCTTATGCAAAGGTATATAATAAAAAATCATTTAAGCTTTCCTATCCCTTAAACCATGAGACTATTATCATCATCAATTAGCAAATGTTGGGGCTGAGGAGATGGATCCTTGGTTAACAGCAAGCACTGGTCTACCAGAGGACTCCAATCTGGCTCCCAACTCCCATGCCGGGAGGCTCAATCAATCACTTGTAAACCCAGATCTTAGGGAGTCCAACAACCCTGACCTCTGCAGACACCGGCACCTGCGTGTACACACCTACACACAAGTGTACAAAAGTAACATAAAAATAAATCTTTTTAATCATTGTCAAATACATAAAAACTGAACCACCCAACAAAATGCGTGTTTTGACATACTTAGAATCACATATGTTGTAAGATACATAAAACCGCATGTCTGACCTTAGCAGAAAGCTATAGTTATTGTCAGCTTCATGTTAACTGAAAACATAAACTAACAAAACTTTCAGTTTTGTTATCAAGCACCTTCAAAGTAATGAAGGCTATAACCGGTGTGACTAAAGGTTCTTTTAAATTGTCATTTAATAAAATATTTAATAATCACTAGTTACCTTTTAAGACTCAAGAGGCTTTGTTATTTTTCTAGTGCAACATAAAAAAAAAAAACATGATTACGGGTACATCATATAATTTTGTCTCGCATTTTTTAAATGGCCTGTGCTAATTGGGCCTGATGGCATATATCTGAAATCCCAGCACTAGACAGGAGGTAGGAAAAGAAGAAGACCATGCTCGGTTGCATCCTCGGTAACGAGTTCAAGGCCAGCCTGAGCTATGTGAAACAATGTCTGAAAACTGAAGACCAACAGCAACAAAAAGCAACCTTTGCTTGGAAGTGTCCCTTTAAGGAAATCTGCAAGTGTGACTGAACAGAATAAAACAGACCCTGCGACTGTACTTTAACACTAGGGTAGGCTGCACTGATGTCAAAGCTTATCGCTACCCACCCTGAGAGATAATGTGTTTCCCAAGGCACCAGGGCAATAAATCCTCTGTGAGGAAAGCCATTTCCCCCTGTGTATCTTGCATAGCTGGGATTAGGAGAAAGCAGGCAAGAATCCTAGGCAGAGGACAACTTCTGGGGTGAGTGTTCTCGGCCTTGGCTGTGAGCTCTGGACAGTGCTCAAGAAGATACTCGAGCTTTTCCAGAAAGCCATGCATGGATATTTGTCCAGCCACAGACGACCCAGCTGAGGCAGAGAAGAGAGACGGAGGTGATAAGGTCAGCTAGGAGATTGGTGAGACTCCAGTCCAAGGTCCCGCGGACACCCGGCCCACTAAAAACGGCGTGAAAGCTTAAAATCTCACAGACTGGGATAGGGATTCTCCCTCCTCAGTGTGTTCACCAGCAGGACTTAAACAAGTTGTCCTCTTCGTGTGCTGATAACTCGTGTGTGTCAGTTATCGTCTGTAAGATGAGACAGTGCCTCCTAGGGTTCCCGGAGATTAACTGACTCACCGAGGATAGCTCCAGATGATGGACCCCCGTAAATGTTGACTGTCTGCCTCCTGGAGTTCCAAGTCCTTCATCTAGGAAATGGAGAAAACAGAACACCCTCGTGAGGTTGTCTTGGGTGTCTTCATACACACATACATTATATATGCAGATATATGCGCGGCACACACACACACACACACACACACACACACACACATATATAATTATGTGAATGCTTGTGTTGTCTCTGTGCAGTGATGAGTATAGGTGTCCACTGAGGACAGAAGCATCTAAGCAGCCATGTTTTATCCAGCATGAGTGCTGTAAGCCAGACGTGGGTTCTCTCCATGAGCAATACACACTCCTAACCAGTGACCCATCTCTCCAGCCTGCAGGAAATGCATGTCATTGTGATGGCGGTGGCTTTTATTATTTCTATGCATACATCATTTGGGGTCTGGCTATCACATCACATTCTAGAATATTACATGAAAACAATACACTGGGTTACTCTCTCCATACAGAATGGCAAGGTGTAGGAAAAGCCTAGAATTCAACTCCTCCCTTGCCTAAGCAGCAGAAGACACTCTTCTCAGACTAAGGAAGTAAAACACTGATGCGAACTTAGGTTAAAAATGCCCTTCACCCCAGCAACTCAGGTTCCTGAGTCGGGACATATGAGTTACCCTGCTTTGAGAATTCTGTGTGTTTGTTTAGTCAAGAGGTGTTTCATTAGCCCCAGAATGTTTTTGCCTTTGGTGTAAAGAGGGTAATAAAAGTTTCATTCAGGGCATGAAATATAAAGATAACCCTTTTCTCATGGGGAAAAAAAAAACCCACTAGCAAACAAACCAAGATTGTTACAACTAGATAAGAGGGGTTAGAGAGACGGCTCAATAGTTAAGAGAGCATACTGTCCATGCAGAAGACTTGAGTTTGGTTCCCAGCACCCATGTCTGATGGTTCATCAGCCTGTAGCACCACACCTGGTGATCCCGTGTCCTCTTCCAGAATCCTCCAGCAGTGCACATGCTCCCCAAAACATAGACAATAATTTAAAGACAACACGAATAAATATTTTTAAAACTATTAGAAAATTAACTCAATTCCTGAAGATGCACTAACTCTGCTATTACAGATACAAAGAAAGAAATGTCACTGACTATCACAGCACTCAGGATATCGGAGAGACATCTGCTTCCTTATTGATGTCCTTGCCACTGGGGCCAATTAAATAAGAAGCTTCCCTCTTCTCCCCATTTCATTCCAACCACATTATACAAGTTATATTCAGAAGGCTTGCTGCTAGGATGCCATTTCCACCCATTCATCCAGGGCTTTCTTTCACATTGTTTTTCTGTAAAGGAAATCCCCACCATTGCCCTAAATTAGTGGACACATTTGTTTTTACATAAAAGAGCAAAATTCCTTCTATCTCGACTTCAGCCAAGGCAGCCATTGCCAGTGACAGAACCAGGAGGTACAGCTTCCTTCCAGCATCTTCTCAGAGCTGGCTACAGCATCAGGAGAAAAGCCCACAGCAATCCACTGGGGGACAGAGAGCTCATCACAGATTCTGCCCACGGAGCCCTTGCCAGCAGCCTCAAACTGTCATGTGGAGGTCAGGAGAGATCAGAGATTGAAGCTCCCAGGGCCTTCCCGCCAAATCAGAGTCCTTGCAAGGATGCACATGGTACCACAGGGCATGTACAATACAGAGAGACAGAGTTCAGGCATTTCACCCTGGGCCAACCCTCTCTTCTCCCAAGCCCCATTCTCCCTCTGAGTATTGCCTTCACAGCTCTGTCCCTGAGAACAGCTGGTCACATGGCATTGTAGCAAAATGCCATGCCATAAACAAGAGCAAACACGGAAGACTGTTTTGGTTGCTTGTTTGTTTTGTTTTGTTTTAGGAAACTTCATATGGAGATGCTATGGACCACAGCATCCCAGCACCTGTGTGGGACACTCAAATGAGTTGTTATGTAGCATATCTAGAGTGTCTAAGAAGTACTCCAAAAAAAAATCAGACTCATAAATAACCTTCTTGTCTTTTTCCATTGAGCTGGTAGTTTTTTAAACTTTGTTAACCATCACAGCCACTTGGAAGTGTTACAAAAACAAAGGTTTTCTAGGCCACCCCTTAAATCAAGTGAGTCAGAACCACTCAGGGAAGTTAATACCTGAGTATCTGAGTTTTTGCCTGGATGGCGGTGGCTGTACAAGTTTAGATATCACTAAATGAAACACAATTTGTCAGAGGTTAGGAGGGCATATGTATTATTTATGAAGCAGATGTTTTTTTTTTTTTTTTTTTTTTTTTTTTGGCTTCTATGACTGTGGTGATAGTTAGTGAAATTTCTATTCTTTGGTACCAAACAGCACATGTATTGAATCACTTAACTTTCTAACAATAGTTTCTTAAAGATGTATTTTTATTATGCGTGCGCATGTGTGTGTACACACACACACACGCACACACACACACACACACACACGCATGAATGCATGCTCAGATGGTCACAGAAATTGGATTCCCTAGAGATAGAGTTATAAGAAAGTTGAGAGCCAGCAGGTCCTCTGCAAACGGAGTATATGTTCTTAACTGCTGAGCCATCTCTCCAGTCAATCTAACGTTGTATGTGTGCATGGTATATTTACAAGTGCACATGTGTGCACACAGGTGAAGCCCACCGTGTCATCAGGGTGTCTCACTGAACCTGGAGGTCACTGATTCGACTAGACCACTCAGCCAGCGAGCTCCTACCTCCCCTCCTGAAGACTGGTGTGCTAGGAGTCCACCTGCCTCCACCTCCCCACCCGCAGAGGATGCAGCTTTCTGCAGGTCAGAGACAGAAACTGGGAAAAAGATGCAGAGTCCGCAAGAAAAAACGCACAGACTTTGTTTCTGAGAGGTAGAAGCTTCTTCTTTTAATTATTCTTTCTGTTGCTTGTTCTACTCTTTTTCTGTTCTGTCCCTCTACCTTGGTGCTTCCCTTCTTCTTTCTTGATGCCTTCCTTTTCTCCACTTCCTCGTGTCCTCCTCCTCCTCCTCCTTTCCTCCTACATCTTCCCTTGTGCTTTCCTTCTGCGTGCCATCTTTCCTCCTTCACACCTTATAAACTCAGAAAACTCATTCAAGCACTCTAAAAATTACAACGTGGTTATTCTACTTTTAAGTAGATGATTACAACGAATACAATAATAAAAAACATGGTTTCCATATCCCTTACGTTAGTAAACATATTACAGGTTAAAAACAAATTATTCCCAAGAAGCCACATAGCGTGGAAGCGGTTCTCTTTTAGCCTGTCATAGATCAGGACCCTTGCAGCCATGACCATTTACATAGCGAGTTGTTCTTATGATGACTACTTTCACTTTTCATGCTTTACAGTGCAGTCCAATTATCTTAACCAGTCATCACATTCTTTGTTTTCTAGTTACATGAAGTCAAGCCTTCAAGCTTTGTTTTAGCTATGATGCACACCGAAACCCTGAACTACATATTCCAATATCAGAAAGAACTTGAGCTAACCCCTGAGACTTGATTGTTTTCTTTAATAATTAACCTAAACCTTAGTATATATGGCTTCTCAAGAGTCCTAACTGTGTGACACTTTCACAGTTCTATTTTCCTTCTTCTTTATCAGGGCAGAGGGCAATACTATATCCTACCTTTACCCACCTTAATGCTCCCACTAAACTAACATGTACCACAATCCCATACTACATTTGTTTAAAAAAAAAAAAAAGCGTTAAGCATCAAAATTCTATTTAAATGAACACTATTATTGTATGAAACCATTACTTCAATTAAACAGTACAGCTTCAGAAGAAATCACGTTCATAGTAATCCACAGATGAAAATGTCTACTAGGACGAGATATTTCCACGAGATAATCACACAAATTAAAGGCATTGAGAATGCCTCCACACCCGTTTATACCATGCCAGATACCAACACCAATAGCAACACCAAATATGTAGAGGCATGGCAATAGCAAGAGACATTCTGGAACCAAAGCCCTTGAAGCCTTGCCAAGCTAAGATTTCACCCATCAGTGCCTCGACTTCTGGTGGACCAAACTCCTGAAGTCAATTGCTACCTGTTGCCTGTTGCAGAGAGATGTAAAACCCACTGTGAGAATGAGTAAGGAAGAGTGTTTACAGACAGAAGACTAAGCTGAGGCTGGAAATCTTGACCAGAGCTCAGATGAGAGACAAGTATGTGTGCAACGAACTCCTTACCAGATGAGATCAGCAGACTAAGACGCGGAGTCATTCTGATCAGAAATGCGCTTTGGAAATATCCCTTGCAGCACTGTGCCTGGCAGATGATGGAGGCAAAGGAGGTTGGAGAAGTCTGCAAAGCCCCGTTGTGCTCAAGGCTGGGGGAACTGGCCGTGGTGGGGCCATCCCTGTAATCTCATGGTGCGGTACCCCAGCGATCTTGGCAGGTATGGTTGGTGTGCCCTTGCAATATCAGCTAGGTATTGTGGGGCACCCCGAAATCTCAGCTGAGCATGGTGGGAACGCCCACCCCCTAAAGTCTCAGAACTTCGAAGGGAAAGGCAGAAGGATCAGGAGTTCAAGGCCGATGTAGGTTGAAGACAAGCCTGGGCTATATGAGCCGTGTCTCAATAAATCAAACAATGACAACAACAACAAAATAATGAGAAAATGTCTCTATTTAAAGTCATATTTTAAAGTATGTTGAGAATAATCTGTCCACTTTCGATCCTTTTTCAACTAACTTTCCAAAGTTAATAAAAAAAAAAAATAGAAAACCATGACAACCCAAAGGAAGGGTGGTCTTTAAGCAAGATGTCTGTTAAACCATGTCAGATAAAGGTGATAAAGTTGCAGTATACAACAAACACTGCAGCTCGCCCCACCAACTCTGACAGGCACTCAACATTCTCAACATTGCAACTCCCCCTCCTGATTCTCCCGCCGCCTGCTGTCTTGGGCCATGCAGGAGAGACGGTTATTTGCAATGATCCATTTGTTTACTTTCCTTTGACGTTCATCTCTGGGGTCTAGTGTCCACATCAGTTACTGCCCCTTGTAAGGTCACCTTCCATTTCCCCTCTTACACACACCAGGGGGCAGGGCATGCTTCTGTGCAGACCCTCACCGCCCGAAGTCCATGCACAGAAAGCCAGTCTTCCTAGCCATCGAGAACTGCTTCATGGTTGTTTTCTCCCTGAGCCTACCCCGGCCACTGTATACAAAACTGCAGCTCGCCCTGCCAAACCCTGACACTGCACTCAACATTCTCAACATTGCAACTCCCCCTCCTGATTCTCCTTGCGCTGTCTTGGGTCTTGCACGTGACACTAGGTACACTGATTCCTTTGCTTACTTTCCTCTGTTGTTCATCTCTGGGATCCACTGTCCCAAACTGAGTTTCTCTTCCCATTGCTGTGACAAGATGCCCCCAAAAGAAGCATCTTCCTGTAAGGAGTGTTTACTCGGGCTTGCAGTTTAATATGGACTATAGTTCATCATGATAGCAAGGCTGCACAACGGGGACTTGAGGCAACTTGTCCCCTCGCCATCACAGGAAGCAGAAAGCAGATGAGTGGGTCTGGTCCTAGGGACCAAACCTCAAGGTCCAAACCCTCAATGATTTCTTCCTCCCCCCCCCCCCCCACCCCATGAGGTTCCACCTCCTAAAGGTTCCACAACCTCTCCAAACAGTGCCACCATCTGGACACCAGCTGTTCCAACACATGTGCCTGAGGGAGACAGTTGACATTCAAAGTACAACAGTGTCTTAAATGACCTAAGTCGCTCTGAATTCAGGCCTCAAGAGAAGCCCGCAGTCTACAGAAGTCAGCTGGAGTCACTGTCCTCTGCACGTGTTAGCAGCACGCTTCAGTGGGGCTGAAATGAGCTTCTCTGGGACCATCTGGGGCAGAAATGATTGATCTTTTTACATGATATGTTTATGTAAATATTAATCAACAGCTCTTGATAAAGAAAAACACAGCATATGCTTAAGCAAACACACACACATGTGTGGGTGTGTGTCTTTGAAAAATTATTTTAAATGCAAGCAGCTTTGCGGAAATTCTCACGAATGATCCCAAACGTTGGCAATTATACCCCCAGAGGAAACATTGGCCTCTGTGAATGAAATAAATGTGGGGATTTCTTTCACATACATGTGATAGTGTAACAGTTATGTCAAGACTTGTTTACACTAAGGGCTGGGGGAACAGGCACAATGGTGGCAGCTTAAGAAAGATCCAGAGGGTGCCAAGAAAGAGGTAAGCAGAAAAAGAGAGAGTGGGGGAGGAGGAGTGAGGGTTGTTTTCGCCTCTTTCCCTCACAGGGGATATGACTGTATTAGGGCACTATTTTCATGAGTGCTGTTTGGACAGCTCTACACAAAGCTGAGAAGGGACCAAGAACACTGGCATCAGTCACTTGTTAAGTATCTCTTTATGATGGAGCATCTGATAGATGCTCCGTATTCTTTTATCCTACAGAGCACATGATTCTTATTATCCACAGAGAAATGATAGAAACCTGCAAGGTTATAAGAACAGCATTGAAAGCTCTAACCTCTCTATGCTGGAAATACTGGAGCCGGGAAGATGGTTCAGCAGCTAAGGGCAGTCATTACTCCTGTAGAGGACCCTGTGTGATTCCCATCCCCCACACAGTAGTTCGCCGTCAATTTTATCTCCAGATCTAGGGGACCCAGCACCCTCTTCTGACCTCAGCTTCTACACACACATGGTCCATGTGCATCTATGGAGGCAAAACTCACACATCTAAAACAAGTAAGCCTAAAACCATTAACAACATACTGTGAGTAAGCGTAGACACTGTTACTGTGTGAAGGAGAGTCCATGATGTATGCCATCTGCTAAAAAACACAATACTGAAACACATCCTGGTTTTGGATGGCTGTCCCGCCCCTAGCAATCTTGCTTCATGGGAGCAACCTTTCCTCCTGTACTTTCATACTGAGAAGACTCACGGGGATCTACAATTCAGTTATACAGACTATTAAACCAAAGAATTGGGAGAAAACACGAGAATGCGGCTCCTTAATACCAGGTGATACCACTGACAGCTGCAACTGACTTACCCTCCAAACAGTCTGTGTCCAGTCACCCAGACAACCCTGAAGGAATCTCTCCTTCTTTGGATGCTTAAATACATCACAGACTCAAACCAGACTTCACTGTCCCTCCCCCAGGCCCACAGACAATAGGTTTCAGGGAGATTTGGGGGAAGGGAGTTGTGGCAATTGCTTTAGCTACTGTAAATGGAGTGTTTTGGGTTTTTTTTTTGTGTTTTAAGCAACTATCTATATTTACCTGTAATGTGTTTATTGCCTTTTAAGTAAATGTGGATTCATATTCAAAACTTCCTATTTTATTTTCTATTTTTTATTTTTATGTTTTTTTAATTTAAAACAAGCTTGTTTTACATGTCAATCCCAGTTCCCTCACCCTCCCATCCTCCCCTGCTCCTCCCACCAAGCCCCATCTCATCCCCTTTCTGCTCCCCAGGGAGGGTGACACTTTCCATGGGGAATCTTTAAAGTCTGTCATACCATTTGGAGCAGGGCCCAGGCCCTCCCCAATGTGTCTAGGCTGAGGGAGTCTCCCTCTACGTGGAATGGGCTCCCAAAGTCGATTCCTATACTAGGGATAAATGCTGATGCATTACCAGAGGCCCCATAGACTTCCAAGTCCTCCCAACTAACACCACATTCAGGGAATCTGAGTAGGTCCTATGCTGGTTTCCCAGCTGTCACACTGGGGTCCATGAGCTCCCCCTTGTTCAGGTCAGCTGTTTCTGTGGGTTCCTCCAGCCTGGTCTTGACCTCTTTGCTTATCACTCCTCCCTTTCTGCAACTGGATTCCAAGAGTTCAGCTCAGTGTTAGCTGGGTGTCTGCTTCTGCTTCCATCAGCTACTGGATGAAGGCTCTAGGATGGCATATAAGGTAGTCATTAATCTCATTATCGGGGAAGGGCATTTAAGGTAGACTCTTCATTATTGCTCAGATTGTTAGTTGGGATCATCCTTGTAGATCTCTGGACATAGCTCTAGTGCCAGATTTCTTTTTAAACCTATAATGGCTCCCTCTATTATGGTATCTCTCTTCTAGCCCTCTTCTATTCCTTCCCTGACTCAATCTTCCTGCTCCCTCATGCCCACCTCTCCTCTTCTCTTCCTCCTAACTCCTTCTCCCTCTCCCATGCTCCCAATTTATTTGGGAAATCATGTCTCCATTTCCCCTTCTCCAGGGGACCATGTATGTCTCTATAGGATGTTCCTTGTGTCCTAGCTTTACTGGCAGTGTGGATTATAGGCTGGTGATCCTTTGCTCTATGTCTAAAAAGCATACATGAGTGAGCACACACCATGTTTGTCGTTTTATGCCTGGGTTACCTCACTCAGGGTGGTTCCTTCTAGTTTGATCCATTTGCCTGCAAATCTCAAGATTCTATTGTTTTGTTTTGTTTTCCTCTGAGTAGTACTCCATTGTGTAAATGTACCACATTTTCTCCATTCATTCTTCAGTTGAGAGGCATTTAGGTTGATTCCAGGTTCTGGCTATTACAAATAATGCTGCTATGAACATAGTTAAACAGATGTCCTTGTATGAAATGTGCATATTTTGGGTATATGCCTAAGAGTAGAATTACTGGATCTTGAGGTAGACTGAATCCCATTTTCCCAAGGAACAGCCATACTGATTTCCAAAGGGCTGTAAAAGTTTGCACTCCCACCAACAGTGGAGCCCCTTTTCCACATCTTCTCCAGCATAAACTGTCTTTGGTGTTTTTTTTTTTTTTTTTTTTTTTTAGCCATTATGACAGTAGTAAAATGTCATCTCAGAGTTGTTTTTATTTGCATTTCCCTGATGGCTAAGGATGTTGAGCACTTTCTTAAGTGTCTTTCAGCCATTTTAGATTTCTCTATTGAGAATTATCTATTTAGGTCTTTTTAACCCCACTTTTTAATTCGATTATTTGGTGTTTTCATAACAAGCTATTTGAGTTCTTTGTGTATTTTGGAAATCAGCCCTCTGTCAGATTTGGGGTTGGCGAATATGTTTTCCTATTCTGTGGGTTGCCATTTTGTCTTGTTGACTGTGTCTTTTGCCTTACAGAAGCTTCTCAGTTTGAGGAGGTTTTGTTTATTAATTGTTGACCTCAGTGTCTGAGCTACTGGTATTATGTTCAGGACGCTGTCTCCTGTACCAATTCGTTCAAGGGTGCCTCCCAATTTCTCGTCTAAGAGATTCAGTGTGGCTGGATTTATGTTGAGGTATTGGACATATTTGGATTTAAATTTTGCGCATGGCAATAGATATGGGTCTATACATAGTCTTCTACAGGTCAGCATCCAGTTATGCCAGCACCATTTGTTGAAGATGCTTTCTTTTATCCATTGTATAATTTTAGATTCTTTGTCAAAAATCAGGTGTTCATAGGTGTGTGGGTTAATATCAGGGTTTTCAATTCAATTCCATGGTCTTCCTGTTTATTTTTTGCATCAATACCAAGCTGTTTTCAGGACTGTATCTCTAAAGTAGAGCTTGAAGTCAGGGATGGTGATGTCCCCAAAAGTTCCTATATTGTACGGGGTTGTTTTGGCAATCTAGGGTCTTATGTTTTTCCATAAAAAGTTGAGTTTTGTTCTTTCAAGGTCTGTGAAGAATTGTGCTGGGATTTTGATGGGAATTGCATTGAATCTGTAGATTGCTTTTGGCAAGATTGCCTTTTTTACTATGTTGATCCTACCTATCCAAGAGCATGGGAGAGCTTTCCAATTTCTGGTACCTTCCTTAATTTCTTTCTTTAAAGACTCAAAGTTCTTATAATATAGGTCTTTCACTTTTTTAAGTTAGTATTATCCCAAGATATTTTATGTTGTTTGTGGCTATTGTAAAAGGTGATGTTTCTCTGATTTCTTTCTTAGCCCCTTTATTGTCTGTATATAGTGGGACTACTATTTTTTGTTTGTTTGTTTTGTTTTGTTTTTTAATTTTCTATCCTGCCACTTTGCAGAAGGAATTTATCAGCTGTAGAAGTTCCCTGGTAGAGTTTTCGGGTCACTTATGTAAACTATCATATCATCTGCAAATAGTGAGAGTCTGACTTCTTCCTTTCCAATTTGTATCCCTTTGATCTCCTTTTGTTGTCTTATTACTATAGCTAGAACTTCAAATACCATATTGAAGAGATATGGAGAGAGTGGACAGCCTTGTCTTCCTGATTTTAGAGAAATCACATTGAGTATCTCTCCATTTAATTTGATGTTAGCTGTTGGTTTGCTGTGTATTGCTTTTATTATACTTAGGTATGTTCCTGTTATCCCTGATCTCTCCAATACCTTAATTATAAAGGGGTGTTGAATTTTGTCAAAGGCTTTTTTCAGCATCTAGTGAGATGATCATATGGTTTTACTTTTTTAGCTTGTTTATATGGTGTACTACATTGATGGATTTTCGTATGTTAAAACATCCCCCTGCATCTCTGGGATGAAGCCTACTTGGTCATGATGGATGATTTCTCTAATGTGTTCTTGGATTCAATTTGCCAATATTTTATTGATTATTTTTGCATCAATATTCTTGAGGGAATTTGGTCTGTAATTCTCTTTCTTAGTTTGTGTGGCTTGGGTAACAAGGTAATTGTAGCCTCGTAAAAAAGAGTTTGGCAATGAACCTCCTGCTTCTATTGTGTGGAACACTTTGAGGAGTATTGGTGTTAGCTCTTCTTTTAATTTCTGGTAGGTTTCTGCACTGAAGCCATCTGGCCCTGAACTTTTTTTGGTTGGGAGACTTTTGATGACTGCTTCTATTTCATTAGGGGTTATAGATCTATTTAAATTGGTTATCTGTTCTTTATTTAATTTTGGCGATATCTATCCAGAAAATTGTCCATTTCCATTTTTGAATTTTGTGGAGTACAGGTTTTCAAAGTATGACCTGAAGATTTTTTTGAATTTCCGCAGTATCCATTGTTATGCCCGCCTTTTTTATTTCTGATCTGTTAATTTGCATGTTCTCTATCTGCCTTTTGGTTTTTTGTTTGTTTGTTTTGGTTAGTTTGGATAAAGGTTTACCTATTTTGTTGATTTTCTTGAACAACCAACTCTTTGTTACACTAATCCTTTGTAGTCTCTTCTTAGTTTCTACTTAATTGATTTCAGCCCTCAATTTGATTATTTCCTGGCATCTACTCCTCCGGGGTGAGTTTGCTTCTTTTTGTTCTAGAGCTTTCAGTTGTGCTATTAATTCTCTAGTGTGACTGTTCTCCAGTTTCTTCATGTGGGCACTTAGTGCTATGAACTTTCCCCTTACCGCTGTTTTCAAAGTGTCCCATTAAGTTTGGATATGCTGTGTCTTCATTCTCACTGAATTCTAGGACGTCTTTAATTCCTTTCTTTATTTCTTCCTTGACCCAGGAATGACGCAATTGCACATTGTTTAATTTCCATGAGTTTGTAGGGTTGCTGCAATTTGTGCTTTTGTTGAATTTTAACTTTAATCATGGTGATCTGATAAGATACAAGGGGTTATTCCAATTTTTTTGTACTTATTGAGGTTTGCTATATTACTGAGAATGCGGTCGATTTTAGAGAAGTTTCCATGTGGCACTAAGAAGACAATATATTCTTTTGTGTTTAGATGGAATGTTCTATAAATGTCTGTTAAACCCAATTGTGTCATAACTTCTGTTAGTTCCTTTGTTTCTTTGTTAAGTTTCTGTCTGGTGGACTTGTCTAGTGTTGAGAGTGAGGTGTTGAAATCTCCCGCTATAAGTGAGTGAGGTTTTATTTGTGATTTGAATTTTAGTAATGTTTCTTTTATGATTGTGGGTGTCTTTGTATTTGGGGTATAGATGTTCAGAATTGAGACTTCATCTTGATGGATTTCTTCTGTGATGAATAAAAAATAACTTTATTCATCTCTTTTGATTGATTTTAGTTTAAAGTCTAATTTGTTAGACACTAAGATTGCTATACCTGCTTGTTTCTTGGGTCCATTTGATTAGAAAAATCTTTTCCCAACCCTTAACTCTCAGGTAACATCTGTCTTTGAAGTTGAGGCATGTATCTTGTATGCAGCCAGAGGATGGATTCTGTCTTTGTATCCATTCTGTTAGCCTGTGTCCTTTTATAGGAGAGGTAAGAACATTAATATTGAGGGATATTAATGACCATTGATTGTTAATTCTTGTTTGTTTTGGATTTGGTGGTGGTGATGGTATTATGTGTGGATTTTCCCCCATATTTCTTTTGGTTGTTGGTAAAGTGAGATTACCTACTGCCTATATGTTTTCGTGGGTGTAGTTGACTTCTGTGGATTGGAGCTTTCCTTCCAGAATTTTCTGTGGAGTTGGATTAGTTGATAAGTATTGTTTAATTCTGGTTTTGTCATGGAATATCCTGGTTTCCCATCTATAGTGATTGAAAGCTTTGCTGGGTATAGTAGTCTGGGCTTGCATTTGTGATCTCTTAGTATTGGTAGAATATCTATCCTTCAAAGTTTCCATGGAGAATTCAAATTTAATTCTGATTGGTTTGCCTTTGCCTTTATATGTTACTTGGTCTTTTTCCTTTCTGCTCTTAATATTCTTTCTATATTCTGTACACTTGGTGTTTTGATTATTATGTGGCTAGGGGACATTTTGTGGTCCACTCCATTTGATGTTCTGTGAGCTTCTTGTACTTCCATAGGCCTGTCTTTCTTTAGATTGGGAACATTTTCTTCTGTGATTTTGTTGAATACATTTTCTGCACCTTTGAGTTGGGTTTCTTCACCTTCTTCTATACCTATTATGCACAGATTTGTTTTTTTCACGGTGTGCCATATTTCCTGGATATTTTTTGTTAGGAATTTGTTGAACTTAAGATTTTCTTTGGTCGATGAATATATTTCTCCTAGTGTATCTTCAATGCCTGAGATTCTTTCATCTCTTGTATTCTGTTGGTTATGCTTACATCTGTAGTTCCTGGTCATTTGCCCAGCTTTTCTATTTCTAGCATTCCCTCAGTTTGTGTTTTCTTTATTGACTCTATTTCAGTTTTCAGGTCATGTACTGTTTGAATTGTTTCCTTTATCTGTTTTATTGTTTTTCCTTGCTTTCTTTAAGAGATTTGTTGATTTCTTGCATTTTTTTTTAGTTTGTTTTTTTTTTCTTCAATTTCTTTAAAGGATTTTCTCATTTCTTCTTTTAGGGTCTCTATCATCTTCATGAAGTGGTATAATGTGAGAGCCAAAACCCTATAGTTTTAGAGGTTGAGAATCCAAGATTAAGTTGCCAACAGAGCTGGGAGAGGAGGAGGTAACCTGTCTATAATCCCAATATTCGAAGGGTAGCTGCAGGAGGATTAGAAGATCAAGGTCATCCTTAGATATCTGCAGAATTCAAGGCCAGCCTGCACTGCATGAAAGCTTGCCAAAATTAAAAAAAAAAAAAACAAATGCCAGCTGAGTGGATGTTTGGTGAGGGCTTTTGATTTCATAAATGACACCCTCTGTGTGTCTTCCATGATGGAAGTGGTAAATTTGCTCCCTCAAGATGCTTGATGGGAGCATTAGCAATCCCACTTGTCAGGGAAGAGGCCGGCAACTGGGTGACCTTAGTGTGGTTCTGCCATCTGGCATTACCACACTGGGCATCTCCTTCTAACATCTTCAATGTGAGCAAAGACCCAGGCAGCTTGAAACCACAGCACATGCCAAGCTTACAATCAGAGCAGCATTTGAACTACACCTCCCTTTACTGGCACTCCCATGAAATTTTAAAAAATACATAATTTCTGTTGTATCACACCAGAAACAATAGAGACCGGGGACAATTATCCCCAGTGACACACTTCATAAATATTTCCAGAAAACCTCAAGTGCTGGCCTTCTCGGGATGCTGTGGCACGCACCATCAGAGAAAAGCCAGGAAGAATGCACTTCCCAATTTGTCCTTGTA
>JANBXA010000735.1:46060000-46150000 GCA_030556225.1 Cricetiscus sungorus | reverse complement strand
CGATGCGGACAGACCTTTAAGCTCTTTCGTACTGTTTGTAACTCCAAAAGCAGACGGGGCGATGCGGACAGACCTTTAAGCTCTTTCGTACTGTTTGTAACTCCAAAAGGCTCAGCCTGCCTCTTTACATCTTTATATCAGCACGTATTGACTCTTTCAAGCTTAAATCTGTGGCCTGATGGCTTCTCCTTCCTGTTCTGAAGCTCACTATCCCCTTCTTCCTTGCTCTTCTTCAGTTTCCTGAAGTCAGTTTCCTGAGTCTTTGCAAGTTGAAGAGTGTGCCGGTAGGGACGGTGGGACCGGAGGGGCTGGGGAGATGGCTAGTGGTATGGGGACTTGGGTTTGATCCCCCAGAACCTGGGAAGGAAGGAAGGGAGGGAGAGAGGGAGGGAGGGAGGGAGGGAGAGAGGCAGGGAGGGAGGGAGAGAGGCAGGGAGGGAGGGAGGGAGGGAGGGAGGGAGGGAAAAGGCAGAGGGGGAAGGTAAGAAGGGAGAGAGAGAGAGAGAGAGAGAGAGAGAGAGAGAGAGAGAGAGAGAGAGAGAGAGAGAGAAGCCATGGTAGTGAACACTTGGAACCCACAACGTAGAGCTGGATATCCTGTGACTCTCTGGCCAGCTAGCCTAGCATTCATAGCTAGAGTTACAGGAGCTTGTGAGGCTCTGTGTGGGTGCTTGGAACAAAACCTACTTCCTCTGCAAGAGTATCCAGTGCTCTTAACCAGTGATATCTCCCCAGCCCCCAAAATGGATATGGCAGGCATGGGGTGTGCTGTGATGCAAACAGAAGAATCAGGAGTTCAAGGCCAGTGTTGATTACAAGAGACTCTGAACCAATAATAATAATAATAATAATAATAATAATAATAATAATAATAATAATAATAATAATAAAATAAAACAACCAAAAAAAAAAGAAGTCAATTTTTATAAAAGAGACACTTAGAGCCACAGTCACAAGTATTTCTGGTGCTAAAGACTGGACTCAGGCTTCCCATATGCCAGGTAGCCACTCTGCCACAGAGCGAGCCCCTCTGTAACTTTATCTGAATGACCCAATGCAACATCAGCAAACACTGACCCAACGCCGGCATCATCGTAGCTTTAAGGTTAGGGAGTACCAGTCCAAAGCAGTCCCAGAACTATGGGACTTTGGAGTCTGGGGAAGTGTACCGATTATTCCTTCCCTTCTCTGAGGGTCACTGTGAACAGTGCCCACAGGAGTTTCTAGGGACCCACATATGGCTCCCAGCCACTCTGTTTCCCTGCTCGTAGCAGGAACTCTTCTGATTACATGTGGGCTGACAGTGACATGTGTGTTGTTCCAACTGAGTAATTCCCATCATCAGCATGTGAAGCCGACCCACATTACTGCGCTGGCTGCCAGATGTGCTTGCGAGGAAATGTCTGCTCCTGAGCACCATGAGCCCTCATTAGAGAAGATGAAGGACATCATATTTACTCCATCGCTCTTCGGTGGGATGATGCTCCAGCTCTTGATTGTAGCTAGCCTCTAAATAGAAAGCACGAAATAACCACTACTATACGCTAAGTTCTGGAAGTTTAATTGTGCAATCACAGAATGCAGCCTCAATGACTGAGATTCTGAGGGCCAGTCAGCCTGAGACCCAGACAGAAGAAAAATTCCTTGTGGAATAACCTTCTTTCGGGGCCCAGGAGGTAGCTCTGAGCATCCAGCCTTCCCTTAGAGCAGCATGATTAATAAGAAAGGGGACATTTCTGTATAATATTGCAAGATGGTATTTTATGCATTGCATCTCTACTTTACCTCTGCCCAGCTGTAGCCTGCCTTGATTGATTCCGTGTGCTAGGGAAAGGAAAGGCAAAAAAAAAAGAGAAAAAAGAAAAACCGCATAATGTGTTTAAACATCATCTTTTTATTTATACCAGAATAGTTGATGCAAAGGTCAGAATACATTGAAATCTAAGATTAACTAGGAACATTTTAGTCAAGATCTCTCATAGCTCAACTGCTGGGATGATTAAACAGGAAGCCTGGTGTTGAATAAAGATGATGGACATTTCACAGATGGTATAAGGGGGAGGCAGAAGAACAGTGGTATGTTTAGTACCAAGCGCTGTAAAAATTATGATTTGTAAACATGCAAGCTCCCCAGACCAGACATTACTGAACAAGCATCCCTCAGGTAGATACTGGGTGTTTAGTACAGTCCGTCTAGATCTGCTCAGAGTTAGCTTTCTCTTTTCTAGACCAAAATACATAGCAAAGGCAGCTTAAAGAAGGAAGGGTTTATTCTGCTTCCCGGCTTGAGGGTTTATTACATCGTGGCAAGAATGGATGCTGGTGTCAGCTTACTCGATGGACCGTCATCCAGAAAGACTCCACAGTCAGAACAGGCCGTCACACCCGCTCTGGGATACCTTTGCAGACATGCTCAGAGGTTGTCTACAAGACTAAACCTTGCCATGTTGACAATCAAAACTAACAATCACAGCTTGCATGCCAAAAAGTTACATGCTCCCTTCCTTGTTCCCTTTCAGGAACATATGTGAGGGCCTGGAAGGAGGAGAGGCAGTGGAAAATAATGGAATTATATTACATTCTCAAAAATAAAAAAAACTTTAGAAAAGAAACATAAAATAAACGCACAAAAGGGGAAGGATTCAACTATCAAATGCAATTGATTGGTACTGTTTATCCAAAATGATACTGAGAAAGCTTTGGAAGTAGAATTTAAACTTAGAAGAAAACAGTGTTATAATTCATTAGTAAAAGTCGTATCTATAGGAGTTGGAGAAACAGCAAGGTGCCCTTAAACCCAGCTGAAGACACAGAGGCAGGGAGATCTTTGGAAGTACAAAGGGAGTTTCCAGCCAGGCAGGGTGTTTTTGGTTTTGTTTCGTTGTTGTTGTTGTTGATTGATGATGATGATGATGATGATGATGATGATGATGATGATGATGATGATGATGTTATTGGGTCCTACCTATGGCTCTAGGTGTGAATCTGAAGTCCATTGTCAGTTAAATAAAACACTAAGACCTAGAATTTATGAACAAGAATCAGAGAACAAATAGTACATGTACATTGGTGTCCATGCCCTGAGAAGCTCTTGGAAGCCTGAAAACATAGTAAGTCCAAGACACATTTGGCAACATCATCACTCAGCCACACAATATGCTACAGGTTATGTTGCCATAGTGATCACAGGGCTGAATGGGGGCTGCAGCTCCCTGCCACTGGCCAGCTCAGAACATCACACTAAACACCACAACCCACAAAGGAGATCAAAATACAAACGCAAAGTTTGGATTCTACTACTAACACATTCTCTTAGCACAAATCTGTAAAACCACCTCCCCCCCCCCAAAAAAAATGTTAAGCCAAACCACTCTATATGGAGAACTGCCTTAGTTGTAAACTTGGCACGGGCTAGAACAATTTGAGTGGAAAGTTTCCGTTGAGAAGTCACCTAGATCAGATTGGCTTGTGCACATGTCTGTGAGGGGCAGTCTTCATTGTCAACCGATGCAGTAGAACCCAGCCCGCTGTAAGTAGCACTGAAACCTGGGTAGCTGATCCTTTGTTGTAGGAGAAAGCCAGCTAAGCATGACATGGCAAAGGAGGCAGCAAACAGGATTCTCCATGGTCCCTGATTCAAGATCCTCCTTAAATTCCTGCCCTGACCTCCCTCAATTATGGGCTGTAATTTTTACACTGAAATAAACCCTCTCCTCCCCCCAAGTTGCCTTTGGTGAGGGTGTTTTATCATAGCAATAGCAAGGAAATCAGAGCAGGAACCGCCTGCAACCCATCCAGTAATTAGCCAACGTACTGAATGTTGACTTGAGGTGTGTTTAACGCTGTCTGATTTTTCTTGGTGGCACAGATGTAAATCATCAATTATTTACAACATGGCATGGGAATTTATTTATTCAGCAAATATTTATTAGGTATCTCATGTGCGTTACACACTAGGGTCTACGTATTTCACAAGCGTAAAGCAGTTATGGTGCACCATAAAACCAATGACTTAATCTCAGTCAATAAAAAGTGATGATATCATAGAAAAGATCAAATATTCGGTGAATGGATTCTATAAGACAACCTGACGTGAAACAACAGTGTGTATAATTGTTGAGTAAGAAGTTTCCATTAAGGACATGACGGAAACACCTGAGCCCTACACACACACACACACACACACACACACACACACACACACACACACACCAGTGACGTGAGGAGATAAACCTAAAACTGGTAACCCCTTAACAGCAATTCATCTGAGACCTCCAAGGGCGCCCAGCCACCCACCAAAGCAGGTAAGCACTGCAGGCAGTAGGGCACACCTGTAACCCCATCACTCGGAGGGAGACCACAGCAAAGCTGCATCGTGAGTTTGAGAGAAGTGTGAGCTGCCCGAGACTGTCTCAAAGCTGCTTTAATAAATGAATGGTGCTTACTTTTTTCTTTTCTTTTTTTTTTTTTTTTTTTTTGAAACCTTCACTCCACTGCAGTCAGCTAAATACTACAGTATGCTCATCAGCTTGTTGCTCAGAAGAAGGCAAGGTCTTACAAAAAGTCTCCCATATGAGTATCATTAAAGAGTGTTACGGAAATGTTCAAAGCCCGGAGTATACATCTAGAGGGAAGGAAGATCAATTCACTTACTGACCATCAATTTATGATACCCACAGAATGCAAATCGGTACCCAAGGTGCTGAAGACAACCCGTCAGTCAAAGGCTCGTGCATCTGATAAGGGAGATGGCGTCTGAGAGAGAAACTGAAATGTTTTTGAGTCTTTCCCTTAGGTTTCCTTCTTCTTTCTTTTGTTTCGGACCCCCACGGCAGGCCCATGGGAGGAGTAACGCGGGCTCACGTGAGCACCCAGGCAATGCGCATGTGCACTTGGGGCAAGGTGAAATGTGGGAAAAGGACTCGAGCAGAAGAGGGTTCACCCTCTTCTGTCAGAAGCACTGAACCTGCTGACCTCTCAGAAGGCGAGAGCCACATGGAGTGGCTGCATGGAGGCGGGGCTGGCAGTAGTGGCTGGAATATTGGCTGGGCACCAGCAAAGTAAATCACTGAGAATAACAACTCTCAGAGTTCCAGCTCCCTTATTGAAGACCGTGCTTACACACAGACGAAGGATGCCTAGAAATTACTGGCGTGATATCTGAAAGCCAGAGAAAGAATGTCTAATTGTCTGCCTGAATATAAGGGGGATGGGGAAGAAGAGGAAGAGGGTGATGAGAAGGAAGGCAGCGAAGGAAGGAGAGATTGAGCTGGCTAGGGAGCCAAGGCTTCGCACTAGCTCAGAGCTGAGAGCTTAACAACCAGGACTTCCTGGGGTTCCATGGTGAGGGGCAGGCAACGAACTAGGCAGGTGGATCCAGAATATCAGAAACTACTCAAAGAAAAGTGAGAAAATGTCAAAGGGACACAGAAGTCGCCTAAGCATCCACACACAAGCCTGAATAGGACACTTAGTGTCCTGCTCTATCGCTGTCCAACTTTTTCCCTTGAGACCAAGTCTCTCACTGAATCTGAGCTAGGAGAGCAGCCACGAACCCCAATGATTCCCCCCAATCTCCACTGAACCCCAATGATTCCTCCCAATCTCCACCAAACCCCAATGATTCCCCCCAATCTCCACCAAACCCCAATGATTGCCCCCAATCTCATCTCCTACGGTGCAGGGTTACAGGTGTACCTGCGGCCACTCCAAGCTTTTTTCATGGGAGCTGGGGATTTGAACTCAGATCCTCATCTTACTTAGCAAACATTCTTACCTACTGAGTCATCTCCCCAGTTCAGAAAGAACTTCTGATACAAGGTCAATGTAGCAGGCAACAGAAAATCAATACTGGATTTGCCCTAATGATGGGTAATGCCCATGAGAACTATCTGTTGAAGTCTGAAAGACTGTGGGTTAGGGTTTAATTAAAAGAGAAAAGGAAATGGGAAGAACTTAGGATAGCTACTCCATAAGGCATTATGATGAGCGACACACAAGAAAAGATTGGCTGTGTGGTAGAGAAATACAGCAGGCACCAACATGACCAGATGACAGGTTAGAAGCACCTAGAGGTAACCCTGGAGGTTTGGTGTCCTGAGGGGACCGAACATTGCATCATTCCTGTGGATTCCTGCCCAGAACCCCTGATCTGAATCAGTCACGAGGAAACACTGGACAGACCTGGACCATGTGTCATCCTGTAAACAGAACATGCAGCCTGCTGTTTATAACTATGACAGCGAGGTGAGGGAAGAGAGATGCCTGTGTCCCAAACTGCAAGCCACTGAATAATGGGGGTGACTGAATGGAGCACACATTCCTGGGGGATCCTGGGCTCTGAAGAGAAGACTCTCTGCTAAAGGGCTGGAGACATGTGAATGGGATCTGTGTGTGAGGTATAGTACTGTGTCAGCAATTCCTAGGGGGTAAGTGCACGAGTGTGTGTGTGTGAGTGTGTAAGCGCATGTGTGTGAGGGTGTAAGCGCATGTGTGTGAGTGTGTAAGTGCATGTGTGTGTAAGCGCATGTGTGTGAGTGTGTAAGTGCATGTGTGTGTGTATAAGTACATGTGTGTAAGTGTGTAAGTGCATATGTGTGTATGTGTAGTGCATGTGTGTGTATATGTTTAATGCATGTCTGTGTGTAAATGTGTGTGTATGTTAAGTGCATGTGAATTTGTGTGTGTGTATGTGTAAGTGCATGTGTGTGTGAATGTGTGTATGTAAGTGCATGTGAATTTGTGTGTGAGTGTGTATGTGTAAGTACATGTGTTTGTGTAAGTACATGTGCATGTGGGTGTGTCTATGTGTAAGTGCATGTGTGTGAGTGTGTGTGTGTAAGTGCACTGTGTGAGTGTATATGTAAGTACATGTGTGTGAGTGTGTAAGTGCATGTGTGTGAGTGTGTAAGTACATGTGTGTGAGTGTGTATGTGTAAGTGCATGTGTGTGAGTGTGTATGTAAGTACATGTGTGTGTGTGAGTGTGTATGCATAAGTGCATGTGTGTGTGAATGTGTGTGTATGTAAGTGCATGCGTGTGTGTGGTGTAAACTCACATGTATGTGCCATTTGCATACTCATAGAGGTTAGATGACAACCGATGTCCTGCTCAGGACTCCCCACCTTATTCTAATGAAACCGGAAACCATTTCTCATTGAACCAAGAGCTGAGCTAGTGGCTAGCAAACTTAAGGATCCTCTCTCTGCTCCCCCCTGCCCAGGATGGCAGGCATGAGTGCAGCCACTCCTGGCTTCTTACGTGAGTGCTAACGGTTTGAACCCAAGTCTTCATGCTTGTGCAACAAGCACTCTCAATTACACACTCAGCCCGTGTTCTGACTGTAAGAGCTTCCTTGGATTACAAGGGAGAGTTTCCTTACTTAGGGACAACATATTGTACTCTTAGGGAAGGATTACAGGAATCTGTATCTAAGATAGGCTTTGGGGATCTGGAGAAAAAACTGGGCCACATTTAGGAGAGACAGCATCTGAACAATAGGCTGTTCAGAATGTGTTGGACTGATTTTGTAATGTGTTTTCTTCAGCTTTTTGCTTTTTTTTTAATAAGGTTGAGAATGTTTCCAAAAAAAATTCCAGAACTTATTTTTTTTAAAGTGAATGTGATAAAGACTCTTATAGAAGAGACACCAGAAAGGAAGCTCAGGCCACAAATGCACCAACTGTCACTTCCTTGTCTCTTGACTGAATTTTTCCTCAAGCTCTGGAGTTTGTACAAAAATCCGAAGGACATAGTTCCATCAAGGGACTTCCCCTGTATCTGTTATCAGGGAGATGCTCCTAAATTTTTAACCCTAATAATTTTCAGGTATTAGAGAATTGAAAATTAACCCCCAATTTCACTGCATGGGTGCTGGTAGACAGATTGACTGGCCAGCCCACCCCCTCATCTGTGTGTACAAATGTCCGAGGAAACTTCCCTCTGCTCCTAACACAGAGATCCTTCAGACTTGCCACACTCCATGCCAACACACTTGGGCCATGACTAAAATCCATCCACTCCCCCCACATAACTACATACAACCCAGAATACTAAATATATGGGGAATTTCTTAATAGAATAAAATCGACTTTCTATCCTTTGGGGAGAAATATTGAGTTTAAAGATCAAACGAAATGTAAAATATTAACGACTAACTTTGCTATACCCTTGAGGTGTTTACGTGAAAGCAGAAGCAGAGGAAGCAGGGATGGGCTGCCTGGCTTTTGGGAGCATGTTTAGACACACATGCCATAACCTCTCCCAAAAGGCACTCTCCTACAAGGAGAGAGACTGTGCCTTACATTACAACGCTCTAGAGAAAACTGGCCTGATTGAGCCTGAGGCTTCACCTCTCAACTTCTGCTTCTGAAGATGAGAAAGAAGTCTAGACTGAGGAAAGAAGAAAGTCAGACAAGGTAATCCACAGAGAAAGCCAGCCTCGAGCTGTGTGTGGGTCAGCTAGAATGTGTATCCCATTCCACCTGCAGTCTGGATCAGCTGACAACCCATCACACACCAAGACGGGGTTGCCTGGTCCATTGCCCACGGTTCTCTTCCCTGGCCAAATGACAAAGCCACCAGAGAGAGAACGGCACTGCTCATGAGTCCCTGAGCCACGATGTGGTTCCCAGAGGTTAGCAGAAAACCAGAATCACAGAGAAGGGCCTTCTTCCAGACAACACATTGAGTCTGGCACAGCATGCCATCTCCAGGGGATCCTACGCCCTCTCCAGCTGCCACAGGTCCGTGCACATGTGTACACACACAAAGACACAAAAGAGTGAGGACAAAAACTGAGCTACAGTCTCGTGGGAAAGATAAGCCTTAAGGAGGTAGCTGTGTGGTAGAGCATTTGTCTAGCATGTGTAACATGTACATGGCCTGGGTTCAGTCCTCACCAAAAAAGAAAAAAGGAAAGAAGAAAGAAAGAAAGGAAGGAAGGAAGGAAGGAAGGAAGGAAGGAAGGAAGGAAGGAAGGAAGGAAGGAAGGAAGGAAGGAAGGAAGGAAGGAAGGTAGGAAGGAAGGAAGGAAGGAAGGAAGGGAGGGAGGGAGGGAGGGAGGAAAGAAGGAAGAAACACAGTTCTTTTACGAGAAAAGTGAAAGTGAATCGGTAAATAGAGAAACATATAAAAACATATTCCAGCTAGGCATTGGCACCTTTTGTCCCAGCACTTGGGAGGCAGAGGCAGATCTCTGTGAGTTCAAGGCCAGCCTGGTCTACAAGAGCTAGTTCCAGCACAGCCTCCAAAACCACAGAGAAACCCAGTCTTGAAAAGCCAAAAGAAAGAGACAGAGAGAGAAAGAGAGAAACATATTCTAATAAAAGTTTGCAAAATTTAAAGGAGTAAAAAATAGAAACTCTTTTATTTAAAAAAATAAAAGGACAATGAAGTTTTAAAAGCTATAACTTGAACTTTTATGTTTCATAAAATTTATTAAACATCTTCTTAGCATATATTCTCGAGGTTATTATTAGGAATTTTTTAAAAGATTGTTTACAAGGATAAATCATTTCATAAAATTTATTAAACATCTTCTTAGCATATATTCTCGAGGTTATTATTAGGAATTTTTTAAAAGATTGTTTACAAGGATAAATCATTTTAGTGTGAAAACACAAGCATTAGTTGCTTGCATGCCTAACAGCAAGGCCGGTTTTAGATATCTAAACTGATACATGGCATTGATCATACGTGTAAGGCACCCTGTGACATTTTGGTAATGTATACATTGACCAGAAATCAAACCAAGAAAATCTTTATCTGTCTCCTTTGGCACTGATCATTTGTTTATGAAGTAAAAATGCAAAACTCCTTCCTTCTATCTTTTTTGAAATCTATAGTATATCACAGTTGCATTTTCAAACTCATTTCCATAATTCCTTTCTTACGGTGGAAAAAAGCCACTATCTTGGAAGGAGACCAAGAGTTATTTGTGTGAGTCTGAGAATACAGCATACAAGTTTGTCACAATGGCTACATAATGACGCTAATGTTTGATGTATGATGTATGAGCTAGGACATTTATCTTGAGTTTGTGTTGTTCTGTACTTTATAATGAAGAAGAATCTCTCAAAGTTTTTTTTTCTGGTGTGCCTAAAGGAAAAGAAAATTGATGGTGGGCTGTGAATATAGTCTGGTATAGAGGCTTTGCCTAGTGTGCTCATGGCAGACAAACATGGGGCCCTACGACCACTCCTTAGTATCACAGACACACACTTAGAATCATTTTATAAGATAATTTCATGTTTTTTTTCATTTGCTTCCAGGAAATTTTCTTAGCTTTTCCTGAAAAATGTCATCTTTATAAGATGAGGAACCATATGTGGTGGTGTGCATCTGTAATCCCAGCACCCAGAAGGCTGAGGGAAGCGGGGTCCTCAAGTTCCAGTCCATCCTGGTCTATAGAGTGAGTAGAAAAAAACAAAAGAAGAAAGGGAAGAGGAAGAAGAATAAAGGGGAAAAGAAGAGAGGAGGAAGGGAAAGAGGAAACAGTAAATGTGGGGAACTGAAGGGGGAAGGGAGGGGGAAGGGAAAGCCGCAGCTCTACCAGACCAGCACCCAGATCCCCGACTCAAGTCACCCTGTCCCAGCCCACACCTCCAGCAGAAACTCCCTGCTCTGTCAGAGCCATGCCTAAACATAATAAAGGCAATTTACAGCCTAACACCAACATAAAGTTAAATGGAGAGAAACTCAATGCAGCTCCACTAAAATTGAGAACAATACAGGGCAGTACATTATCCTCATATCTACTCAGTGTAGTGCTTGAAGTTCTAGCTACAGCAATAGAACAACTGAAGGAGAACAAGGAGATATAAATTGGAAAGGAAGACGTCACAGTATAGATATTTGCAGATTACGTGATAGTATACATAAGCAACACCAAAAATTCTAGCAGGGAACTCCAGCGCCTGATAAACTCTTTTAGTGAAGTGGATGAATGTAAGAGAGACTCAAAAAAAAAAAAAAAAACTTGGTAGCCCTCCTATATACAAACAACAAATGGGCTGAGAAAGAAATAAAGAAAACATCACCCTTCACAACAGCCACAAAATTATAAAATATCTTGGGACAATACTAACAAGCAAGTGAGAGACCTTTATGACAAGAGCTTCAAGTCTTTGAAGAAAATATTGAAGAAGATATGAGAAAATAGAAAGATCGCCCATGGTTACAGATGGATATGGTTAACAAGGTAAAAGGGCAATCTTAACCAAAATCAATCTACAGATTCAACACAATCCCCATCAAAACTCTAACACAACTCTTTATAGACCTTGAAAGAACAATACTCAATTTTATATGAAAAAAAACAAAACAACAGGATAGCTAAAACAATATCATACAATAAAAAAATTTTCTGAGGAATCACCATCCCTGATTTCAAGCTCTACTATAGAGCTATAGTAATAAAAACAGTTTGGTATTGACATATAAACAAACAGGTGGATCAATGGAATCCAATGGAAAACTCAGAGGTAAAGCCACACACATGGACACCTGATTTTTTTTATAAAGATTGCCCATGCTTATGGATGGATATAATTTAAAAATTAAAGAAATTTAATTTAAAAATTCAAAATTTAAAAAGCAATAGAAAAAGAAAAGCATCTTCAACAAATGGTGCTGATGTAAGTAGATGTTGGCATCTAAAAGAATGTCAATAGATCCATATTGATCTCCCTGAACAAAACTCAAGTCTAAGTGGATTACTGACCCCAACATAAATCTAAATATAATGAATTGATAGAAGAGAAAGTAGGGAGTGACCTTGTGTGCATTGGCCAGGAGACAATTTCCTGAATAGAACACCAATAGCACAGGCACTAAGACCAGCTAAATGGTACCTCATGAAACTGAAAGGATTCTGTAAGGCAAAGGCCACTGTCAAAATGACAAAACAGCCAGCTATAGAATATGAAAAGATTTTCACCAACTCTACATCTGACAAAGGGCTAATATCCAATGTGTATAAAGAACTCTCGAAACTAGACATCAAGAAACCAAATAATCCAATTCAAAATATGGGGTACAGATCTAAACAGCAATTTCAAATGGTCAAGAAACACTTAAAGAAATTAGTTATAACACCCTTAGTTATGAAGGGAATGCAAATCAAAATGACACTGGGATCCATCTTAAACCCGTCAGAATGGCTAAGACTGAAAACACAAGTGACAGCTCGTGCTGGCAAGGATGTGGAACAAGGAAACACTCCTCTACAAGCCTATACAACTACTTTGGAAATTAGTGTGGCAGTTTCTCAGAAAATTGGGACTCCATCTACTTCAAGACCCAGCTATGCCATTCTTGGGCATATGCCCAAAAGACACACCATCCTACCACAAGGACACTTGCTCAACTGTGTTCATAGCAGTTTTTTTTCATATTAGCCAGAAACTGGAAACAACCTAAATGTCCCCCAACTTAAGAATGAATATGGAAAATGTAGTGCACTTACACAATGATGTATTACTCTGCTGTTAAAAAAATAATAATAATGACAACAGCATCATAAAATTTTCAGACAAATGAATGAAACTAGAGAAAAAATTATCCTGACTGAGAGAGACACAAACATGGCATGTACTCGTGTGTAAAGGGCCATTAGCTGTAAAGTAAAGGATACCCGTGCTACAATCCACAAACCCTGAGAGGCTAAGTAGCAAGGAGGACTCTTGGCAGGACACACGGGATCTCCCTAGGAGTGAGAAATAGAATAGATTTCACAGATAGAATGGGGGTGGGTGAGGATGGGAACAGGAGGATCAAGTGGGAGGGTTGGAGGGAGAGTGTACTGGGAGAAACAACAGGAATGGGGGTGGCATTTAGGAGGCAAATTAGACATCTAGTACAATGGAAACTCCCAGAGGTCCACAAGGGTGTCTCAGGCAAAAACTCCTAGTAATGTGGAATATGAGCCTGAGCATATGTAACTGAGAAGTTACATCTTCTGTAACGAGGCAAGAGTTCCAGTGGAGAGATTGGGACACCAGCCAAGCCACAAAACCTTCCACCTACAATTGGTCCTGCAGCAAGATGTGCTGGGGTAGAGGAGGTGCAGAACTTGTGGGAGGGGCTAGCCAATGACTGTCCAACTGGAGGCCCATGCAATGAGAGATAGCCCAGCCCTGGTACATGGGAGGGCCAGGAACCAGAGTCATAGATCAGTACCTTGCTCGGCCATCATCAGAGAAGCTTCTTCCTAGAGTAGATAGGAACTAACACAGAGACCCACAGTCAAACATTATTCAAAGAGCTATAAACCTTGAACACTCAGCCATAATTGGGATATCTCCATCAAACCGGTCCCCTTGGTGCTCAGGAAAGTATTCAAAAGAGGAAGCAGAAAGATTGTAAGAGCAAAAAAGATGGAGGCACCAAGGGAACAAGGCCTTCTAAGGATGGCAGGACTAACACAAAGGCATGGCAGCATGCACAAAGACTATACAGGCTCAAATGAGATGGGGATGCAGTATTGAAAGGAAAACCGGACATGTGCTCCCATTCCTGTCCAAGAAGTTAATTTCCAATTGACAACCACTTGTAAAGGAAAACTACTTTTCTCCAAGAGAGTCTCACTGGGAATATAGACCACATTTATGGGTAGGCTCCACACACAGCAGTAACTAGCCAATGCTTAACAAATCCAATGGTATTTCAGAATATTTATTGTGTCATATTGCTTTGTTTGAGCATTTATTACCTTAATGGTGTTTGCTTGTATATTATGGCTTCTAAATTTGTGTTTTTATGGGCTCTGTGTATGTGCATGTATGTCATTGTGTATCTGTGTGTGTGTGTATGTGTCACTGTGTCTGTGTTTCTCCATTTTTTTTTTATTTTTTTTATATTCTGTTGTTGTTTGCCTGTAAAGATACAGTGAAAGAAAGCATTGAGTTGGATGGGTGGAGAGATGGAGAGGATCTTAGAGGAGTTTGGCAATGGGAAACTATGACCAGAGTATTGTGTGAAAATTTTATTTTCAGTTTAATAAAAGAATGAGAATAGCCAGCAAGATGGCTCTATAAATAATGATTCCATATCTATAACATACTTGAGACAGTTTCAATACTAAATTGGGATAGTGGCTTCAAAACCAAATGTAATGCTTCCTAACTACCATTCCCTTGTAATGTTAAGGAAAATGCCAGTGCTGATATGCCCAAGTGACTTCTAAAATTCCAATACTGCTTACCTACCCTTCTAACCAATTAGTTAAGGAAAAATGGCAAAGCTACACAGTTATAACCCATGGAACGCATCAATGACACGAGTTACAAGCACAATTAGTAAGTTCAAGATGACACAGACTCAAACTTTGCATGTCCAAATAAAGCTATTTGCTCTGTTGTTTATTTATCATTCATTTTATGGAGAACTTTGTCTCATGGTGAGAATATTTTACTTATTAAAATGAATAGAATACATTTTTAACTTTACACCATATCTGCAGACATACCCTGGTCATTCAGGAGCTCTTCGGTGCTCATAGTTGGGTAGATACTATCTGTTCTAACTAGGGTCTTTCTAGAGCAGAGGTTCTCATCCTTTATAATATCCCTTTAATACACTTCCTCACGTTGTGGTGACCCCCAACCATAAAATTATTTCACTGCTACTTCAGAACTATAATTTTGCTACTGTTATGAATCATAATATAAATGTATGATATGTAGGATATCACATATACAACCCCAATGTGGTCACGACCCACAGGTTGAGAATAACTATTCTAGACAGCTTTCAAAGCGTGTAGCTCTGCCAGTGAAAGAAGAAAGTAGATTATCACCCTAGTTAGCTAGCTTTTAATAAAGACAATAAATACACTTATTATTCTGTGATGAAATAAAGTAATTTTGATTGACTTTATAGGGTAGCAGAGAGAGGCTGAGATTGATATGAGCTGAAGGCCAATCAATAGTACCCTAGCACTCTGAACATGCCTCAAATCCATTTTACTAATCACCTCTGGTAGTAAATCTCTAATTCCAAATTAGGTCTCCAACTCCCTTCCCATTTTCCAGCCCTTCCTAGAAGGCCTAAGCAGCTCCTTCCCCCTAGTCTTCCCCCTTCCATTTTGCTTTTTCTCGTGGCCATTCTTTTGATGAATGCTTGAACATCAGTGAGCTGCTTACATAACCTTGAGTGCCGAGCTTCTCACGGGGAGTTGAGTCAGCCAGGCAGAATAAAGAGGAAAGAGTGTGTAACCACAGTGATTGACTCACAGGGTTTTCATAGATTAAATTCTATCCATCGTCCCAGTTGTCCCTGACAACTGTCCATTTTCTAAAGGGCAGCAGGGCTGCATGGTGCATGGATGCTAGGGAAATAAGAGAGAGGGTATAGATGTAGTCTACAGGGCATTCAGAAAATCACTCCCCTGAAGCCTCATGAAGTAGTTCCGTGATGAGAGAAAACATTTTTGCACAAGCGCAGATGACATATGCCAGGAACATAGACAGCTTCGCTAAACAACGGCTCCTGAAATGGATGCCCTCACTATAAACTGTGTCTCATCAGACACAATTGTATGACAATATTACACTTGTCATAGCTTTCTTATCCCCTCAGACCCTCATCCATCTTAATTACTTATTTACTTATTGCTAGCGATCTGTTTTGAATACTTTGTGCTTTCCCACAGCTCCTTAACACCTGGTCAATAAGGACAATATAGTTCATTGTGATATCAGTCATCAGGTGGGCAACCCAGAGTCAGGTGGCTGAGTGTTGGCAAAATTAGTCTCCATGCTGTTTACCAATCGGGAGATACTTCTGGGCAATTGATTTCTTGGGGTTAGCACAGCTTTATTTGTGACGCTCAAACTGCGTCACTAGAAAATGTGGGTGGCAGATCCATAAAAGATCAGAATTCCTGACAGAGAGCCAGTGGGTAACAGTGACAAGCTTCAGCTGCATGGCTTGGAAGAACAATATCCTGTTGTCCGGTCAACATTATTTTTGTGTCTCCTTTATTGAATTTGTGTTATAAACAAGAAGATTCAAACTCTAGATTAAATACCTAATGACTGTGCCCCAACTTTTAAAGTTTCTTTCTCCCTAATTAAACTTCATTAAATTATAATCTTGGGTTATAAAATTTTTGTACTTAACTTTCTTGTCTTTACCGCTCAGAAAACAAAAGCTTCATGAAAGAGAAAAATCCTCTTCCTGAACTAATATTTTATCATGAAACTAAAATATTTTTAATAATTTGAGAAGTGATGAAATCCTAATAGAGAGTAACTATAATTCAGCCCCAAAGCTAAGAAGTTTTATCTCTTTACAAAAGGAAATAGCATGAACAGAAAAGATACAGTATTTGAGCACCAACTCTGGCCAGAAAAAAAAAAAAAGAAGCTGTTTCAAAATAAGCAAACAATTTTTTAAATAGTAGCATCTATGTCCTGCCATGATAATAATGAACTAAACCTCTGAAACTGTAAGCCACACAAATTGAATATTTTCCTTTATAAGAGTTGCTATGGTTACGGTGTCTCTTCACAGCAATAGAAACTCTAACTAAGATACCTACTATGTGTCTAGAAAAATGAACAGATTTCTCAATTAGCATAATAGTACCTATGAAAATGTGGGTGACATGAGAAACAAAATTAACATTAAGGAAATTAATTTGGAAAGTATATCATGGAACTGACAGTTTTCCAGAAGAGAAAAGGTAAAAAAGTGGGGAACACGTTATTTAAAAAAATAATAGTGTTTTAATAATAATGCATGGTATCATGATGGCTCAGAGGGTTAAGGCAATGCAGCCAAGTCTGATGAGCTGAGTTCAATCCCCATAGTGTATGTAGCAGAAAGAAAAATTGATTCCTACAAGTTGCCCTCTGACTGCCACATGCACATAAAAATAGAAATAAATATAATAAACATTCTAAAATAATAATAGCCATAAAATAAACCTTTCAACAACTGAAATATATGGATCTCCAGAACAAAAAGAAAAATGCAATGCATGATCATGATTAACCCTCCAATTTATAGAGAAATGCATGCATAGGTTGTGAAGTTTTGTTGTGCTTCCTGTAGTCTACTTCTGTTGCTGCCGCTTGCTCATGATGTAATGCAATGCATGATCATGATTAACCCTCCAATTTATAGAGAAATGCATGCATAGGTTGTGAAGTTTTGTTGTGCTTCCTGTAGTCTACTTCTGTTGCTGCCGCTTGCTCATGATGTAATGCAATGCATGATCATGATTAACCCTCCAATTTATAGAGAAATGCATGCATAGGTTGTGAAGTTTTGTTGTGCTTCCTGTAGTCTACTTCTGTTGCTGCCGCTTGCTCATGATGTAATGCAATGCATGATCATGATTAACCCTCCAATTTATAGAGAAATGCATGCATAGGTTGTGAAGTTTTGTTGTGCTTCCTGTAGTCTACTTCTGTTGCTGCCGCTTGCTCATGATGTCTTCTCCTGTTGATGATCTGAAGCATAAGCCTTATTTTTAACCACAAACTCCGGTATGGATGCTTGGCCATTACATGTTTTTTGTTGTTGTTGTCTCTTTTCCAACAAAGGACAAGTTTACTTCATCTCACATTTCCAGGTCATTGCCCATCACTGAGGGAAATCAAGACAAGAACTCAAGGCAGGAACCTAAAGGCAGGAACCCAGTGTTAACTCTGACCACAGAACTTACAGCCAAGGAAATAGAAGCTGCTCGAGGGATTGCTCACAAACCCATGCTTAATTCGTTTTCTTCTATAGCTCAGAAATACCTGCGCAGGGAATGGTGCTACCCATAGTGGGGCTAGACCCTCCTACATCAATTAATAATCAGGATTATATTTCCTATTATATCACTCTAACACTGAATCTCTGAACCATGCACAATCCACCATGGATGGGGGGTGGGGGAGGGAGAGTGTAAATACAGTGAAAAAAAAAAAAAAGTTTCGATAGTTACTTCAAAGAGTTCACAAACTCAAATATAAAAGCTGAACTTAAAACACACTTCCAGAAGAAAAAAATAAAGATTTTTCTCAAATAAGAAAGGCCTATTACAGGTTGGAGAATAGCTCATTGCTAGAGCCCTTACCTAGCATACATAGTGTTCATCACCAAAACTACAAAACAAAACCAGGAACAAAAAAGAAAGGACTGTTTATGAAAGAAAAAAATGAGAGATATTATTCACCTCGATTAATATTTTGTTTTCAATTTTTTTAATATCCACAGGCTGGAGAGATTTCTCAGTGAGCAAAGCATTTATCACACAAACATGGCAATCCTACTTCCCAGCCCAGAAGCCACATTAAAACCCAGACACAGTGGAATGGTTAAGATCAGTAACAGAAGTGACAACTCATGCTGATGGGGATATGGTGCAAAGGGAACGTTCCTCCATTGCTTGTGGGGGTGCAAACTTGTGTGTCCTGTGGCAGTTTGAAGGAAAATATCCCCCAAAGGGAGTGGCAGTAAGTATTAAGAAGTGTGGCCTTGCCGGAGTAGGTGTGGTCTTATAAAAGAAGTGTGTCACTGTGGGGGTTGGCTTTAAGATCTCATATAAGCCATACCCAGTGAGTCAGACAACTTCCTGTTGCCTTTGGATCAGGATGTAAGAACTCTCAGCTCCTTCTCCAGCACCGTTTCTGCCTGCATGCTGGCTTACTCACCACCACGATGACAATAGACTGAACTTGTGAACTGTAAGCTGCCACCTCGATTAAATGTTTTCCTTTATAGGAATTGCCATGGTCATGCTGTCTCTTCACAGCAATAGAAACCCTAACTAACACACAGACACTTTGCAAATGAGTATGGCAGTTCCTCAGAAAATTGAGACTCTATCTACCTCGAGACCTAGCTACGCTATTCTTTGGCATATACCTAAAAGATGCTCCACATCCTACCACAAGGACACTTGCCCAACCATATTCACTGCTGCACTAGTCATAATAGAAACTGAAAACAACCTATATATCCCTCAACCAAAAAATGGATAAAGAACATGTGGTACATTTACACAGTGAAATATCACACAGCTGTTTTAAAAACTGACATCATGAAATTTTCAAGCAAATGGAGGTAACCCAGACCCAGAATAACACACATGGAACGTATTCACTTATAAGTGGACATTAGCTGTTAAGTAAATGCTAATTGTGCTATAATCTATAGACCCAGAGAGGCTAAGTAACAAGGGCCATGGGACTCCATTGGGAAGAGGAAATACAATAGACTTTGCAAGTAGACTGGGGTGTGGGGGAATAGGAGGGATCGAGTTGTTGTGAGGGGGGGGGGAGAGGGAGCGAGAATGGAGAGAGTGACTGGAATTAGAGGTCATTTGAGGAACAATATGAAAACCTAGTAAAGTGGAAGCTCCCTAGAATCTATGAGGGTGAACCTAGCAACGGCTCCTAGTAATGGAGGATATGGAGCCTGACTTGTCCATCTTCTGTAACCAGGAAAGGTTGCTAGCACTGGACCTAGGACAACAACCCAGCCACAAAACCTTCAACCTACAATCTGCCCTGCCTCCAAGATGTGCTGGTGTAGTGAGATATCCACCCTGCCCACACCTGTAGCACTGACCACGCCCATTTGGGCATGGTCACAGATGTGGACTTGATGGGGGGAAGCTAGTTCCGGGGTCCCAGACCCCGACTTACTCTCTTGCTTCCTAGTTCGGTTGTGGAGAGCATCCGAGGGCCAGGGTGGCGTCTGTGGAGTGGAAACCCGCAGCGGTCACCTGTTTCATGTGTAAGTAAATTCTCCCTGAACAAACCTCACTTAATTTATACTGAGTCCAGTGAACCTTGATTCCCACTCGATATGCTGGGGCAATGTTGGCACAGAGCTTATGGCAGTGGCCAAACATTGACTGGCCTAATTTGAGTCCCATGCCATGAGAGGAACACTGCCTGGATGAGCAGGCATCAGACGCCGGATATCCCAGAGACCTGGGGTAGAACCAAAAATGACTGGAAAAGAAGTCGATGAAATGATTCCTAATGATGTTCTGCTGTGCTCATAGATCGGTGCTTAGCCCAGCAGTCATCGGAGAGACTTCCTCCAGCATCTGATTGGAGCAGAGATCCACAGACACAATGGGAGCCCAGGTTGGAGATTTCCATGGGATCCATTCCCTCAGAGCTCAGGAACCACATGGAGGAGGGAGGAGGATTTGCAGCAACCAGAGGGGCTGAGGACACCAGGAAAGCACAGCCAGTGGAATCCACTAACCAGGGCTCACAGAAACTCAGAGAGTGGAGTAACGGTCACCAAGCCTGCATGGGTCTATGCTAGGTCCTTTGCATACATGTGTTGGTTGTTGGCTTAGTGCTTTGGCGGAACTCTTAACGGTGCCAGTGGGGGTGTCTCTGACTCTTTTTGTCTGCTTAGGACCAGTTTCCTCATGCTGGGTTGCCGAACCCAGTCTCGATATGAGGGTTTGTATGTGGTCTTACTGTGTCCTGTTGCATCAAATTCAGTTGATGCCCCTTGTAGTGAGATGTCCACTCTGCCCATGCCTATATTGACTGCAGTCCATACTGGTTTTCATAAGCAGGATATGTGTTACGTTGGGGTAGGGGTTTTGCCTTTGTATCTACAGGAGAAGAAACGCTGTGGATACCATCTAAGTTGATCAAGATCCAATATGAACATGAGAAACCTCTTGATGAGGAGAAATGATAAGTCATCCACCAAAGTATTTCCCATGAGTTGTATGGAGACCTCTCAAAGGTAGGGGAAATGTTCTGTTCTTGTCTTTACAGGAAAACATAACACACCCATTTTCAAACAGCCAAAAGACACTGAATGTATAAGTACCTAAGGAAGAGAAGATAGCTATCCAGAAAAACCATCAAAGAAGACTCTGACACATGGTACCAATTTCTAGTTCTAGTGAACTCGTCTATACAAAAATCTATTTCCTTTTACTTCCTAGTACACTTTTAGTCCCAATTCATGTAAACCAATACTAGCTTTGGAGTTGGCTTTGGCTTTCGTCCTCTAAGCCCAAGCATGTTTTTAAAATAAAATTCAGAGTTTCTGTCTTACATCAAGAAGCCAGTTTGTGTAAGACAGAAGAAAACAAAATCTTGGGACTGTCATTTGTCTATACTCAGTTTTCTCTCTGAAATCCTAATTTCCCTTATACTTATTTTTATCCTTAATGTTGCCTTTCCAAATATGCATATGTATAAAAGCTGAAATTTCTATGTTGATATTAATATTTAAGTTTTCCACAAGGAGCAATAACTATTCCTAACAGCAATCTTTGAACTCTCAGGAAAGAAGATGGGGCCCCACTTCATTGATTCCACTTGACTCAACTTGATGCATCTGGACTACAAACATCACCCTAAAGCCAGTTTTGGACTATAATGCTCAGGACAACTCCAGACTGGCTAGCTGAAAAAGTTCACCTTCTTATTACACCGTGGCCAGAGGTTCAGATAGAACTTCAGTCAAGAATTTCTTGCCACGCAGAGAGTAGCTACAAATGTTACAGCTAGTCCCTTAGAGAAATTGTGTTGACTTATTTTTTTTCCTTACAGGATCCCATGGAATCATTCTCATCCTATTTCAGCAGGAAGTAATCCTTAGAAAACATCACCCCCTTTCCCTACTGTTGGCATTAAGGGATAATATCCATCTGCATAGGGTGAGTTTTAGTTGTTTAGGGTTGGGTATGGGAGGTGATGTTCAGACTAGAGTATCTCTTTTAGACAGGTATAGGGTATGGTTGGGAAGGGTATGGGTTAGAATGGGATATAGGTAGATTAACATATCTTCTTGTGAATTATTTTAGTAATTATTAGTTATATACAACTTACATTGTTATGGATTCTTATATATTGTAACTCACTAAGTTTATATTCCTTTCTCAGATAATTTGTATATTATATTTTGTCATATTGTGTGAGATTTTTCTGTTTATGATGTTTTATGCACAAATATCTTTATCATATTCTATGTATGCATACTTTTACATATGTTCATGATATCTTGTATAGTGATACAATTTATTATTTTTTTATCATGTTGCACTATACAGTTCTACATCTACTCAAGACATTTCAATTCTACCTCTGTGTTAGAGATTTACATGTATATATATATATATATATATATATATATATATATATATAGTTATATTGCTAAAATCTCTGTCCTTGCTAAATTACTTAGGGAAGTTTCAACCATTTGTACAACTATGTTCCAGAGTATTACAGATTATCTTCACCCATTTTTCTTATACCTATGAGATTAGTCAGACATAGATGTTTGATCTTCATACACTTCATAGACCTGTAGAACATGGCATTTAAATGTTGCAATATTAGTTTTCCATTGACATGAAACACTATTGTTCCTGACAGCACCAAGCTATTCCTCAGAGTATGTTGGCCACTGATGTCACTCCTCCTGGAGTCCATCCTCTCCTTGGCTAATGGCCTCTTGGGCAAAGAACTGCCCCCACCTCAACCGCTGACTGTGGACATATTGTCCTACTATACTTGCAAGAGACAAACATAGAAGACTGCTGAACCTTGCCAAGTCAGAGCAAGACAGCCTTCCTATCTCCCTGTTTCTGTAGTGGTCTGTCAGATACTCTAGGCCTTAGCAAAACTGGTTGCCCTGACATGGCTGTGAGACTTTAGGTGACTGCCCAGGTAGCCTGTTGTTTCTGTCTTCACTGCACCTTTTGGAAGCTGCTCGCTTACACTTCCTGCCTACCCGAGTATTGTTATCTTCCTTCTCACGTCTTTGATGAGGTTGAAGATTAGACTGTGACAATTATTGTTCCATCTTCCTAGATAGAGATATTAGATAAACTGCAAAGACTTAAACTTCCCAGCTTAGGACAACTCTATAGTAATCTCTGTTATTCCTTCACCCTAGGACTGGATATGTAGATCTTAAGTGTGTATGTTCTTACTTTTCCTTCTCCTAGAGCATACTTGATATTTACTGTCTTTGTATATACTTTTGTATCAAGCCTAAATCTTTAGAATGAAAGGAGAATTGTAGAGAGATATCCACCCCGCCCACACATGTTGCACTGACCATACCCACTGGGGCATGGGGACAGGTGTGGGTGTGGCATGTGGGGACTAGGTCTGAGGTCATGGACCCCAGCACTCTCTCTTACTTCCTGGTCAGAGACAGAGAGCATCCAGAAGCATCCTTGGAAGGGGAACCTATAGCAGCCACCTGTTTCTGGTGTAAGTGATTTCTCCCTGAATAAACATCCATCAGCAAATATTGTGCCCCAGAATCTTATTTCCCATGAAATATTCCCTGCGAGGCCTAAACATTTCTGGGGAGCTGAGGATGAGGGATGAATCTGGGAGAGAACAGAAGTCGGGGTAACTGGGAGGAATGAAGGGAGGTAAAGCTGTGGTCTGGGTGTATTGTATGAGAGAAGAAGAAATTAAAAGATGCAGAACACAGTAGCACATGCTTCTATGATCCTCCTGAGCCCCAACAGGGGACACAGAGATTACAGAGTCCAAAGAGCTTATGGGCCATCTAGCAAGCATGTGCAATAGTGATCAAGAGAGGCACTGTCTGAAACAAGGAAGGTAAGAATGTCCTCTGTCCTCACTTCCACACACAATGCCACCTCTACACACACACAGAGAGAGAGAGAGAGAGAGAGAGAGAGAGAGAGAGAGAGAGAGAGAGAGAGAGAGAGAGAGAGAGAGACTAGACAGATGATAGATAGATAGATAGATAGATAGATAGATAGATAGATAGACAGACAGATAGACAGACAGACAGATCTCCTTAAGGAAAACAGGCTGGTAAAATAGTCATAATATATACAAAGACTAAAAGTTTGAACTCGGAATTTTAAAAACTTAAAACATCTTAATTTAAAATATTTCATTAGGAAGAAATATAGGAGCTGTCTGCTTTTCCAGAGGTCACAGACTTGGTTCATAGCACTCACATAGTGGCTTCAAACTGTCCGTAACTCCAGTGCCAGGGGATCAAACACCCTCTTCTGACCTCTGTGGGCACTTACATGAAGGCAGAACACCTATAGACACAAAAATAAAATGAAAAAAATTATAAAGAAACACAAATGCCCAATAATCACATATAGTATTTGGTACTATTGTCTATCAAAAAAAAAGCTAATTACAATATAATGACAGCACACCATGCTAATATGACTGAGAAGGAAGCAGTGGGGACACACTTGATGAGGATGTGGAACAAGGACCCCTGCCCACTGCTGGCAGACATTCCCACGTCGGCCAAGACAACACTCTCACTTGTAGATATTATTTCAGATAAATACAGCATGTCCTCTGTGCATGCATACCAACGTTTATTGTAGTTTCCCTCATGTCAGGAATAAACTAGGAACTCCTCCTTGCCCTTTTAACAGATCAGATAAATAAACTGATATTTACAGTCCAGTGTACATATAAGCGACAGATGAACCTCAGAAAATAAATAATAATAATCACCCAGGGGAAGAACAACCAGACACAAAACAGTGTTCGGTGTACATTTCCACTTAAGTAAAATACTAGATTAGACAAAGCCAGTGAGTTCCTGTCATCTGGTGTGGGGATGTTTTTAAACTAGCAGGGCTGATGGAAATGTCCTATCCTGGGTGGGGGTTGGAGGACACATTTGTATTTATAGTTCAGTGAGTTCAGTGTGACTCAGCCGTGCATTTAAGATCCTAGCATTTTGCTGTATGCATATGACATCGCAGTAACACGTGGACAAAACAGCAGAGCTGCAGTTTTGTGTGAGAGGTAAAAACCTCAGACATCAGACATATTTTGTGGTTATTATCACAGTACTGAGTAATGTAACTGTACAACCCCAGTGACAAACACTTAGCCGGTGTAAGTTTTAATATTATCACAAGTTCATTCCATGTTATTCCCTGTTGCTTTTATTTTTCTATTTGAGTTGGAAGCAACTCCCATTAAGAGGTTTGCACAGTGCAAAATGTACTAAGCTGAGTGTTTGTTTTACACATGTAACTCTTGATAGCTAGAGGCAGACAAGGGCTCTATATGTCTTCCCCTAGTAACTTCCTCTCTGGGCCATATGCCATAATGCAAACAAGTCTGTGTTAGCCTTCCAGAAGGGAATGCCTGTGTCTGTGTGATAGAGGCAGTAAGTTAGCTGTCAAAGACTCTGGAAAATAGGACCTTTAAAGAACTGCATATGAGGGTTGTCTAAGTGAACAAAGAAAATGCATCCTGATAAGAGGAAGGTGCTGTTCTCAGCCAGCCCCTTGGAAACCAAAGCATCAAGATACAAGTAGACAAGAATAACACAGTACCTGCCTGCAGGACAAATGGAAGAAGCAGGAGCAAACAGAACACCAACCACACTCTGGCCCAGCTGCCAGAAAGAGTCCTCACTCCTAAGGGTGAGAAAGGGCCATGGCAAGTAACTAGACCTGTGAGTTGTAAGTAAGTTAGTGAACATCACTAAGTAATGAGTATTTGGTTAGCTGGTAGAGGTAGGCATTCCTTTCTTCCCTTACATTTTTCTTTTAAATCTCTTAGTACAATTATTTTTTTACATGTGTTCTCACTATCATTCAAGGCGTTTGTTTAGTTTTTTAAATTTAAATTAAAAATAACCTTATTTTACATACCAATCCCAGTTCCTTCTCCCTTCCATCCTCCCATTCCCCCCCACCACCATCTCCCCATCCCACCCCCATCCACTCATCAGAAAGGGTAACACCTCCCATAGGGAATCATCAAAGTCTGTCACTGTATCTGGGCTGAGGGAGTAACCCTCCATAGTGAATGGGCTCCAAAAGCCCATTCGTGCACTAGGGATAAATACTGTTTCCATGCCAGAATCCCCATAGATTGCCCAGGCCTCCTAGCTGACACCCACTTTCAGGGGGCCTGGTTTGGTCCTGTGTTGGTTTTCCAGCTGTCAGTCTGGAGTCTATGATCTCCCATTTTCTCAGGTCAGCTGTTTCTGTGGGTTTCCCCAGCATGGTCTTGACCCCTTTGCTCATCACTCCTCTATCTCTACAACTGGATTCCAGGAGTTCAGCTCAGTGTTTAGCTGTGAATCTCTGCTTCTGCTTCCATCGACTACTGGATGAAAGCTCTATGATGATATTTAAGGTAGTCATCAATTTCATTATATGTTTCCCCTTACATTTTATAAAAAGCCTGCTGTGCAGGAAACTTTGTCCAGCAGCAATCTCCACCCTCCCTGACAATGTAATAGTTAATAGAATTTAGTAGAAATTGCAAAACATAAGAAGTGAAACTGAAAGATGCTTGGGATCCACGTGAATTTTAATTTAGCATATACATAAAGTTTGAATGTTAAATATAGCAAATTGATTGAGCTGAGACCAGTTTCCAGAGGAATAAAAGACTGCACTCTTTTCTACTTCAGTAAGCATCTGGTAAATGGTAGAAATCCCAGAGAAAACGTGAGAGGAACTGAGTTTTTAGCCCTAGGCATGAAGGAAACAAGCCCTCTGAGGACCAGGGAGAGGGGTTGGAAAGGTTGGCTCCAACTCGGTGGGCATGTGTGAATTGTGATACTTTAAGGCAGATTTCTGTAACCAGGTGTGGTAGCCAGGATGCTGGAGTGCAGAAGAATCAGCTACACAGCCCAAGGACATGTGGGAAGTCAGAGGGGTGAGAATCATCCATCCAAGGGTAGGGATGTGGTAGCCGAGAGATAGAATGCTTGTCTGGAACACTAGCTCCTTCTCTGCTGCTCTGACAGAATGATGGGCAGGAACAGGTTAATGTGGGAAGGACTGCATTGCCCAGAATTCAGGTCTGTTTTTCCACACTCCTTAACCTCAGGATGCGTATGTGTGTTTCTGAACAGGGTATCCAATGCCTTCTACTTTAGGAATGTCTGGAGAACCTGGAGAATCAAGAAGCTAAGGACTTGGGAAGTCCTGGGAACCTTGGTCCTGGAATGCAACCCTTCCGTCTATGTGTTGTTCTTGGATGACTTGGCAGCAGCTTCTGTTTTCACATTTGAGATGTCCAGAGGCTCACTAGCTACCAAGTAAGTAATATAAACATTGCAAAATTAGGGGAGTAGTAATTTTGGATTTAACTGAAACAATGTTAATGCCCCATTACTTCCATCTCTGAATTTTCTCCTTGAGGTTCTGAAGTAACACTTCATGTCTACTCTTACATAGTAATCTTCGATTCTCTCCACACAGTTGGACCTCCATTGTCTTGACTCCTCTAGACTGTGGTGTGTGTGGTGCCATGACCACAGCTCTCCTTCACTGGTTAGGCCTAACCTTCCCTCCTTCAGCTTTCCAGGCCCAACTGCCATCCTAGAAGCCCTCCATTCTGCATCCTAGAAGCCCTCCATTCTGCATCCTAGAAGCCCTCCATTCTGTATCCTAGAAGCCCTCCATCTCTGCATCCTAGAAGCCCTCCATTCTGCATCCTAGAAGCTCTCCGTCTCTGCATCCTAGAAACCCTCCATCTCTGCATCCTAGAAGCCCTCCATTCTGCATCCTAGAAGCTCTCCGTCTCTGCACCCTAGAAGCCCTCCATCTCTGCATCCTAGAAGCCCTCCACCTCTGCATCCTAGAGGCCCTCCACCTCTGCATCCTAGAAGCCCTCCATCTCTGCATCCTAGAGGCCCTCCACCTCTGCATCCTAGAAGCTCTCCACCTCTGCATCCTAGAAGCCCTCCATTTTTGCATCCTAGAAGTCCTCCATTCTGTATCCTAGAAGTCCTCCATCTCTGCTCCCTGCATCTTACTCTTGCATCCAGAAGCAAAGACTTCACACAAAACAAGAAGACATCATTATGAGGCCACAAAGCCAGGAGTCTGGTGTAGCCATCTTTGACTTGAGAACAGGTATGGTATCTCAATGTAGTTATTTTTAACACTATTGGATGAATTTTTTGATTGAGAGTCATTAAAACCTAAAGTTATTTTATTGACATCTTGCTACAAAATTAAGATTCCTCAACCACACACTGATTCAGTTTGAGGTTAAGTTATGAACATTACTACAAATATTCTGTCCAGAAAGATTTTCTCAATTCTGTATTTGTTGCCATTTGAGGAGCTGAAGGGAAAGTGGTGTGCACACTTCCTTTAAAGAGCATTTACTATGCTGTGCAAGGAAACTCTAGATGCTCTGCCCTGAAACCTTCCCGCAAGTGCACATACCTAGACTTTATTTATATGCTAAACTAATGCCATATGTCCCCAAGCTGGATTGTCATTTACAAATGATTTCAATAGGTCCTAAAATTTTTAACACATACATATAAAGACATGTCTGCTCCGCCTTCAAGACAATAATAACAAGAAAAAGGAAATCAATTTTTTCAGCAACTGGGTATGTCTTTGGTTGTGTATATTGAAGACTACCAGTATTACCTGGCTCTGATCCCCATGAGCTACAATAGTGACTGGCCTGGCAAGGTATGACCATTTGTGCAATAGTGTCACAAATGCCACAATAGTAACCAGCTACTTCCTGATCTCATTTAAGTCCCACTCCACGAGATGAAACCCATACATGGTACCATTACTAGACCAAGAACCTATGGCTAGATAGACAGGTTATAGCCCTTAGGAAAGAATCTACTAGTGAACTGACATAGTATTAAAGGGACTACTATTAACATCATTATACCCATAAACCAATATATCTCCCAACCCTTGTCAGAGAAGCTTCTGTCTGAAATCGATGAGAATTACCCCAGACACCAAGGTACAGAAAATAAAAGAATGCAGAATGCCAAGCTCCAAATAGAACATATAATTTATATACTCCCTATAGTGAAATTACATATATTCACCTCAATAGCCAGAGATCATCATCAAAGACAGCATAGAGAATATATAAGGGGCACAGACAATAGATCAGTAGTTCTCAACATTGGGGGTCGAATGACCCTTTCACAGTGGCTACATATGAGATATCCCGCATATCACATATTTACATTACAATTCAGAACAGCAGCAAAATTACAGATATGAAGTAGCAACCAAAATACTTTCATGGTTGGGGTCAGCACAACATGAGGAACTATACTAAAGGGTCACAGCATTAGGAAGGTTGAGGTAGCAAGCCATGAGCCGTGTGGTAAAGCATAGATAAGAAATATGCGTTAATTTGAATGTAAGAGTTAGCAAGTAGCAAGCCTGAGCTATGGACCAAGCTCCTACAATTAATACTAAGTTTCTGAACGATTATTTGGGAGTGGCTGCCAGCACAGGAAAACTCCACATACAGAACGAATTGGTCTTGAGGGGTTCGTTTTTGTAAATGACACAAATTTGGATAGATGGGCAACAGGGATGGACCAGAGAAATGGCTGGCGGGGGCCAGTGGATGTGATCAAAACACATGTTTCAACATTCTCAAAGAACTAACAGCTTTTTTAAACCTATGTACACATTTAGTCTGAGATAAGCATATGTACGTAAGAAATTACTTTAGCAATAGACTTAGCAGTAAATCCATGACATAATGATCACTATAAACTCATTACTGAAGCCTCTCCTTTCACAGGCCCAGTGAAAATATAAACTCTGCACCATTACGAATTCCAAATGCAGCCAAATACATCCAATTATAATCAGTTGCAGTGAAGCCCGCTCTGCATTAGGCATAATTAACCATGTGATAATAATCAGTATAATAACATTTAATGTGCTGTGATAGCATTTATAAACTACCCATGTGGATTCTAGAAAACAGAATGTCATGCCAACTGACAGTGCCTGTAACTCTTTCCTGATTGAAATTTCATGCCTGTTCCTTATTAGGAAATTTTCAATATACCTACCTGAAAATGAAAATTGGATTTGCCTAAGGGCATAATTATGTTTGTTGTAAATTTAAAAACCTCCTCTTTTACCAAAATACCATTTATTTCTATAACCTTTAATAAAATATGCCCCCTACATGTGGGTACTCTAGAGGAGGATATATTACTGCCTCTACATTTTTAAGAATTCCCAGAGTGGCTGAGATTTTTAACATAATAGAGGGATTTAATAATTTTTAATTAATGAACCTGAAATTTAAAAAGGATATCATGTCTGGTTCATTTTAATAATGAAATTTTCTATTATACCCTTACAAGTAATGAAACCCATGTCTATTCAATGAGAAAAAAATAATTGTTTATTCTAACATATAGCATTTTGGAAATTTGTATCGACGTGTACTCACTGTTCATAATTACAGGTTTTACAAAGACATTTCCACATAAACTGACCACATGCCTCCCCTTCCTTTCCACTCCCCACTCTCATTACCGCCATCACAACCTCCGCAGTCTCTCTCCTACTCTGGGGTCTTTATACACATATACAATCTTATATATTTACATAAAGCGAGAGAGAACTTTCAATATTTGTCTATCCTTAATCTGCTTTGTTTTGTTTAATGTGCTGGCTGTATCTGTTTTCCTACAAGTGGCATGATTCTTTACAGCTAAATAAAACTCCATTGTGTATGCATCCACTCTTTACCCACACTTCTCCTTGTGGGCAGCTAAGTTACTTCTATAACTTAGCTATTGTAACAGTTTACCATAAGCATGGATGTGTGGGTGTCTCTGTGCTGTGCTGACTTATGAACAGTATAAACAGGCCATGTGGTAGTTCTAATTTTAGCTTTATGAGGAGCCTCCGCACTGGCTTCCACGGTCCACACCCCCACCAGCGCTGGATAAGGGTTCCCCTTCCCCATATACTCATCATTGCTTGTTATACTCATTTTCTTAATGCCAGCTACTCCTGCCCATGGTGAGGTGAAGTCCCAGTCCTAGTTTAATTAATGTAGCCAATATTATTATCAGCTTCTATATTGTCCTTTTTCTCTATATAATTCTGAGGTCAATTAGGGCTGACCTGAAGTAGTATTCCCTGCCTGAATGTTCTTTATTCAAACTTGAGTTAATGTCACTCACATCTTTAAATGGCAAAACCCATGTGTTTACTAGAATGACTATGACAATAAATTCTATGGCATGGCCAAATTAATTGGCTATTTGATGGTTTATTGGGCATTAAAGTCATGAGTCTATCAAACCTTAGCTTAGGGCTTAGGGCCATATCCCTCTAGACACAAGAGTCTAACAACATTTGCTCTTGATGACCTCTGTCCTATGATCTCATTAGAAACACTATTACTCATCTCTTCTTTGGCTTCTTTGTTTTTCTTTCTTTCTTTGTGTGTGTGTGTGTGTGTGTGTGTGTGTGTGTGTGTGCGTGCATGCGTGCGTGTGTGTGTGTGTGTGTGTGTCTGTGTCTGGGTATGTGTATGTGTGTCTGGGTATGTCTGTCTGTGTCTGTGTGTGTGTGTGTGTGTGTGTGTGTGTGTGTGTGTGTGTGTGTGTGTGTGTGTGTGTGTGTGTGTGTAGTGCTGGCATAGAGCTCCAGGGCCATATGCATGCCTGACAGACACTCTTAACACTGACTTACATCAACAGCTCTGATCCACAAGAAAACAAAAAACAAAACAAAACAACAACAACAAAAAGAAAACATTTCATGGGCATACTCTCTGACTCAGTTTACTGCTGTTTGTTTGGGTCAGTGGTAGGGAACAAACCCAGGGTCTTTTTGCACATTGGATAAAGATACTGCCATGTTGTATGCTCAGTTCTGTTTTTGAGACAGGGTCTCACTGTGTAATATACACTGGCTTCAGATTCACTATGTAGCCCAAGCTGGCCTCAAATTCACAATCCTCCTGCATTTGTTTTCCAAGCCCTGATCATAGGCATTTGCCACCTCATCCGGCTATGGAGTTGCTTGTTTTCTTCTTCATTTTGTGACACAGAGAACCAATCCTAGGGCTCTGTGCATGCTATTCAAGCATGCTACCACAGAGCTATACACCCATCCCTTAACCATTAACTAACCAGCCTTTCCAGGGGAGGATTGGTGATGGGAGAGGTCATTCTGTAAATATGTTTCTCTTATTGGTTAGTGAATAAAGCCCTGTTGTCCAATAGGAAAGCAAGATAGGCGGGACTAGGAGACAAGGAGAATTCTGGAAGATGTAGGAGAAGATTCAAGATGTAGAGACTTAAGAGAGGAAGAAGTCTGGGCCCTTTCTCTGGTAAGATAAGACCATGTGGAACCATTTGGACTAATAGAAATGAGTTAATACTTAAGACAGGGCTAGCCAATAAGAAATGCTAGTAATTGGCCAACAGCTTTATATCTAACACAGCGTCTCTGTGTGTTATTTGGGGCTGATGAGGCTGCAGGACCAGGCTGGCAGGAAAACTGCTGGTAATGCTCTGTCACATTATATACAGAGACATTTTGTGTTCAGAAACCCAAAACTGGCAGACAGCATCTCACAGGATACTTTCTGCTTCATGTTTCCAAAATGAGATTAGAAATCTACAGGATGACACCTGCATCTACAAGGCTTTTTAATGGACGAAGAAGCAATACACACCACCATCCCCCAGAGAAGTCCAGGTTGCCAGAGCTTAGCTGACTAGGGGAAGAACTGGGAGGATTAGCGAAATTTATTCACATTTCATCTGTGATATGAGGAAGAAAAAGCAGGGGAATGAATAGGAAAGCCAAAAGGGTCCTCATGTCATCTACAGTTTCAAATTAACACCCTCAGTGATTCACCTGTCTGCTCACAAAGAATTAAGATAGTGCCACCAAGAGGTTTCCTGAGAGGTTCTTTTTCCTTCTCTGAGTATAAAGAGAACCATCTATGGAGAGTCCTCTCCCCCCCCCACACACACACACAGTGTCCCCCTGTGTATTCCAGTGTGGTAGTCTGAATGAGAAATGCCACCCAAAACCTTAGACACCTGTACACTTGGCCTCTAGTTAGTGGCATTGCTTAGTGAGGTGTATGTGGTGCAGCCTTGCTGGAAGGAGCCTGGGAGAAAGCTTAGAGGTCGAAAGGCCTCTTCCTTTGCTCTCTCTGCTTTGTGAACTTCCTGCCCCTGCCACCATGCCTGCTGCCTGCTGTCATGCTTTCCCTCCGTGATGATTCCTCTGTAACATGTAGGACAAAACAAGCCCTCCCTTCCGTATGTTGTCTTGGTTATGATATTTAATCACAGCAACAGGAAAGCAACTAATATACCCAGGCTGGCCTTGAACTCAAAATCTCCCTACCTTGGCCTCTTCAGAAGTGGGATTTCAGGTAAGCACCACCATGCCTGGCAGGGCCCTCCTCAAGTTGCTACCTTATTTGCTACTGTTTATAAATGACAATTGAGGTGACCAAAACAAAGCCGAAAGCCAATGAGGAAACTGTTAAAGCACTATGAAAATATTCCTTTACCATCAAAAAGAGAACATGTGGTTCATGAATATTGAAATGAGAGGTAGGAGTAGTCATGTTCTGTCTCGAGGGAGGAGGCTCCTCACCTGTGATCTGTTCTGGAGTTCCCCAAAGCACTCACTTGTGCCAGAAACATTTGTCTACTGTGGACCAAGCCCTGTGCCAGAGACACAAACATAAATAATGCATGCACTCTGCTCTCACAAGACTTGCGTTTTAATTAGAGAAGCTAACCGAAAAAAATACAGAATGAATCACTGCGGGGTGCTGTGATACTTGCTGAAAGCAGACCACGGAGGAAGCAAGGGTTAGAAGGCAAGAGACTCGGTCAGACAAAAGTAAAAACAGAGCAAGAATATGTAGAGACATCAATGTGTTGGTCAGCCTGACCTGGCCCATGCACTGGCTTACAGTTAAATACGGTCACAAGGCAACAAACCTATTACTACAGAGGCTATGGAGTGGGCAATCCCAGGAGGAAGGCAATGAAGACTTCCAACTGGTTACCCAACCATCCCTCACCTGACTTTCACTCCACTGTGCACTCTTCTCTCTCCTTACCTACCCAGCTATCAGGATAGCCACTACCCGCTAATACTCTCCATTCTCTCCCTCTTTCTTCCTGTACCACGTCTCATGGTAAAACACAAACTTGTCATGCACAGATGCCACCTTCCTTCCCTGGAAAGATGTGAATAAATGAGCACTCACCTCAGAGAAGACACAAGTAACCAGGGTACATTCAAAAGAATTGTTCCATCCAAGTCTAGGACCAATGAGAGTATTGAGCTCGTTTGCAAGAGCATTGGGGTGGGGAGATTACTTGCACAAGCATGGGTGACTCTAAGCCAGCTGATGATAAGAAAGCCCACTCCAATATGGAAGAAAGCTCAACAAAGCAGTGTCTTGGTGTTCTTTGTGCAATGTGTGGCAACTCCACAGGACAATACTCTCCTTATTCTACTAAATATGTGTTGTAAGATAATATTTTTATGCAATGTAAAGATATGCCTCTGACTAGCACCTTCTTATTGGTTTAATAGAGATGAATGGCCTATAACTAGGCAGAACAGGATAGACAGGACTTCCAGGGAGGGAGAGAGAGGAACTGGGTGGGGTGGGGTCAGACTGGGATCTGGGAGGTGGGTATTCAATGCCCAGATGCAGAGGAAATCATATGTACGATGTACTGGGGAAAGGTAACAAGCCACATGGCAGAACATAGATTAATATAATGGGTTCATTTAAGAGTTAGTTTGGAATGAGCCTAAGCCAAGGCCAATTTTAATACTTAATAAGAAGTCTATGTGTCATTATTTTGGAGCTGATGGTCCAAAGAAAGACCTGTTTCAAATATGCTCTTAGTCTCTCCCCATAAGTGAGAGCATATGGAAGGTAAATTTGGGGCTGACCTCGGAAGACATCGCATTCCAGGAATGCAGCGGTTAGAATCTGAGGGAGTTGAAGACATGGTTAGAACACAGGGTGTATTACGCTTATAATGAGCGCGGTCTGATAATTGATTTACTAATACATTCTTGTGTTCTGTCTATAAAACTTTCACTTGTGGCATGAATATCATCAAGAAAGCACAATACCCTAACTTCTTCCCTTAAACATCAGGCCTGAAGGCCTCAGTGCCCCCCCACAGCGCCATAAGGTTACAATCAAGCCTTTACCACACGAGGCTTTCAGAGGCACCCTGACACAAACTACAGTGGTAACGGACAAGAAATTATCCAAAGAAGGCACATTGACCTTGAAGCACACAAGGAAATGATTCCTGAGCAGGAAGAGAGGGCATCTGGACACTGAAGGGTCTATGCACGCAGGACTCAGACAATAAAGGAATAATGACTTCTTTACCCATTGTCCTATATCTCACTGATAGATTACCATACTTTCTGACTTGTGATTTTGTGAATTTTTTTTTAAATCAAGTTGTTTATGCTGCCTTGTGTCCTGGGTTCCTAGGACTGGTCCTCTGTTCACCTGCCTATTGGTTTTAATCTCTCTCCTCCATTTCTTATGACTTATATCTGTGGCAGTTTGAAAGAAAAGGAGGCTATGAATTTGAGCAGGAGTAGGGTGGGTCATAAGAAGAGTTGGAAAAAGAGAGCATGGGGGAATTGAAGAAGCAAGGGGAAGAGGGAAATGATGTAATTATATTTTAATTAAAACTTTTTAAACTGGCCCATTTTATTAAAGTGTGCCATTTTACATTTTCAAAAAAAATCCTACTCTGGATTATAAAACCATTGATATTTCAAATTAGTCTCCATATAGCTACCTTTCTGGCTGTAATTAAATGCCTGGCTTAGCAACTTAAGAGAGGAAAATGTATCTTGGCTCACAGTTCAAGGGGGCATAGTCCATCAGGCTGGGGAAGACACAGAAGCAGTTTCGACTAAAGTGGTAGGAGTTTGTTTCATTTTTGGCAGGCCAGCAAACAGATACAGGGAAGGAAGCAGAGCCAAACCATAAACTATAATGCCTGCCCCAGTGGCCAGTTCCTCCAGCATGATCTGACTATTAACGTTCCCGTGCCTCTCAGAATTGCCCAGCAGTTGAAGACCAAGGGTTCAAACACGCAAGCCTGTGAGTAGCACTCTGACATTATTTCACCTACCTAGAATATTGTCCTCCATTCCCCGCCTTCACCTACAAACTTTTTTTCTGCACATGCAACTCAATTTTATCCTTCAGGAGATGCTGCTGTGCTCCACTGCCCCATTTCATGTTCTCAAACATCTGCAGGGTGTGTCTGGATTTCTCCCAAATCCTCAGTAGCATCAGCAGCATCCATCAGTCCTTAGCAATGTCTTTAGTGGATTGTCAGCTTATGTTCCGTGACAATTAAACTTGGTAAAAATATGGAATCTTTGGATGAGACAAACGTTTTTGTATAAATCATAAAGTTAGGGGTATAGAAAGATATCTGAGTTGGTAAAGTGCTTGCCACACAAGTGTTTAAACCCCAGTGTCCATGGGGGGAAAAACCAGAGCCATGGAGCAAGAGACAGGAGGATCCCTGTGGCTTGCTGGTCAAGTATCCAAGCCAAATCAAAAACCTCTAGATATGGTTAGAGACCTGCCTCAAAAAAAGATGGAGAGTGATTGAACAACCAGCATCCACTTACTGGCCTGGGTTGTGTGTGCGTGTGTGTGTGCATGTGTGTGTGTGTGTGTGTGTGTGTGTATGTGTGTGTGTGTGTGTGTGCATGTGGTGTGTGTGTGTGAGTGTGTGTGTGTGGTGTGTGTGTGTGGTGTGTGTGTGGGGGGGTGTGGTGTGTGTGTGTGTGGTGTGTGTGTGTGTGTGTGGTGTATGTGTGTGTGTGGTATGTGTGTGTGGTGTATGTGTGTGGTGTGTGTGTGTATGTGTGGTGTGTGTGTGTGGTGTGTGTATGTGTGGTGTGTGTGTGTGTGTGTGTATGTGTGTGTGTGTGCATGTGGTGTGTGTGTGTGAGTGTGTGTGTGTGGTGTGTGTGTGTGGTGTGTGTGGGGGGTGTGGTGTGTGTGTGTGTGGTGTGTGTGTGTGTGGTGTATGTGTGTGTGTGGTATGTGTGTGTGGTGTATGTGTGTGGTGTGTGTGTGTATGTGTGGTGTGTGTGTGTGGTGTGTGTATGTGTGGTGTGTGTGTGTGGTGTGTGTGTGGTGTGTGTGTGTATGTGTGGTGTGTGTGTGTGGTGTGTGTATGTGTGGTGTGTGTGTGTGTGTGTGTGTGTGTGTGTGTGTGTGTATGGTGTGTGAGTGTGTGTGTGTGGCGTGTGTGTGTCTGTGTGTGTGTGGTGTGTGTGTGTCTGTGTGTGTGGTGTGTGTGTGTCTGTGTGTGTGGTGTGTGTGTGGTGTGTGTGTGTCTGTGTGTGTGGTGTGTGTGTGGTGTGTGTGTGTCTGTGTGAATGTGGTGTGTTTGAGTGTGTGTGTGTGTGGTGTGTGTGTGTCTGTGTGTGTGGTGTGTGTGTGTCTGTGTGTGTGGTGTGTGTGTGGTGTGTGTGTGTGTGTGTGGTGTGTGTGTGTGTGGTGTGTGTGTGTGTGTGTGGTGTGTGTGTGTGTGTATGTGCACACACACACTATATATATAATTGGAGCTTTAGTAGCTGTCTGATAAATTATTATTGATCAACTCATGTGTGCAAACAAATACTATGCATAAGTGGTGCTGTCTCTGACTGTGATATTCTATGGAAGAGTAAGGTCAGCAACCGGGGCTAATCTGAGTCAAGACTGCTATAGCTTGATCACTGTAGAAAGAAAGCGATTCCATTGGAAGCTTACATTCCTTAAAATGACATGACCAAGACTCAAAGAGTAATTTTTCCTAAGAAAACTATAAATATGTAATACTAGGAACAAAGGGCAGAGAAAATGAAGATAACACTCTTTCTCAGGCCTCTTTTTCCCTAAACCCAGGGACAACTTCTCTGGGAAATTGTTTGGTATGAAAGTCTGCTTGTTAATTCTCTTTCTTCCTGCCTTTGCTTCTCAGGGTGAGTTCAGAACATCAAGACATTGATCCCTGGCCAATGGAAAACCCTTCATTCCTCGAGCCTGCACGCCTATTAAGCGCTGATGAAGGCGCAGAACAGGGCTTTGAACTTGCAGGTGGTGTTTCCATTCCCAGCACCCCGCAACGTCTCTGGAGTCCTGAGAGGGACGGTCCCAGCAGGACAGCAGATGTCACTCTCATGTTTCCATACTCCTCCTTCTCTTCAACTTGATTTTGTTTGCTTTTAACTCTTTTGAAAAAGAAAACAGGATTGTTGGCTCAGAAAAAAATGTGGCTTTGCTTTATTTTGCATAAATTTGCATAATGAAGCAATAACTCAAAATATGGGTAAATAAATTCACCAGTCAACCTACAGTCCCTTGTATTCAAGTTCAACGTGGGTGGCACTACATAGGGAAAAAAATACCCATAATTTTTAAGATAATCACAACCTGGATCAAGAGGTAGGACTATTCTAGAAGGGCACAGCCTGCCAACCCTGCGAGGGCCCCCTGAGTTATTCTGCTTTCACTAACTAGCTCTTTGAAATGTAGGGCAGGGCTCTCTGTCTCCACGGGTGCTACCAAAAGCAAGTATAGTTCAGATGTGACCGCTCTAGGGAAAGCAGTTTTTGGGTTTTCAGCCCTAGCATTGCTTCCGCACAGTCGGGTAATCCTCTCCTTTGAAACTATTCTATTTTCTTCACTACCCTGTAGCTGGTTCCTTTCTGAACATGAGATTTAGCCTTGCTCTCTACTGGAATCACCTGAGGTGGTGTCCATCCCAATGTTTGGGGAACAGAATCTACAGCTCTAAAATTTCAGCAAGTTATTAGATACTTCCCACTACTGTGAAGTTTTTTTTTTACCCATTCCTGTACACACACACACACACACACACACACACACACACACACACACACCATAGAATAAGCTCAGTCCTCCCTCCTTCTGAGAGAAAGCTACAAAGCAAATGTTGAAACACAGAATTTTGTTTTACATCAGTAGCTAAAGGGAATGATGATTTACCTGGGGAAGGGTAGTCAATCACTGGGAAATGATGGAAAAATCAGAATACCTTTCTGAAAATCTGCTTCCCATTTTCACTCACTGGCAAATATGTCTGATTAAGAGTCGGGGCCCGCCATATTCTCTGTAATTCTCCTACAGTCCCATCTGGAGACGGAACATATTTGAGCCACATGATTCCTTCTGACTTCAAGAGGCCAACCATTTGGAGATGATTGAAATCACACAGCAAAGAAACTTCCACAATGTCAACTATCTTAAGGTTTTAGGAATTAATAAAGTACTAGAGATCACAGTTAAACCAAATAAGTACAATAACTACATGAAAGGCTTAGACATTTTCCTACCCTTTGCTGCAAAGAATTTCTCAAGCACAGTTGTCTTTGTAACTGAGTCTCATTATTTTATTGTTTTGGCTTTAGAATTTTATACATGAGTACAATGTATGTTCATGTTATCCACATGCTTTAATTCTTCCTGTTTCCCCCCCCCCAGATTAATATCAGAAATTCATGTCTTCTCCTCTGTGTGTGTGTGTGTGTGTGTGTGTGTGTGTGTGTGTGTGTCAGGTTAATGTTGCTTACATGTGCATGGATGTAGGCACATGCCAATGTGGGTGTGGTCAGCTCATCAGGAGTCTTATTCCTGAAGAAAACTTACTCTCCTCCCTCCACAGCCACGGACTGCCTTTAGCTCCTTGCGCTAAAGACGGGGACTTCCAAGCCCTACCCCTGTATGCTCTGGAATATTGACTGATGTGGTCTACTGAAGGTCTTGTACAGGAAACCATGCCAATGAAAGTCCAGCCATGTCTGGAAGTCACTGCCTCGCCACAGTTCTCTGGGTCCTCTCCTGCCTCTCTCCCATAATGTTCCCTGAGCATTAAGTATAGGAACTGTATTGTAGATGTACCCTTTTGAGAAGAGAAATCTACAGTCACTAAATCTCTGCACATTGACCAGTTGTGTTCTGCAAAGGCTACTGCAAAAAAGAAGCCTCTGAGCTGATGGGTGGGGGCTGACCTCATTAAGAATGTCTGTGTTAATTGATTCAGTACTCCTTACTGTGGCTTTTCTCTCTAGTGCTGAGCCAGCTCTATGAATCTGGCCCATCTCAAACCAGTCCCCCTGGTGAGGCCACATGCCCTGGCTTCCTGTTAGATTTCTACCCTATCACTAAAGTATATGGAACCACAAGGAGGCTAATCAGGGACTTTTCCTCAAATACCAAGTAATTAAATGATTATAGCTCTAGCTGATCCCCTGTCAAGCGGGGGAACACACACAACCCAATTTCTAAAGTGCCCCAAGCATTTCTAATGAGACAAAGACATTTGCTGAGGGAAGTGATGTTCGTATGATGATCCTTGGAATCGGAAATGAAAATAGGTTCATTGAAAGAAGTATAGCATCCAAAGGCTCGAAGCCAGACATGAAATGGCCAGGATCAACATTTCTTAGAGAGAGAGAGAGAGAGAGAGAGAGAGAGAGAGAGAGAGAGAGAGAGAGAGAGAGAGAGAGAGAAAGAAAGTAGTCATGACTGCTGCTCCTTTGTTGGTTTTCCAGAAAGTGAAATCAGTCCATACCAATTTCACTCATACTCTGACACAACCTGTATTCTTACACTACTGAAGCAAAAATTTATAGGCCATTGCTAAGATGGTAGAGCAGTGGTTCTCAGCCTTCCTAATTCTGCAGCCCCTTAATACAGTTTCTCATGTTGTTGTGACCCCCCAACCATAAAATTATTTTTCATCGCTACTTCATAGCAATAATTTTGCTAATGTTATGGATTGTAATGTAACTATCTGATATGCAGGATATCTGATATACAGTCCCCAAAGGAACTGTGCCCCACAGCTTGTGAACCACTGTGGTAGAATAGAATGATGTCTGAGGGCAAAGCAATGAGTGTTTACTTTGCATGTCACCATCACCTCTGTCTGACAAAGACTGATAAATAACAGTTGGAAATACGTTTTGGATAAATATGGTTTATTATTGACAATCACACTGTCAGTAATGACTACTATTCACCCAGTGCTGAGAAATTTTCAGATTTTCAAAAGTTATTGGTTTTCATTTACTATGCAGAGGATATAGTAGTTAGTACCACCTATAAATTTAATATTCTTGGGAAGACAGACACCCAACTGAAAATTTCCCCCTAGCAAGTGGCTTGTGGGCAAGTTCTTGAATGGCGATTAATGGGGGGGGGAGTGGAGTCCCCTGTGAGTGGAGCGTCCCTAGGCAGATGGAAGTTAGGTAAGTATGAGCCCGAGAAGAAGACAGTGGTCAGAGTTCCTCTGTGGCTCCTGCTTCAGCTCCTGGCTTTACTCTTGCCCTGACTTCCCTCAATGATAGACTGTGGCCTGGATGCAGAAGCCAGATGAACCTTTTCTTCCCCTACTCTGCTTTCACTCCCAAGTGGGACCAGATGGCTAGTAGAAGGCAATTAACTGTCAGTGGGCAGATTTTGTTTGCATTAGACATCCAGAAAGGGAGGAGGAGGGAAGGGAAAGCAAGGGAAGACTGAAGCACAGGAAGGTAAGAGAGGCGTGTGTGAAGTGCTTGCCAGGCAAGGGTGAAGACTAGAGATCGAATCCTCAGCACACAGGGAAGCCAGTAAGGGAGCACCCACCTTTTGCCCCAGTACCCAGTATCAGAACCAGGGGGTAGGGCCTGGGGCAAGTTATCAAGTCGTGCCAGCTGAAAAGGGGAGTTCTGGTCAGTGAGAGACCCTGCCTCAATACAGGAGGCAATGGAGGAAGACATCCACTGTCACCCTCTGCCTTCATGTGCGTGCACACCCGCACACACACACACACACACACACACACACACACACACACAAACACACGCACGCACACGCGCGCACACGCGCACATACACTCAAAAACATGAAACAGAGATAACCAGCAAGGTGAATACAGAGAGGCAGGAGCCATTATAAGGAATCAGACTCAAAGTTCTGGAATCTGTCTACCCAACTCACATGCAAAGCAATCCTTGAATTTAGGCTCTTGAAAGAAACTCAGACCCCCTCGCTCTCAGCAGGAGATCTGTGAGCCTCTAATACCAGAAGAGCAAGAAGAAATCTTTCTCGCTATGGAATGTGAAGATCCTCATGTTTATAATCCCAAGATCTTGGAAGGTGAGGCAGGATTGTCATAAGCTTAACACCAGCCTATAGTACATAGTAAGCTCCAAACCACTGTAGCCCCCCAACCACCACAAATAATTATGATAATACATACTATTAATATAAATATTACAAGAGCCTGGCAGCCTTCTTCAATGAAAGTCACTGTCACTTCTATTCAAATGCAGTTCTTCCCACTTCTCTCAAAGAAGGGTCTGCTGTGGCATCATTGAAAGCTTTAGTCAAGCAGTTCATTTTACAGATGAGGGATTATACTTGTAGTTTTATGCCAACTTGACACAAGCTATAGTTATCAAAGGAGAGACTTCCAGTTGAGAAAATGCCTCCATAAGGTGTGACTGCAGGACATTTTCTTAATTGATGATTGATGGAGGAGGGCCCATTGTGGGTAGTGTCATCCCTGGGTTGGAGGTCCTGAGTTCTATAAGAAAGCAGGCTGAGCAAGCCATGAGGAGCAAGCCAGTAAGCAGCACCCTCCATGGCCTCTGCATCAGCTCCTGCCTCCAGATTCCTGCCCTGTTTGAGTTCCTGTCCTGACTTCCTTTGATGATGTAGGAGTATACACCAAATAAACCCTTTCCTCCTCCTCTTGATTTTTGGTCATGGTATTTCCTTTTAGCCATAGAAACCCTGACTAAGGTAGGGATGGGAATAACTTATCCAAAACACAGGGTCTGCAGAATCACTAGAGCACAGATCTTGACTCATTACCAATAATAATCAAGTTCATCTATCCATTTTCAAAAAGTAATATTTAGAGCACTTGCCATTTTAGATCAAGTAAAGTTGACCTCGGATTTTACCTTTCCTGTGGCATAGTAACATGCTGTACCGTGACGTTGATGACAAATCCAAGAGGTGCTGTGTGTGACTTGCAAGTTTGTTTATCAGAAGAGTGTTTAGAAGCTCTCTTGACTTGTGAGACTCACACATAAGAAATGTCCCTGAGGAACTCACAGGTCTGCTGCAATCCCTTTGCCAACTACACAAGCGAGATGAAAGAGGCAATCCTATCATAAAGATGAAGTACTCTGTCTCCCTCAAGAAATTCTCCCCAGAGTCTCTGCCACAGGCAAACAACAGAAACATTGAAAACGCCATGCTCTAACTTCAGCGTGCAAGAAGAAGGCTACCAGTCATTTTACAGGGTCCTTTGAAAAGTGGGCTTTTCCCTGCGCTAGCCCAGACAACCTCACAGGGACTGAGAGTCAGGTGAGGAGCATGAAGAAGTGTCAGCACAGAAGTATTTGTTTGTTTGGGACAGGATTTCATGTAGCCTAAGCTGGCCTCGAACTAGCTATGTAGTCAAGGATGATCTTGAACCCCCGATCACCCCAAGCTCTGGGTTAACAGGCCTGTGGCACCACATCTGGCAACTCATCGGTCTTGGAAAAACCACTTCTTCCCGGTGGCTTATGTCATAATTCTCCTGTGGTTCTTCTAAGAATATGAGATAAATTTTGCATGCCACTGTTTACAGAGCCTAAAATTGTTTTGCAAAAATGAAAACTGGGCTTACACACAACCTCATATGTGGAAGTACACCCACATCGCAGGATGGTCAGATCCAGTGAACACATGAATGGGTGACAGATATCCAGTCTCAATATTATCACAAATGCAATCCACCACAATTACTATCATCACTGCATTGCACAGCAGATGTTCTGGACTCCTTCCCTCCGATGGGAATTTTATCTTTTGACTGGTACCTTTCTATCCACATCATTACCACCACCACCACCCATCATCCTTTCTATTTCTAAGAACTGGATTCTTGTAGGTTTCCCCATAGGAATGTCAGAGCACATGGTAACGACATCACATCCCTGCCTTGTTTCAGTTAACATGATATTGTCAGAGCACATCCATGTTATTTACAAGTAACAGGACCCTCCGTTTGAAGGGTTAAATACTATTCTATTTATCCTATTATTCCGTGTATATTTTATTTATCATTTATCCATTGGGGGACACGGATTGTTTCCATATTTTAGTTAATTCACAGCAAGAAACAGAGAGTGTGCATAACTGTCTGCCATTGATCTTAGGTCTTTCGGTTATGCACCCAGTGGCAGAAATGCTGGACCATGCAGTAATTCTGTTTTTAATTTTCTGAGGTGCCTCCAGAATGGTTTTCATGTTGGCTATACTAATTTATATTTCCACTAGCCATATGCAGGGCCCCCCTTTTCACGGGGGGGGGCTGTGTTTTTTTGTTTTGCTGTTTCGTTTTGTTTTTCTGGATATCAGCTAGTCTAACAGTAGTGTGAATTTCTCTCTTCTTAATGAACACTTTTTACATGCTCATTGGCCATCCGTATCTCTTCTCTGGAAAAACATCCTGCCAGAATTATTATCCACTTTTCGACTGGGCTGTTACCTCTATTCCCTTATGAGTTTCTATATAACTTGCTTGTCAGATGTAGTGTTTGAAAATATTTTCTTCCGTTCCTTAGACAGTCTCTTCACTCTGTTGACTCCTTAGCTGTGAACAGACTGGCTTCATCTGTTCCAGCATTTGTCACTATGTTTCGCTGTTCCTGAGCTCCGTCTAAAACTAAAATACCATTGCTCGGACAGATACGGTGGACATTTCCTCCATTGCAGTCTGGGTCTGACCTTTAAGTGTTTTATCCGTTTGGAGTTGGTTTTGTCTACAGTGTGAGAATGGGGTTCATTCCCGCCCTTCTGCATACAGTACCTGATTTTGCTAACACCATTAATTTACTGAAGAGGCAGCCCTTTCTCCACGGTGTGCATAGAGCACATTTGTCAAAATCCAGTGTGTTGTAAACGCCTGCATTTATTTCAGAGGGGTTTGTGTCCTGTGCCATTGTTTTCACGTCCGTTTATATTTCAGAACCATGCTGTTTGGATTCCTGAGAGTTCATATTATGCAGACACTTCCCAGCATATGTTGAGGTGACACTCAGCTCAGCACACCGTCGGCTGGAAATGCATTCAATCCAGCTAAACTACCAGACTGCACAGCTTAGCAACACAGCACTCTGAGGATTATGGGTTGTTTGCCCTCACATGCACATGGCTCATTGAGAGCTCCAGCTCACTGCCGTTGCCAGGTACCATGAAGGAGTGCGCATGACGCTAACTTGGGAAGAGGTCAAAATTCAGTCTCCACTGGCTGCCCGTCACTTTCACATCGTCATCAGGTCAAACCGTCTTAACCTGGGAACTGTCTGCATCATATTCCTGTTAATTGTTGACTATCTGGGTCACCAACTGGAGAAAGAGTGTGAAAGCTATTGTGATTAACAAGAGAGAGTCAAAGGGCAGTAAATGCACAAGTGGTTTCAAACGATGTGGGCTGATGTGCTCCGAACCCCAGCAGCTGGGTTCGAACAACAGCAGACACAAATAAAAGATTAGAAACGCGTATTCCAACAATGTGTGGTGAACGGCACTTGTGTTGGGGAAACAGCGACTATTGCGTTGAGAGCAGTGCGTTCCTCTCGGCTCCCTCTTGGCAGAGGCAGAGAGTGGCAGCCTGTGATGAGATTTAAGAGACCACAAACCCTCAAACGTTTCCACAACCAACATTAAACCCAGGCAGGTTCTGCAAAGTTATCTACTGTAAAAAAAGGAAACCAAGATAGATATTTTTAACAGAATCGTTCGCTTCTTGGTTCATTGTGAAGGACGCAGTTCCCAGAGCGCCACGCCTTCTGGCTTCCATTGCGTGGTTATCACCCAACCACTGTCAGCATGGCAGCTACAGTTGAGAATGCCGGGCAAAAAATGAACACTGCAGTGCAGCACATGAGCTGTCCCTCTAACAACACCAGACAAGATGGTACAGCCAGGCGAAGCCAGCCAAGCTAAGGAAAATGCACAGTGCAAGACCCGCCATCGGGGTCCTCGAAGGAGAACGCATACACGCATGCAAAGCACTCATTATTCCTGGAGTTCAAAAAGACATTGAGAAAAGACGTGTTTAGATAACTATGTTGGTGCAGATCTGCTATCTCAGAACCCACAAGTCTGAGGCAGAAGGACATGGAGTTGGAGGCCAGCCTGGGTTATATAACAAACCCATTCTTGTTTCCAAATGCAAGTTAGAAATTTTAGTTACAGTTCTCAACATTCTTTTCTCAATTCTATTTTTCCTGTATGTTTTACAGTGAGCAATGCACAGTAGTGACGAACTATACACTAACACACACAAAGGCACATACACACATTCCATGATGGGGGAAAAAATTATAAGTTTTAATGAAAATAAATTGTAAAAGTAAAAATGCTTAGGAACTCTTGACTTAGAGCTTAGAACGCAGAACTCTTCTGTATGTCAAATTCTAATTTCATAAGGCCATACAGCAAATAATTCTATTTCAAAAAAAAAATCTGTAGCAAAACTAATTCTCAAATCCATTGATCGTTGGCGTCACTTAAAAGGTACAGGGGGGTAAACTTTTAAATTTGCAAACAATGCTTTAGCCCATACGTGAAGCTGATTTGCCCCATCTTGTTTAAGAGGAAAATCAAAAATCAATGTGAATTAACAAGCCCACAATGTCTAAGGATGATTGAGATGCTAACATGATTATAAACATGTGAAGGCAGCAAGAACAAAAAGTTGGCAAACAAAGGCTTTGAGGCATGTACCGTTCTTATTCAAGTACCAATGACTTTAAAAATCAGCAAATATCACATTGGGGGAGGCTAAGCTAGGGACACATCCAAGGAGAGTGTCAGATTGTCATTCCATGGCCATGGGGGCCTGTAGTGGCACATGACTATTATCTGGGAGAGGAAGAGGCAGGGGCATCATGAGTTTGAGGCTAGTGCATGTTGCACAGTGAGACCTTGTTTCAGAAAGAAAAACCTTATGGGGAACCAAGCCCCTACCATCTGTAGTCCTTGCTGTTTGGTCTTGTTGCTTCACTGGCGATGGGTCTTAAGTGTGCTTATTCTTACCATCCCTCTTCCTAGAACATACTTGATATCTGCTGTCTTCGGATTTAGCTTTGCATCAAGCCTAAATCTTTTTCTTTAGACTAAAAGGGGAGGCCACCCCATCAGCACCTGTAGCACTGACCACGCCTGTTTAGGCGTGGTCACAGGTGTGAAGGAAGGAGGCTAGTGGTCCCCAGCTTCCTGGTCAGGTTGTGGAGAGCATCCAGATGGTATCCGTGGAGCGGGAACCCACGGGGGTCAACTGTTTCATATGTAAGTGAATTCTCCCCGAATAAACCTCACTTAACTTATACTGAGTGAAGTAAATCTTGATTCCCATGCATTAACCATCTTGTTCCCTCACTGATGTGCTGGACAGACCTTTAACATTCAGTCTCTATGTGAGAATACTATGGCTTGACATGGGAAAGTCCTACTTCCCACAGCTGCATGGCTTTCTACAAGCTAGCGGGAACTCCATGTATAAATCCCAGCCCCTTGGGAACCAGGAGAACACTGGGGTTAATAAGTATCATAATAAGAAGACTATCTTTTCTTCTTGGGGCAGAAGTTTTAATGTGTGTAGATGCCACATGATGACAACTACAGTTGTACAGAGTAGCAGGGAGACAAGGAGAACAAATGAAAACAGATTCAGAAGAACAAACCCTCTAAACATTATACAGTGTGTTTAAAAATATACATAGACTTGGAAGAAAAGAAAGAATAAAGTCCTTAGGAAAAAAATAAAGTAGCTGGGTGTGGTGGCACATGCCTTTAATCCCAACACTATGGAGGCAGAGGCAGGAAGATCTCTGTGATTTCAAGGCCAGCCTGATCTACAGAGTGAGTTCAAGGACAGCCAAAGCTACACAGAGAAACCCTGTCTCAAAAGAAAAATCAATAAATAAATAAAAATAAAAGTAAAAAAAAAAGAGTTAAAAAAAAAGTCACGTAAAGATGGAAAATACACAGAGAGTTTAGATACTGTATGTTATTGTGTTGTCTTTAAATTGTTTGATTGCTGCAGAAGAAGCAACAGCTGCTAAAAGACATTTGATTATAAATGCTGCTGGATTAATACAAGCTATATATTTTGACTTCAAAATTTAAGTCTAAGGACATGTTATTTTGGAAAAGAGGCTCTGCCTTTATTTCCTTGGAAGATGAAAATCTGTGGATTTCTTCCAGACTAACATGGTTTGATCAAGCAAGACCCCTGAAGCAGTGTCCTAGGTGATCCAACATTCAAAACAGCTGAGATGAAGCAGCCTCAGACAACTACTGCCAGGATTTGGCCAGGGTTCTGGGTTTTCTCAGGATCCCCTTGGGACTGACAGCACCCCCAAACTGCAGGAAGCAGTTTAGAGAGAACTACACCCACATTCCCAAATATTGTTTATAAATGTCTGCTTTCATTTAAATGTGGGAATATGACATAGAAGTGAATACTTTATGTTGATATAGATTTTGCTTTATTGACACAAATTTAAGGCCAATTTTGCTATATATGTATAATGCCACTTTTGTTTAGATATTGTGTTTATGCAGCTCATTTAAAATATAATGTATAATTTAAAATACAAATTTATAGTTACCTATAATAGTCAAAAGTTATGTTAGTTAGGTTTTCTAGATTTACAAAGATATACCTCAAATGGATAGGCATTCTTCAAAACCTTTCAAAGACCTACAGAATATGGCATTTAAAATGGTTTATTAGGATATTTCATGATAATAAGACACAACTGCTCTTGGCAACACCAATTATGTCAGAGAGGAAGATGGGCATCAAAGAAACTCATTATAGAGTTTGACTTCAACATGGCAGGAGTATAGATTTGAACAAGAAATTGCTCCTGTCCGGACTGCTTGGCAGCACGCTGTCCAAACTGGACAAGCAGGTTACAAAGAAAAGTGACTGCTGAACTCACTAAGGGACAGGATGGTCCTTCAAGGTTCCTCCTTCACAGAAAAGTCTGCCTGACACTGGGCCTATAGGCTGAACATTAATGTCCCAATGTTATAGTGAAACTTTGGGTGACTGTCCAGGCAGCAAGAGGTCTCTATCAGTTCTAGAGTTTATATATTATCCTTCTGGAGTCTTTGATGGAGTTGAAGACATCTATGGTTATGATTTTCTTTAGCTGTGATAAAAGATAAGTTACATATAAAACTTTAGGCTCACAAAGATAGGTAGATGATAAAATATTTTCTTTAAATTTTGCTAATTGTTAGTGAACTAAATACTGTTAACTATAGTTCTTGCATGATAACCATTTTGATATATATAATTTCACAATGTTAAAGTTAAAACTGTCCTTTTTATTTAGACAGAAAAGAGATGATGAGGGATGTCCTTCTGTATACTGTGAATATGTTTCTCTTATTGGTTGATGAATAAAGATGTTTGGCCAATGGACAGGCAGGATGTAGCCAGGCAGGAAGCATAGGTGGGACTACCAGATTAGAAGTCTGGGAAGAGGAAGGTAGAGAGTGAGTTTCAAGAGAGATGCCTGCCACGTAGCTGCCAAAGGAGTAACATGCTGGAGCATTACGGGTAACCACAGCCTCGTGGCAATATACATTTTGACAGAAATGAGTTAATAATTAAGAGATAGCTAATCAATAAGAAGCCTGAGCCATTGGTCAAACAGTTCATAGTTAACATAAGACTGTGTGTATTTATTTGGAACTAAACAGCTGTGGGACCAGGCAGGACAGAAACTCCATCTTCAATCCCAGCCCCTTGGAAACCAGTAGAACACAGGACTTAATAAGTATCATAATAAAGCAGACTATTGGGGCAGAAGTTTTAATGTGTGTAGTTGACACATGATGACAACTGTAGTTGTACAGAGTATCAGGGAGACAAGGACAAATGAACACAACCAATCATGGAGCTCGCCATTTACATAAGTAATACAATATGGATTCTAGCTAGACTGCAAATGCTTACGATAAATCATAATTAGTCACCAAAAATAAATAATGCAGAGGTGTAAATGAAAAGCTCTAAGCTAGCTAAATTTTTTTGTAATTATTTAAATGACCCAGGGTAAGGAAGGATCAAGGGGATTTTAAGATATAGAATCAGAAGAAACATTGAAAACTATATGATAGATATAAATTGAATCATATCAATAACTTTATCAGATGTTCAGTAGGCAAGTCATATTTTTAAAAATGACCATTATCAGAATGGTAAAAGAGCAGAATTAACAGGTCAGGTTTGTAAGTGCACAGCTATAATTACAGCACCCACAAAGCATAGACAGGAAGATGGTGTCAGAAGTGGGATTGAGGACTTTCACTTAAAACTTAACAAAAGCTTAAAAAATAGTTTTTAGGAACAAAAGAACAGAGACTAACAAGACTTCTCAGTAGCAGCATTTTTCTCAGTTAAACTTTGTTTTGATAGAGACAGAGATTTGTGAGGCTCCTTTAAAGGAGGTTTCCAAAATTTGCATAAGCAGCAAAAAACCGCATTGCTTTTAAAGAGCTCTGCTAACAATTCATTGGTGTGTACGAGAGCTGCAATGAAGGTTTACACTGTGTTTAAAAAGAAAAAAAAAATACGTTGGCTTGGGAGAGAAAAAGAAACAGGATACAATGGTTTAAAAAAGAAAAAAGGAAGTAAAATGGATGGCTATGGTGGCACACACCATTAATCCCAGCACTCGGGAGACAGAAGCAAGCAGATCTCTGTGATTTCAAAGTGATCCTGGTATACAGAGGGAATTCCAGGACAGATAAAAGTTACACAGATAAACCCTGTCTCAAAATATGTAAAAATAGAAATAGAAGAAATAGAATAATAAAATGCCACATAAAGATGGAAAGCACAGAGAATCTTTGGATATTGTACGCTGTTCTGTTATCTTTAAATTGTTTGACTGCTGAGAAAATAACAACTACTGATAAAAGAAATGCTGCTGGATTAATTCAATTGATATATTTTTAAAATGCTTTTACTCCAAAATTTAAGCCTAAGGACAAGTTACTGGGGAAAAGGATTTCTATTTTTGTTTCCACAGAAAATGAAAAGCTGTGGATTCCTTCCAGATTAACGTGGTTTGATCAAGCAAGACCCCCTGAAACAACGTCAATGGGACATTGCAACCTTACAGATTACTACAGCCAAGATTTCTGCATCTTCTTAGGATCTCCATGACAGCGCTCCCTACCAGCAGGAAGTAGTTTGGAAAGAACGACGCCCAAATTCCCAAATATTGTTTATAAATGTTTGTTTTCATTTAAATGGGCTTGGTTATAAATGGCTATGACCACAAGCAATCTTTTTAAAGGTAAAAAGGGAATTATGGTATAGATATGAATGCTTTGTTTTGGAATGGGTTTTCATTTATTGATACAATTTAAGGTCAATTTTGTGACATGTATTTTTCTCCTCTTGTTTAGGTATTGTGTTTATATAGCTCATTGGAAATGTAATGTATAATTTAGTACAGATTAGAGAGTTACCTATGATAGTCAAAACTTGGAATTAAGTTAGTTAGGATTCTAGATATGCAGAGATATATTTGAGATGAATAGGCATTCTTCAAACCTTTCAAAGACCTACAGAACATGGCATTTAAAATGGTTTAGGGATTTTCTTGACAGTGAGGCACAACTGCTCCTGGTAACATCACCTGCATCAGAAAGGAAGATGGACATCAAAGAAATGTGTTATGGAGTTTGCTTCTAATATGGCAAGACTAGCCATTTAGACAAGGTACTGCTCTTCTGGACTGTTTGACTTTATGCTGTAGAAACTGGACATGCAGGACCCACAAAAAGGTGACTGCTGGAACAAGATGGACATTGTTACAGGATTCCTGCTTCATGGAAGAGGCTGCCAGACAGCCAGACAGTCTACAGAACACAAAGAAAAGTGACTGACAAACTGCCAATACAGGCGGACAGTTTAAAGTTCCCTGCTTCATAAAAGAGCCTGCCAGACACACTATGGCCTATGGGCTGAAGATGGAGCATTACAGAAGAACTTTGGGTGACTGACCAGGCAGTGAGTTGTCTCTGTCATTTCTAGAATTTATATATTATCCTTCTGTGGTCTTTGAAGGAGTTGAAGACAGGTAGTTATGGTTATAGTTTTCCTTAGCTAGGATTAAAGATAAGTTACATATAAGACTTTAGACTCACAAAGATAGGATAGATGATATTTTCTTTAAGTCTTACAAAATGTTAATGGACTAATTATTGCTAACTGTGATTCTTATTTGATAACTTTGTATGGTATATTTTGCTATGTTAAGGTTAAAACCCTTCTTTTATTTTAGACAGAAAAGAGGAGATGATGGGAGATGTTTTTCTGTAAATATGTTTCTCATACTGGTTAATTAATAAAGCACTGTTTGGCCAATGGGAAAGCAAGTCAGGCGGGGCTAGGAGACTAGGAGGAAAGAGGAAGTAGTGAGGAGGAGTCAGCATGTAGAGCCTAGAGGAAGCAAGATGCTGGCCCGCCGCGCTTGGATAAGATGACCACGTGTAAATACTTAGATAAGTAGAAATGGGTTAATAATTAAGACAGAGCTAGCCCATTAACAATAATAGTAACTGGCCAACAGGATTGTATCAAATACAGAGTCTCTGAGTGTTACTTGGGTTCACATGGTGGTGGGACGGAGCGGCCAGCGGGGAGGAACAAAGAGTGGGTCAGGCGGCCAGTGGGAAAAACCTGCTCATAACAGGAAGATTCAATTACAGGGGCAATCTGAGATAAAGGTCCAGCCCAGTTTGAACCACATAGTGGTCCCCCACCCCAAACCAAATACAGAGTGAGAACAAATACATAGTGCGTAAGAGACATGAGTTTTATAAAAAGCAGGTTAAGTTGAAGTTATATGGAGAGAAAAATAAATAGTATGCAAAAAAAGAAAGTCCAGATTATGAAGGCTAGAGTATTCATTACTATCAGATAAGACTTGAAGGCAATGTGTATTGTCAACTATCATCATATTATATCAAATTAATCATGGGTCAGGGAGGTCACTAGACCCTCCCCTCTCAGCAAAGCTATAGATGACTAAAGGTTTCTGGGAGAAAGGGTCATATTCTTCCATGGAGTGGGCAATGGACATTGCCCTTAGTCAAGAAAATAACCTCATACTGACAAATTCAGGAATGTGGCGGGTGGGGTGGGAACCTGGGAGGAAGGGGTTTCCTGGGACAGGCAAGGGGACAAGAAAGGATAAGGGGGAAGAGAACATTGATCAAAGAGTATTATGTGTGCATAAAATTGTAAAAGGAATTAACTTTTAGAGAGAAAAAAAGTAAATTAGACCTTGTGCTAAGCAGTATGAAAACTCTTTACATGTAAAGATATTTTAATTATAAGAAAGTCTTTGAAAAAAATCCAAAAAGATATAACATGTATGAATCTATGAACATAATACTGAGTTTGAAATATGTGAAGCAGAAATGGTATAAAGACATTTATGTATACATATATGTGTATGTATATATGTGTATATATATGTGTGTACACACACACATACAAACACATAGACACACACAAAGACACACACATACATACACATACACACACATACATAGACACACACATACACACACACACATACATAGACACACACATACACATACAAACACACACATACACACACACATACATACACACACACACACACACACACACACACACACACACACACATTCAATATTCCCTCAGCAATGGATACAGAGCCAAGAACCATATCTTAGACACAGATAATCTGGAAAACACCATAAGCCACATGGACAGTATGTCCAAGCAGAACCAGAACCTGAATACACATTATTTTCTGTGAGCACCTATGTGTGTCCACCAAGACAGAACAAGGACCCTATAGCAAGTCTCCATGAATCTGAAAAGATGGGAATGCATAACAGAACTAAGTCAGAAGTCAATAGTGAAAACATGTGTGATTCCAACTCTTGTGAGACTTTGCCTGTTTCTGAGGACATCAGGAGTAGGAAGTATTCAAAACTGGTTAGTACCACCTCATTAAGTATCAGTCAAAATAAATCAAATTAAAAGTGTTTCCTCTTTGAGTCACACATTGAAAATGCATAAGGAGAATCACCCCAAAACAAAGATAAACATGTAAACATATGCTCAGTGACAAAGGCCACGCAAAAGAATGGAGTCTACATTATGTAAACTCACAGAAAATTCTAAACATGCCAACCAACCCACAGCAACAGGAAGCCGATCAGTAGATGCCTCTGGCAGATGAGGGGTCAATTACAAAGAGGCAGAGCGAAACTTGGGGTTCTAAAATGATTTTGTAGCTGGATCTAGTCAGGGTACCTAGTTGTGTCACATACACTGTCTCTCCATGCAAAGTGCATGAAACAGGAAGGAAGGTGTGAAACCCAAAATCACAGGCCAGGGTGATCCTGGCACCTGAGGCCCCACATCAGCGCTCTAAACGCATTGAGTTTAAGGTTGCAGCAGTCACTTTTCCTGCTCCCTAACACCAAATCCAAATTTTATTTTAAGGCAGCTAGCCCAGTTGGTTTTTTTAATATTTATTTTTATGGTCCCAGATATTTTTTTTTTTAACATTGAAGATGGCAAAATGGCCAAAGGTACCCTGTGGAACATGATGCTGCTATTCTGATTCACCATGGGTGGCCCTTCAGCAGGGGAAGCCCTCCAGCAAACATGTTCTCCTCCACTACCCTAAAATGTGATCAACCACATTAGCCACAAATTAGATCAGGATGTGGCGACGAGAAGGACTAAGAGATGGGCAGGGCCATTATGTAGTCCAGAGCATAAGCCAGCCTAGGTGTATCCTGGGACAAGGTAGTTTCAGAGATGCTAGAGTCTGTGCAGTGAGAAGTTTCAGAAGAGGCTGCAGTCGCTCAGTTGGCTGCATGCTCATTGCACGGTCACGAGGACCCGAGCTAGCACTAACTCAGGACGTGGGAGCACACACCTACCACACCAGTTCCTCGGGTCAGGCAGACATACTTGGCTAGCCTGGCCAACCCATAAGCTCCAAATTCAAGGTGGGGCTCTGCTTCAGAATATAAGGTGGAAGACTAGAGAGATGGCTCAGAAGGTAAGGATGACAACCTGAGTGTTATCCCTAAAAACAACATCTTAGGAAGAGAACTGAGTCCTGCAAGTTGGCCTCTACATCCATGGGTACAACATACCACACGTGTGTACACATGTGCACGCGTGCACGCACGCGCACACACACACACACAAATAAATAAATAAATAATATCTGTGTGTGTTCATGTGGAGACTCCCAGGGTTGACCTCTGCCCCCACATGCATGCACACGGACACTTACATGGCCGTGCAGATACACAGAGTATCAGAAGACCAACGACAAAACAGATGCTCTGGTTTACAGGGGGGAAAAAGATTATGGGCTAGCGTGGACACACAGCTGTTGTCTGTTCGCGGGAACATCCCACCCTAGCGGGAGGGAAAGAAAGGCACGTAGGGAAATTTAGGAAATGTGCAGGGCTCTGAAAGTTCAGAGAATTACAAGATTCCCAGGCCTCTTCTCAAGGCTACATCAGCAGTAGCAAGACTCCTAAGTGGAGCTGCCTGCAGGTTGGGCACGGAGCAGCTGGGACTCACCTCTACGCTGCCCCCATCCTGGGGTGCACTTTTCAGTGATGCAGTGGTCTTTCAAATCACCTATGCCCCGGAAGCTTCCTCCCCTCACTCCCGTGAGCAACCCTAGTAAATCCATTGGCTCACTGAGCTTCAATGGAGTCTTTCCTTCGGTCTGTGGTCAGTGCCCTATTTGGGGTGGATTGATGTTTGCTCATGTCTCCTGGGGGGAAGTCATGCACCATAAATATTCCAAAATTTTGAATGATGAAAACTAGATTTTTTTTTTTAAGGAACAAGTGCAGAAATTTCTTAAAAGAGCAATTGAGGCCTGGGAGAGTGTGTGTCTGCCATTAGGTACTAATTCTAATGCTTACACTAATACCAATCACGTTGCATATGTAAATAAGTTGTAAAATGAAGATGGGGAGTAAAAAGGACAGCCGGGTCTTGGACTGCAGGCTTGAGGATGACTTCTAATGCACTCTGACAACAGGACAGCAGTGCCCTGAGGTTTGGCAAGGCCTAGCTCTTAGTTCAGGACATCTGTCAGTGAGCATCCCTCCCTGTGATGGAAAGCCCTCCAGACTTTTCATTGCCAGGGCTTAGGCAATCAGATGACCCTCTAGATGCCAGAATTAAGTCCCCTGCTACTCTCACAGATCTCCCAAAGCCAAATGGACCCGAAGAAGGAAAGTCAAAGGGGATAAAGAAGACATACGTGTTCGGCTGTGGCGGGGAAATAATGAGTGTTGGAAAGTCTAGAACCCAGCGATGTCACCTGGGTGGTGTATGAAAGGCACAGAACCAGCTGTGGGGAAGCCAGGGAGCCCTACCGCCTGAGCTATGGGGTATTATAGGCAAGCTAACAGCCTCGCCACTCCCCAGCTATAAAATGAGCGGATTAAATCAAAAGGAGTGCGGCTGCAGTCTCCTCCCAGCTGTAACATTTTAAAAGTCTAGGCATAATAAGAATTACATGGGATATGTTGGAGTAAGAGCAAGGAACTCAATTTTCCGTGACTAAATCAGCAACAGACGCTGATCCCATGCCCTTATCAGCCTGTAGGTACTTCCTCCACAGAAGCCAAACTTAAGGAAGGAGGTGACCATAATCAGCACCCTTAGAGAGAGACAAAACAACAAAAACAATGGCAGGAGGCCCTAACACTTGTTTTGTTAATGAGGTGCTGCCCCCTGCAGTTGGAGAACAGCATAGCACTTGAGTTTGAGTTTGCTTAATGGCAAATCCTACCTGGACTCATTTTACTATCATTACTTTTTTCACTTGTGGGTGATGATGGTGCTTCTGTTGCCTGGTTGGGATGATTAGAAAAACAGAGGATAAAAGATTTTAAACAAGTAATATCAGGGGAAAATTCTCCCCCCACCCCCTTGTGAAGTCAGTGTGAGGGAATTCAGCTGTCTTTGCCTGCTCTGTAGAGCCGGCTTTCTTCCCTTTGTCTGTCGGGTTTGCAGCTGAAAGGGGAACAAGCCTCTCTTTTCTGTGTTAGTCAGCCTTGAAGGGTCTGTAAGAAAGCAGTGACAGCAAATGTGGCAGCCATTGAGAAAGCATAATAGCACAAAAAACTAACAAGGGATGTGCTAGCCTAAATACGTCTAGGGTGATTGATTATTATTGCTACAGTCCAATAAGTTTCTGCCTTTGATGTGGGGGTTGCAATTAGGAAGTGTGGAGTGAATTAAACGTGTGAACTCTGGTCTCAGGGGCTTTCTGGGTTTGCAAAGCAACTGTGGTTCCCACTAGCTACAGTAACTTACGTCACAACACCTCTCCTGTGCCTTGCTTCCCTCAGCTATGGAGTAAGAACAAATAAGGAAAGAAAGCCGGAGAGGGCAGGAGCGACACAGCTCGTATTGCCCGTGTGTCTGTCCTGTCATCGCTGCCATCCATGTTTCTCTTCTGCGTCTTTTTCATCATAATAATCCTCATCACGGAGAAAACAAGAATCGGAGAACCACAGGGCAAGAAAGTGTCTATAAGGATGCTTAGTCCTCTCAGACTCAAAGAGAAGAAACTAAATCCTAGAGAGATGAGCTCAGGGCCCCAGAGGGATGTGCCCAGGGTCAAGCAGATAAGTCTTCATGTCAGACTCTGAAACGCCGATGCCCGCCAATGCAAACTGTCTCGCAGAACTCTGAGTTCCTCCTCTCCCTCCTCCTACCACTTTCTGCCCTCTCTCGTGCCTCTCTCTCCCTCCCACTCCCCTTATACTTCACACGCACACAGGGCTGCAGACTATTATCTTGCCCAATTGTGCTCTTAATGACCTTTCTAATTTGACTGCTCTAATTCCCCTTCTGTTGAAATAAACAGCATGGTTGTTCCAATGTAGGGCAACATGAGAACTTATTTAAGTGGCATATGAACTTGTACACATGGAGAAAGGAAAGCACAAGTTTTAAGCCACTCATGCTTTTTCTTTCAGAGAACTAATTCATCAAGAATGTAACAACAGACAAGCCGGGCATGATGAGGGGCATGCCTGCAATCCCAGAACTTAGGAGATGAAGACAGTAGAATGTGGTGACATCTTGCTTGTACAAATAAAGCCTGTCTGAAAGTCAGAGATGGAGCTTGCCACTAGCTAACCACAGAGGACTAGAGGTCTGTGCAGACAGACAGGAAGTCAGGTAGCTGGATATAAGCAGGCAGGGGGGACAGGAACTTTTGCTCTTGTCTGCAGGAGGTAAGGAGTGGTGATCACTTGCTCCTTCTCTCTGACTGGTCAGAATTTCCCTCTACTTCTGACTCCGGGTTTTTATTATCTAGACCAATTAAGAATGCCATTTACAGTAGAATTAGAAGGTCAAGCCCATCCTCAGCTACATAGTAAGTTCAAGGCTGGCCTGGGATACATAAGTCATATATGAATGGAATTGGTACTGGTTTTAAAGTTTAGTACATTCATCTCTCATGTGCAGGAATACAGCCTATAAATTAAGAGGACATGTATAGTCAAGTCTCTTGAATCCTTTGGTTCCTGGATGTTTGGTCAACCCTCTAGGTACCAAATACTTGGCCACAAAGGCACATTTAACTGTTCAATTTCAATATGTTGTCAGTATTGAGTAACTGTTTTTCATATGAATCTAGTATTACATCAGACAAGACAAAAAGGCTCACTTCTAAATTTTACAATTTAGTAAAGAAAAGATAGCAATGAATATACAAATAATTTAGTTGATTAAACATTAAAGTGGAGTTACCCCTCCTGTCCCTCCTTGCCTCAGCCAAGAAGTAAAAGTACAACAGAAGCTATGTAATTCCATCCTAGTTGGGAGACATAAATTATTAACCCTAAAGCCTGCACACGGTTACCAGTAGAGATTGCTGCTGTAGGAAGAGGCCAGGCCTACAGACAAGGAAAAGGACTCTTTTATTTGGGATGCAGAGGAAGTTTGCACCATGGGAACCTGAGCAATGAGTGGATCCAAAAAAGGCTCTGGGTAGAAGAGCTTGGGGAAGCACTGCCTCGCTGCCAAGCTCAGCGCTCTGGAGCTTTGTTCTGAAGGCAGGCCAGACTGGCCAGCAGACTAAAAGCAAAGAAATGGGACAAGATTAAACAGGAGACTGTTGTGGCAGAGAATGATGTTTCAGTTAGTCTGGGAGAGCTACTGTGCAGCTCCAAGAGTCCCTCCCTCTGCTCCGGCAAGACCTGGATCGGAATCCCGGCATCTACCAGAATCACAGCGTTGGTGACCCAAGTCCCAGGGGTGTGATGTCTTCTTCTGGCCTTCAATAGCATATATGTGAACATGCACACACACACTCACACACTCACACACTCACTCACACTCACACACACACTCTCACACACACTCACACACACTCACACACACTCACACACACTCACACACTCACACTCACACACACTCACACACACTCACACACACTCACACTCACTCACTCACTCACACACTCACACACACACTCACACACACTCACACACACACTCACACACACACACTCACTCACACACACTCACACACACTCACACACTCACACACACACACTCACACACTCACACACTCACACACTCACTCACACACACACTCACACACACACTCACTCACACACACACACACACACTCACACACTCACACACACACTCACACACACACTCACACACACTCACACACACATTCACACACACTCACTCACACACTCACACACTCACACACACTCACACACACACTCACACTCACACACTCACACATACTCTCACACACACTCACACTCACACACTCACACACACACTCACACACACACACACTCACTCACACACACTCACACACACTCACACACACACTCACACACACACACTCACACACTCACACACTCACTCACACACACACTCACACACACACTCACTCACACACACACACACACACTCACACACTCACACACACACTCACACACACACTCACACACACTCACACACACACATTCACACACTCACTCACACACTCACACACTCACACACACTCACACACACACTCACACTCACACACTCACACATACTCTCACACACACTCACACTCACACACTCACACACACACTCACACACATTCACACTCACACACACACTCACACTCACACACACACACTCACACACAATCAGACAAACACCTCCATCTTGCCTGGCTGGTGCTGATGCCAGCATGTTTGCCCCTCTTCTCGTCTGTTCTGTTTTGACAGCAGCAGTTCAGCCCACACGGATGGCCTTACACAAATTTTATTTAACAAGCAACATAAGTCAGTCAGTGAAAGACAAATGCCACATGACCTCACATATGTGTGTATTTTAGAAACAGTTAAACTCACTTTGGGAGAAGCAAAGTGGGGGTGATTGGGGGCTGAGCGAGGTGGGATAGAAACTGGGAAGATGTTAGCCAAAGTTGTCGCATTTCAGTTAGAAGGCATCTAAGAGATCAAGTGTCCATCTTGCTAACTATAGTTAATAACAGTGTATAGGCTTGGAGATTTCCTGGGAGATTTTAAGTGTTCTCAATTCAGAATAAGTAAGGAGGGAAATCTTAGATATATAAATTAGCTTAGTGTAGCCATCTCACAATGTAAACATTTTCTTAAAATATCATATTGTTTACCATAAATGCACATTATCACAATAGATTGTTCCTCGGGTCAGGGCTTCCTAATGAAGGAGCTGTGTGCCAGCCCCACAGTTCATTTTCATTATGATTTGAGGGTTTGGGGGAGAACTTTGTGTGCCAAGAGGTCTGCTGGCTCCGGCTAAATTTCACCAATAGTGTGTTCCTTTGGCCGTGGACAGGTACAGGTCTCAGGGATTTCTAAATGAAACACAAATTCATGAAGCAAGGCTTATACCATCTGCCCTTTGTTCGCCTTGGAAGGCTTTAGAAGACAGCTGGGCAGAAGTTTGGGGACATTTAAACCGAAAGTACACACCAAGAAGCAGCAGGTGTCTACCCGCAGCAATGTCATCACAGTCTCGTGAGAAGCTGCAACGTCTGAGCTCGGGGTTTTCTTCTTGGCATTCAAACATTCGCAGCTTCATGCACATACGTCACAGAAAAAGTACAACTAGAGTCACCTAGCATATAATAAAAAACACAGAGTAAGCCAGGCTGTTCTTTCAAAGAAGAATAAAGAAGTATCCTAAGATGTTTTTCCCCATACATTGAAAGAAGATCAAAAGGGAAACTAATTATTCCAGAAAAGCATATGCACCTAAAATATGGAAAAGAGAGATGCTTGAGGTGATTAAAATTAAACCCTTCAGGATGAGAAAATAGTTGGAGATTGAGCAAGTACGCGCTGAAGACAGAAAGACCCAAGAAAAGTCAGTATGTGGTTCAGGATAAATCTAGAAGCTTCCAGGCATAATGATTATGTTTACTTGTAGAATTCCAGTTATTTTTTTATTTGCACATAATTCAAACATTTGAGATTGGAATCTTGCTAGGCTGACATCTGAGTCAGCCTTTGCTGTTTGTAAGCAGCTAGAAGCTATCGGAGAGGCTGACATGATGATTCAGCACACACAAGCACTTGATGTGCAAGCCTGGTGACCTGAGCTTGACCCCCAGAATCCACGTAAACGTGGAAGGAGGGAGCCAACTCCACAGTTATCCTGTGACTCGACACACGTACATGTGCGTGTGCATGCACGCACGTATGCACACACAAGTAAAGTGACTTGAAGAAAATGAACTTATCAGGGGAGACCATGGAACGGTAATGGAGTTGCCAGTGATGCAATTTATGATTTATGTAGATGATTCTGCACTGGATGTTAAAACAGAGAATGAGAATGGATGCAGAAGAGAATTTAGGAAGACAATACAAAGAGTTCAGACAGTGGACCAAGCCTAAACTGAGGGAGGAAGTTGATGATGACGATGACGATGACAGGGATGGTGGTGGTGGTGGTAAAAACTTCAATATACTGGGGAGCTTTGTTCTAGCTTTTTTTTTAAGCAGTTAGCAGGTATTCATTCAATCGATGCTTACAAAAAAATCTATAGGTAAGTTGTATATCTATTCCCATTTTCTAGATGAAGAAGATGAAATAAAAGCTGGATCACTTGCCTGGAACAAACAGCAAGTGGACAGTAAAGCAGGAAGGGGGTATAAAAGGAAAGGTGGTGCTCCGCTGAGAATGGCTCGGGGTCCATGGGTTTGAATGTTTGGTACCCAGCTGATGGACTGTTTAGGAAGGATTGGGAGATGTGGCCTTGTTGGAGGGCGTGTATCACTGGGGGTGAGCTCTGAGGTTCCAAACCTTATGCCACATCCAGTCCACCTCCCTCTATCCCTCTCTCTCTCTCCGACCCATCTCCCCTCTCCTCTCTCTGCCTCCTGCCTGCAGATCAGGATGTAGCTCTCAGCTACTGCTCCAGCGCCATGCCTACCTACGGCACACTTCCGCACCACGGTGATCCTGGACTAACCCTCGGAAAATCCAAGCAAGCGCCCAGTTAAATCTGTTCTTTTATACGCTGCCATGAACATGGTGTCCCCTCACAGCAATAGAACAGACTAAGACAGGAAGGTATTCAGGGGGGAAAATAGGGAGTGGTATTTCAAGAAGAATTTAAGGAAAAACTAGTAAAGTTTTGTAATAAAGTATGGGGTTTTTTTAATCCCAACTTGTGGTAGAAGCAGATTTGTCTCAGCGCTTAAAGGCCTGTACTGTTTTGCAGAAGACCGGGTTCCGAGCACACATGTGGCAGCTTAGAACTGTCTGTAATCACAGCTCCAAGAAAACCAGTGCCTCCCTGTGGCCTTCTTGGGCACTGCACTCATGTGCACATAATATTATCACACAAACACATAAATAAATAACTCAGGGGCAGGAGAGGTGGATAACTGGTTAGGAGCATTTTTACTCTTGCCAAGGCCTCAAGTTCAATTCCCAGCTCACAACAGTCTACCTCCATTTCCAGGGGATTCAACGCCTTCTTCTGGTGTCTGGTGGGCATCAGGTACACCCATGGTACAGACATATATGCAGGCAACACACTCATACACACAATATTAAAATAAATAAATCCTTACAAGTAATAACAGAGCATGTACATGCTTTAAATAAATTTAACCTTTATAGACACATATTAAAACAAAGAGACTGGCTTTAAAAAAACAAAATGACTAAGCATTCATTCCAAAAACGTATATAATACCAAGTCAACACCCCAGAATAAAAGAAAATTTTCTAAATGCTAGCAGAGAAGTTTCATGGCTAGAAGCACACAGAGCCAGGGCCACCAAACACTGACAGGAAAGAGAGGGAGAAGATACTACTCACATTAGGAATGACAGGGCTCATTTAGAAGATGAAGAGAATGTTAGGGACAGCTTATGACAATTTGTGTAAATTTAGGACAAGTTCCCAGAACAAAAAAAAATATATGACTCAGTGAGAAAGGCAGCGTGAACAGCATTACAGTCATGCTAGGGACTGAATCAACAGTGGGAACCCTTCCCATAACCCAGCTCCAGGCACCATGGTCCCACCGGCCAGAGAGCCTCCTACAATTTATGCTTACTTGAAAAGCTCGCATATTTTTGACACCAAAACACAAAGGAACAGTGAACATTAAAAAACAAAATCGCATGCCTTTTGAGGTTTAATAAGGATCAGGAGAAACAGATAGGCGGAACAGATGTTTATTCAGGGAGAAATAACTTACAACAGAGACAGATGAACACCAGGTTCCTGGTCCCCAGGATGCCTCTGAATGCACTCCTGACCCCTACTGCAAGCAAGAGAGCTCCTTCCTCAGACTTAGTTACCCCAGGTAAGACCCGCCCCCGTCCCCACCCCCAACGGGGTGCAGACAAAGTGAGCATCTCACTATACATGCCAATCTTACTATTAAATCAAGAGGGAAATTTTCCCAACCAAACAGCAGCGAGCTAAATCGAACAACATCTGAAACTGATACTGCATTTTCACACATGACGGATTATTCGAGAATAGAAACTTGGTTTGACAGGAGAAAAGCCGTTTGACTCTGCGCACTGTTGCATTCTCTGACTACCAGACAGGCAAGAAGAATCCTTCAATGGATTAATGTTGACGCGCGGTCAAAGGTATTTAATAAAAGCAGACAGAAGCAGCTCTGTGGTTAAAAGCGTGTGTTACTCTTGCAAAGAACGTGTGCTCAGCTCCCGGTGTCAGGAAGCTCACAATTACGTGCAAGCCCAGCTCGAGGGCATGCGGTATCCTCCTCCGGACTTTGGGGACACCGAATGTACATGGTGCGCATACAGACGAGCAGGCACACACACATAAAAGTAAATGAATGACTTAATCCAGCAAAGCAGGAGTTGGGAAGCTGTTCCTCCATTGGACCCTGTGTGGTCCAAAAGGACAACCACTCTGTTGGTAAAGAAAGCATCCACGGAGAAAGTCTATGTATGAATGGATGTGGCTGTGTTCTCACGACACTGTCACTGCAACTCTACGACAGCTTTGATTCGGCCCGTGGTCCACACTGCCAATCCTGTGTTCAAGGATATAAAATGTAACCGACCGGAACATCAATGGTGAGATCCTGTCCTGTGAACCAGGCACAGGGGAAGGGTTCCCACCGTTATAACCATGACTCCCTGCTGCATTTTCCCATCAGTCATAGTGCTCATACAAAATAATAAATAACAGAGAGTCTAGGGATCAAACCCAGAGCCTCGTACACACCTGGCAAGCGTAGGACCACTGAACAGCCCTACCCCTTTCAAATAAGTTCCTAATAAGTCGGATTTGATGTGGGTCATAGACGTAGGAATCTGTTGTTTTTCTTTTTGTAATTGTTGCTGCCTTTCATGCTGCAGTTATCCTACTCAGCAACTGCCACTCGGCGGCTACTAGACCACAAGTGCTGAAGCGTGAGAGAATTCTGTTCCCTCTGGCAATGACTCTTTCAAAGCTGCTAAGGAAACTTATTTAAATCTGTATCCCACTAAAGAACTCAATATTCAACATTGAGGTATCATGATTCCCTGAGAGCCTGAATAGCAAGCCACTCACCGAGCTCGCTTCCTGGCGTCTCCAAAGAAGTCCTCCCGTTCATTCTCGCCCGCCTTATAAACCCTGCTCCACCTGGCTCCTCCCTACCACTTCCAGTCAGCTAATAGCTGACCCAGACTCCTGACCGCAGGTGAATTTTATTTAATCAAACACATCTTTGCATCATTAAACAAATGTTCCAGTAACACTCCTTAAAATAACATTCTATAATAGGAATCAGTATGAAAACTCCTACTAAGTAAGTACATTATAAAATTAACAAGGTTGGAGAAACGGTTCAGATATTAAAAGCAGGAGCTGTTCTTTCAGAAGATCCAGGCTTGAGTCCCAGCATCTACAGGGCCATTCACAACTGTCTGTAACTCCAGTTCCAGGGAATCCAACACCTTCTTCTGGCTTCTGTGAGCTCTGCTCGAACATGGTACACTTACATATGTGCAGGCAAAACACCCACCAACATAAAATAGAGTAATTAGCCAGGCATTGGCAGCTCAAGCTTATAGCCCCAGGGAGGCAGAGGCAGGCAGATCTCTGTGAGTTCAAGGCCAGGCTGATCTAAAGAGCGAGTTCCAGGACAGGCTCTAAAGCAATACAGAGAAATCCTGTCTAAAAAAGCCATAAATAAATAAATAAATAAATAAATAAATAAATAAATAAATAAAATAATCAATTAATTAAACGTGATGCATTTGTAATTATATAAATACGCAAAATGCCTATAAAGAAATACACAAAAAATATGCATTACCTGAAACGAAACAAAACATTTAAAATGACCTAATAGATAGACATAGAAAATGTGATCATTGGTTTCCATGTCTCTATTTGAAAGTTATTAGTTCTCCATTGGTGAGTATATTCTACATAACTGAACAAACTGTGTACTTATACTTTGGAGAGTGTGGCAAGCCAGCTCTGAAATACATCCAAACACTCAAAAAGCCGCAATTAGCCAAAATACTTTGGAAGAACAAAGCAAACTAGCTTTCTCCAAAAGATATCCAGATTGTAACTCAAGTGAATAAAAAACATTTAAAACCCACCACGATGTTAGTCTACTGACAGAGAGCTTGGAGTCAGGCGCCCAACGGTATAAATAAGTACACAAGGTTCAATCCACAAAGTCACAGCAGGCGTTTAACTAAATGATTCTAGAAAATCACACATCCATATGAGATTAAATTAAGACCAGACTTAATACAATTTAGCAACGTGAATAACAAATAACCTTTTTAAAACAAAAACTTCAGGGTAGGGTATGAGTTCTTCTGAAACCATAAGCGAGAAGGACGTGATGGACAGACCCAGTGAGTATCCTCCTTGATGCCACAGGGAAACAACAGAAGCCACAGGGAAAGATGTCCACAGTACATAAACAGAGCAGGAACTGGAACCTCAAATCTTAAAACTTCTCCCATGAATACATTTTTAAAGAATAAATAGAGGCTGGAAGGATGACTCAGCACCAGGTTCGGTTTCCAGCACCCATGTTGGGTACTTCACAACTATTTATAACTCCAGATCTACAGGATGGGGTGTCCTCTTCTGGCCTCTACAGGCATCTGAACACAAGCACGCACGCACGCGCGCGCACACACACACACACACACGCACACACACACACACACAGATTGACAGATGATGATGATAGATACATAGATAGACCGACAGACAGACAGACAGACAGACAGACAGACAGATAGATAGATAGATATTTAAATGAATATTTTTTAAATATAGTGCAAAGCTGAGGTGTCACCCAGGAGTAGACTAGACTACTTGCCCAGAACACACAGATCTCTGGGTTCAATCTCCGGCTATATGCATACCGAGAGAGAGAGAAGAAGAAATTAACAATGAGCAAACATTTTTCACTGCAGAGTACAAAGGGAATATTGCCTAAATGGGAAACAAGCATATGCTTATGCTGAACTCATTAGTAACAGGACCAAGCAAATTTCCATAGCTGTTGCATATTCCTCAGACTAGGGGCAGTTAAAAGCTCAGCGCACTACGCACTACGCACTACGCATGTACGTGTTAGTTAGTCGGGAAGCTGCAATAGGAATTCCTGAGTAGTGTTAAAGAATTTCTCAAACTTCTTCAGAAAATTGAAGATTTCTATTTTGCCCCCACTCAACAATTCCACATCTAGAGAAACTTATACTGGAATGGTTATCCCTGGCAACAAGTCCAGCATCTTCCAACATGTGACATTAAAAAAAATATATATATGTTGTATTCATAGGACAAATACTACATATCAATGAAAATGAATGTACCAAATGTGGCCATAACACATACAACGATGGTATGCCTCACATGTGTTGAAGACTTATAGGTCGAGAAAATGAAATGGGAATGGCAATCAAATGAAACCAGGATTTTAATGGCCACACCGAAACATGACGTAGCTGTGTACACATGGGTGTTAATTTCCCTTTCTACTTCATATTAAGCAAAGAAATGGATTCTGAGTGCGGCTGTGATTAGGTTGAGGACTGGCAGAGGGCCCTCCGGCTTCGCTCAATTCCTTAACCTCGCTCGTACCTACTCAGTGTTCCACACAAATTTATCCACACAAAATACTTGTTTATCAAGTTTTCTGGTTACACAGTATGTTCCACAACAAAGAAAGCAAAGCAACACAAATGCTAGGTCAGAGTTTTCCGAAAACATCTAGATTCTTGTTCACTGAAATGGGTTTTCATTCTGCTTTACCAACCAGCTGTCATACAATTTCTCATAGTTTTACATTTTCTCCCACTCAAATGCATTTCCCCATGATACTGAGATTCATTCTCAAGGGGAAAAAAAAAAAATGAGACCATTCTTGTTTATCTGTCTCTAGTAAATATAGGTGCAACACCATAGCTGATATTTTCTAATGCCCACTCTGTGAATATGTGCATTCCCATCCATAGCCTTTGAAGGGCTGAAGTGACCATATAAAAGTTTCTTAGACATGTGACGTCATCGGAACACCAAATTCACAGTGTGGGAAATTGTGTTAAGCAGCCATCACAGAAAAAAAAAAAAATCCACACACCTGAATGAATCAACTTAAAGACAGAGTATTGGAGTCGTGATTCGGATCTCTTACTCTAGGCCTGTGGCTGTACATCAAGGCAGGAGCAAATTGCTTACTGACCTCATGGTGGGACCCAGGAAGCCCCAAGAGAATGAAAGAATTAGAGCTCCACTATCTACAAGGCATGCCGTAAAAGACCTAAAGTCCTCCCTTTAGGCCCCTCCTCCTAGAGGTTCCACCACCTCCCTCTGAATATAGTCAGAACACCAAGCTTGTAACACACACTATATCTATCCTTGTAACACGCTGTCCTATGCTCTCAAATTCATGGGCGGAAAATCTAGGCCTGAATATATCTGTATTTTAGAGACAGTGCTTCCGAAACTCATGAAGTTAAATGACATCATAAATTGGCAGTGCTTGGGGGCACTGGCATTTTCACAAAACGAGGCAGAGACATTGTATTCAAGGGGAGGACACATGTGAACAGAGAGCAGGGGCAGTCAGCTGGTCACAGTGACAGTCCTCGACAAGTAGAATCTGTCCGCACCTGGATTTTGGGTCTCAGAGCTGGATTTTATCCTTTTCTGAAATATCAGCCTCACAGACACTGCAGAAGTCATCTTAGCACCACACATTTAAAACTGAGAATCTAAAACGGCACCAACAGACACCATCAACGCCCCTAAAGTGGTAACAATTCCCGCACCCAGTTTTCGCCGAGTTACGCCTAGACTCTTGTCTTCTCAGTTCTAGTTTGAGACTTTGGTCCACGTCTCTGACGGCGTTGCCAATAAAGCCACCGGATGCCATCAATCTTGCTTCTCTGAAAGAATAAATCATTTCCCCAGAGTAATTAAACAACAAACACATCAGAGTAGAGAGCTAACTCAAGCTAAGTCTAGACACCCACTGCACAGTTATAAGACAAGCTTGTCATAACCATCTCCATTCGAACTGGAAGCTGCCTTAGGGCCTTGAGATTGTGTTATGGAAGCGCCTAACCCTGAGGAACAGACGCCCAAACTCACTAGGAATGCCAGCCTTGTTTCCCTGGGTCTTTCGCATGCAATGCCCACAGCTGGTGTCAAGGTTTATGTGCGAGTTTACCACCACGCACAGCACACCCCAGGCTTGTCACTGGGCAACCTCTCTTCCCCATCCCCACACCTTTAATATGTGGTTTTTCAAAACAGTGAAACTCCAGAGGTGGGCATGATTGTTTTCCCTCGGAGAGAGGCATGATTTTCACAGAGGACAGTCTGCAGGGTATTGTAATAATTTGGGCCTCTGTGCTGAGCCAAAATGGTCTTGGGTCTTCCTGCATTCAGTCACCAAACTTTATAAATAAAGTAGTTACAATTCTGTTTATGAGCCTGTGTCACTACAGAATAGACTGAATCACTTTTACAGGAACTGAAGATAATTTCTTAAACGATTATGTAAGATGTTGTTGATGCTGTTAACCCCCCATCTAAGGAAACAGAAGTAAATGCATTCCTTTCTGAAATAATTTACAGGAAACAGGAAATCTGCAAATCCATTGCTTGCATGCATTGATAGAGCCACACAGCCTTCTCACTTAGATGGCAGACTTCTAAATATAGACAGAACTCAATTCTGTTGGCCAAAAATAGGTATTGGTGTGATTGAGATTGTTAGTGTTCAGTGTTGGGTTGAGGGGATCTGATATTACCTAGGAAACAGGCTACTGTTCTTAGGTTTCGTTAATGTCTTTATTTATGTTTATGAGTGTTTGCTTGCATGTATGACTGTGTAACACATGCATGCCCGATGCCAGAGGAGGTCAGAAGTGGGAGTTGAATCCCCTGAATCTGGAGTAATGGATGGTTGTAAGCCACCGTGTAGGTGCTGGGAAGTGAAGTGAATTCAGGTCCTCTGTAAGAACAAATGATCTTTACTACTGAGCCATCATCTCTCCAGACCCCCAAAACACTTTTACGTGTACCTTTGGGGTGCTTCCAGGGAGGTCACTGAGAAGATAAATGCACCATTAAATTGGTCAGCGACACCCCAAATGCTGGAGTCCTGAACTGAGTAGAAACTAGAAAGCAAGCTGAGCCCCATCCTTCTTCCCTCCCTGGTCCCTGACTGCTGGTGTGATGTGGCTACCTTGCCTTCCTACCACAAATGGCTATTTCTCTGAACTATGAGTCAAAATAAGCCCTCCTTTCCTCAAGTTGCTTTTCTCAAGTGTTCAGTCATGACCATAAAAAAAAGTAACTAATACAGAGAAAAACGGGGACTTTGATGGAATACACAGAATATAATATTGTGCTTTGATCCACTGCCGTCAGTGAGAGATGTTTTGCATGAATGTAATTCCTAGGGGGAGTTTTGCCGAGAATCCACTCTCAGGCTTCATGACAGACAAGCGAATAACAGAACAGGTCACATCCCAGCTACAGAAAATAACACTTCACTCTGATCAGAGATGAGACAAAATGCCAAACAGGTGCCTCATTCAGGTCAGTTTTCAGTTACTTAAAAATACATTTGCTGATGGTTACCTAACAACTGAATAAATTACAGTGAGTCACAGATGTCTAGATCCTTGAAAGCACACCAGAAGTTTCAAAAATAACTAAAAACATCATACATACATACAACACACACACACACACACACACACACACACACACACACACACACACCACAATTTCAATTCTTGAGAGAGAAAAGATCCTTAGCATTTTTAATAGGTACCATCCTAAAGGATGCATGGTATGCTAAGTTTTATGTCTCATTTAGTTCCAAAATCCCTCAGAACTTCTTGTTTCCATATATTCAGGAGAAAATATTATACCAGGACCATGTAAATAAGTATCATAAGACTGTTTTTAGTATATAATGCAGTTTGAATGAATTGTTTTCAATCAAATTCTATTAAGCTCAACAAAACAGTACACTTCAAAATATACGAAGGAAAGATATCTTCTTAAATCGTAATTTCTGCAAATGCAAAGAAATCACTCCTGTTTCCATCACTGCTGACAAGCTACAGGAGTTGGAAGATAGAGGTGAGAGCGTGAACCTGTGAAAATGACTGAGCCAGAATCCAGATCTGTTCCAAACCTGCTGTCATTCATCAGATCTTGATTCGATATCTTTTCTGATAGCAGCCTTGAAGAGACTGATTTAACAGGAAGACCCTGCTCATGTGTATATTTAACTCAGAGCAGGGGAGGTTGACCAGTATATATTTCTTGTGGATTAAAGAAGGCAGAAATATGGCTCTTATAGAAGGGGGAACTGATAAGAGAAAAAATAATGTATGTGACCTGAGTACAGAAATAACTCAAACTAATATAGAAAATTAGTCTGCCTCTGCAAAAACAAATCTTAAAAGGAATGATGTCTGACTAAAATAACTAAAATATTTCAATCTTCAACTGCAGACACCAAAAGTTGAACATGTATGTGGACACCATGTAACAGTATTTCACTGTCCCCCTTGAAATGAGAGGTCCTGGGGGGGGTACAAAAATATCCTGAGTTCTGGAATTGTGCATCAATACAGTGTTACAAATGTAGCAAAGTATAACTTATATTTTAAAAGAGCACTACACTCATGACAGATATGTATTCATGCACTCCCAGAATCTGTGATTACCTACGCAAAATGTCTGTATGATCAAGCCAGTCAATGTCCCATCATGAGTTCATTGCCTACCCCAGCTGAGAAGCTGTTTGTAGTCAATGGTTCCTGGGGCACAGAGGGGCACTTTCTTTAGAGAGGTAACTCCTAGTAGATCAACCCCATTCCAATGGATGACTCCTACCCATTAGTATATACATGGGCAGCACAAATGGGGCTCATTGGGTTATACAAAATTGATAGACAGACAGATAGATGATAGATATATAGATAGATAGATAGATAGATAGATGATAGATAGATAGATGACAGATAGATAGATAGATAGATAGATAGATAGATGATAGATAGATACATAGATAGATAGATAGATAGATAGATACATAGATAGATAGATAGATAGATAGATAGATACATAGATAGATAGATAGATAGATAGATAGATAGATAGATAGATAGATAGATAGACAGATAGATAGACAGAGTGAAGGCAAATAATAGATTGCATGCATGTATGAACTTCTTAAAAGTATTATATTTAAAAAACATAGTCTGCCTTCATGCATCACCACCAGAAATAAGCAAGTTAATAAAAACTGATCTTTGACCACCTTCATAGGTAAAGAAAGAGCATTATGCAGACTGGGTAAAATACCTTGAAGATTACATGTGTCCATCATTTCTTGAGAAGATATTTACTACATTCAGCAAATGCTGCATATCAAACTTCACCTTGAATCTTAACTTAGATGCCCAGAGTTGCCTCATTTTATTACTCAGCCTTGTCCATTCTTTCTAGAATTCTAGCATGTGACAGAGGTCTTGTTCTTTACAGCAAGCGGGAAAGGCTTAATTCTAGCCCTCTACCAATGAACTGACCTTAAAGCTGTTTTGCAATGCTGTGAGAAAGCTGACCCGCCAACAGTTGTGTGATAACATTTAACTCTTTTGCATTCTTTAGCCTTCTCATGCCACATATAAGTTCAAATTCATTCATAAAATACTTTAAAAAATGATGACTGATACATAAGGAACCTTAATTTACAGCTGATAGGTAATTTAAAAATAAGCATTTGGGGGGGAGTTGAAGGAATAGCTCAGAAGCTAAGAGCACTTGTTCCCACTACCTACATCGGGTGCCTCATTATCACCTGTAACTCCATCTCCAAGACATCCAATATCCTTTTGAACAATGGCACACACATGCGCATACACAGAAAGACAGGGGGGAGGAAGGGAGGGAGGGAAAGTGAAAGAGAGAGTTCCAGAATACAAAAAAAAAAAAAAAAATAGAATGGTGATGCAAACTTGGGCCTCTACATAGTATCTTAACTTTCATGTTTCACCTTTGAAAACTATCTGGAAAACACGCCTGAGCTATTGAGAACCAAAATGTCTTTATTTGATGCACACAACTTGATTCTTCTTGATGCAGAGCAGAATTCCGTGTTAACTCTCGCGCTTTACTCACTGGTGAGTGTTGCAATACCAACCAATGGAAGGCCTGACTCAGTGTCCCTTCACTGCCATGGAAGCCCCTGACAAGCAACCATTCTGCGTATTAAAGCTTCCCAATGCCCTGTCATCAGGATGGCCACTTCCTCTGTGCTGTCCTTCCTCTATTTTGTATCTGAGACTGACTGCCTCGTCTTCAAACACATAAAGAGAGAGCCCTTAAAGGATTTGCTATTAGGCAGATAATATGGTCAAGGGACTGAATGCAGGGAGGGTTATTTCCTTACTTGTTTTTCCCAGTTTGACTAAACAGTAAGTATTGGAGTTTCAACCCTGCCTGAGCCAAAATTCCTTCACTACTCATGCACCCATTACAGTGACATCCTGTGGAGCCCTGCAAACAAACTGTTGGCAAACTCTTAATCAAGTGCACACCCCAATGACAGCCCGAGGCTAAAAGGCAAAAGAAAACCCACCCTGAGCAAAAGAACATCTTCTATTAACATCTAAAGTTCCCAGAGTTAATTTGGTTTCTGAATCCCTAGAGACTCCGAAGTCACACATCTATTAACCTGGACTGTAGGATTGTAGGCGGAAATCCAAGCTCACAAGTCCAAGAACAGAACACCATAAGTGGGATCACCATTGTATCAAGTGCGTGTCATGGGCTGTGGCTTTGGTTCTTTACCCGTGATTTTTATCTTTTTAGGATTTAATTTTTTATTTCTATTAATGGGTGTCAATGTATGTCTGTGTGGGCACCGTCAGAAACCAGAAGAAGGCATCGAATTCCCAAGAAATGGAGTTACAGGCATTTGTGAGCTGCCTGTAACTGATATGGATACTGGAAAATGAACTCAAGTTCTCTACAAGAGCAGCAATCATTCTCAGTGTGTGTGTGTGTGTGTGTGTGTGTGTGTGTGTGTGTGTGTGTGTGTGTCGTGTGCTCTCATGTCCAAGGTCACGTGTGTAAATTGTCCAAGGTCAGTACCTGATATTCATTTGGAGGTCAGAGGATGAGTTGGAGAACTCAGCTCTCTCCTGTCACCATGTGTTCTGGGGATTAAACTCAGGTCATAGGGTTTGATGGTATGTGGCTCTACTTGGGCAGTCATCTTGGCAGCCCAAGATACATGTATTTTAAATTCATGTAAAATCGAGTTGCAGACATTGTGACATTTTCTCCCCAAGTCTTTCAGCTTGTACTTGTGAGGAACAAACTACACACTTCTACATGTCTTCCAGACGGTCCCCAAATGTTCTTTCCAGCTTCTTCCCTACTCACTTAGATATGAGTAATTCAACAAATGGTATTCATTCTACTATTTTATAATGTTCTTGTATGCATGAAATTTTTCAAACTAAAATTCAGGAAGGAAAGTCACCTCATTTGCACAATAAATTATGAAGTCATCAATGACTAGACCATCTTTGGTTGGTTTTCTATCCTTGAATACTTAACCAGTATTACCTGGCAGAGAAACAAATCCAAAGAGAAGAGAGAGAAGAGGAAAGCAGAGGGGAGGGGAGGAAAGAGTAGGGGAGGGGAGAGGAGGGAAGGTAATTCCATTCATGAGGTTCTGAAACACAGAGTAGATGAATTGAAACGAATTGTCCCAGGCTGTGGGTGTCACAAGCTTGTGTACTGTAACACGCAAACCACGTCTGCACTTAAGGCTCTCAGTTTTCATTTCCATTCATGAAAACAAATGAGCCAAGCCTTTGTCCCTTTGCAAAGGAAATGCCTCTTTCTCAATTGCTTCCCTGAAAGGGACACCACCCTCTGCATGTCCCTGGTCGTCAGGAAATCTTCCCTGAGGAATACTTGGAGAATCTTTTCCATTGACGGTACTAAAGCCCTGGGTTCCATCCAACCCGCAAACTACTGTAGGGTTTGCTGACTGCAGACACTTGTGCAGAGCTCCCCCTGCCCTGACTAGAGCCTCTAGAAACCTGCAGATATTCCTGTCCTGAAGTCTATGTTTTCAATATTCAAGGACCTCAACCGATGCCTGTCACTCTGTATTTCATAATCTTACAAAGTGTTTAAATCGCAAATCAACAGCTTCTAAAATACCACTGTGAGTAACTCAGACTAATATTGAGCTTTGGTTTCATAGCAAGACTGATGACACGGGTCCATCAGGGTGACAAGTAACAGAAACAAATATGGAAAAGGGAGAGTGTCCTAGCTAATATGGAAACAGGACCAGTGCTGTGTGTGTGTCCCAGCTAATATGGAAATGGGACCAGTATTATATGTTCTGGTATCCCAAACAGTTCTTCCATACAGACAAATGGAACATAAAAACCCAGGTCTAAACTAGCCCCATTTTACACCATCCACCTTGTTTTAATCTGCATCTTTTTTTTAACCAAACATTATCCTAATCTATATTCATTCATGAGACATCATTGAGTCCAGTGGCTAGAGCAGCTTGGAGATAAAGCTCATGCTTAGCATGCAGGAGGCCCTAGCTTATGTACCCAGCACAACTAATAAAAATAAAGTAACAAAGCTTTAATTTCCCTGCACATACACACAAATAACTATTTGGTTAAATTAGCCTAGTTTTTCCCCCATAATTAAATATATCAATATGAAAGAACTTATTACAGAGTAACATGTGACCAACAAATCATTAAACACCAGCTGGTGAATTATCTGGTGAAAATTCATTTTTTCCAGCTCATGGAATCTTGGTTAGAAGAAAACATGTAATCAATGGAAAGAATGTAGTTAATCTGTCTAGTATTAGGCTTGCAGTCACATAACAAGGAGGAAATTATTTTGGTTGGGAAATTTTAAAAAGCAAGGCCTCAATGTCAGTGCAGAAAACAATGTTGGATCCTGAAAAGGTCATCATATTTATTCTGAATTGAATATGAAAATCTCAAGCACAGAATGGAAACTATCCCAGGTGGAAGGAAGCTGTGTTCGTGTTCTTGCAATATCCAATGTGAGCAAAGCAGACTAGATTTGGAGTAGCTGGATTTCTTTGCCTCGTAGATCAGGGATTTGGTGACATAGCAGAGGCTGCCAGAATTCTGTAGGCCTCTGTCCAAAAACGCACATACTTCCAGTTCTCCCCTTCTTGGTGGCAAGGGCAAGATACAAACTCAGCCAAGACTAAAGGACAGTGGAGGCAGTGGCACACGTGTGCAGGCACAGAAGAAACTGACAGAGGCCATCTTTGCATGGGATCAATTTATGATTTCATTTCCATAATGGTGAGACCATGTTCACATAGATGCCATGTATATAAGTACCCAAGAGTTCTGTTTCAAAAATATCATTCATGAGACTGAAGAGATGGCTCAGCCATTAAGAATGGGTAGCAGGTTCTGCTTTCCCAGAGGACCCGGGTATGGTTCCCAGCACCCAAGTGAGGTTGTTCACAACCACCTGTAACTCCAACTCTAGTAGATCCAGTGTCCTCTTCTGGCCTATGAGGTCAATGGCATTCACATATGAACACACACACACACAGTAATTAAAAAATAAACTAAATCTTTCTCAAAGAAAATCACCCAATTTAAACAGATCCTGGATTATAAGTCAAAAATGCAAAGATCTATCGTCAAAGATGACTTTCAACTACTATTTAACAATTCAACTAGACCAAACTTAACTTCATTAAAGGTGAGGGTCAAATGTGATCTCGTCAATAAGAAGATTATTAAGATCTTTAAGCTGCTTTGCTTTGAAACACCAGGTGTTCTGTAGACTAGACCAACAAAGAAGAATCATGATGAGGTGGAAGAGCGATTACACAGGAAATCATGGGGCACAAAAGCACTAAATCTTCAGAGCAGGGAAAGCAGACTGAAAATGAGACTCTGAAAACAGATGTCCACAAAACTCTCCATGCCTGAGGACCTCCCAGGAAGTCCTTGTGAGCCTCCTAAGGCCTGTGTAACCTGGGAAGAAGGTGGCAATGACAAGGACAATTAAAACTCACTGAGAAGAGAATTACCACAGTTATCACCGTGCTTGAGAAATAGCAATCCATAAGCAATGCTTAGATTTTATGTGGAGAGACGACTGGGGGAGAGATGGGATCCTTCTTAGGGTAGACCAAGCAGTATTGACAAGGATCTGGAGCTGGATACAGCTCAGTGGTAGAGTTGCCCCCAAGCATACACAAAGCCCTGGGTTGCCTCTCCACCAAAAACGACACGATCTCAAATATCAACTTGGAAGCAGAAAAGAGTAAAAGACATTATACAATAATGATAAAAGTGCTTTAATCACTAAAAGCCAATGTGGATAAAAAAAAAATGTGTGAGCTCTTTCTCTAGTTTATTCTTACCCTGAACGACCATTTGGAAGCCCTTGACCTACAGTGGTTATGGAAGCAAACGTATAAGGATGGCAGACAAAGAGGGTCAGTAAAATCATTGTAGTGTTCAGAAAAAAACACTAGGGTAGTCTTCAAGCTGTCCTGTGGTTATATATTATTTATGACCTATTAAAGTTTGCCTGAGGATTCAGAAACCAAAGCCAGTCTCAAGCTATAGAGATCAGGTGGTGGTGGTACACACCTTTAATCCCAGGACCCAGGAGAAAGGCAAATGGATCTCTGAATCCAAGACCACGCTGGGCTACCAGAGAGTGAATCAGAGCTCATGCCTTTAATCCCAGGATTTGAGAGGTAGAGGCATTCAGTCTCAGGGTTAGTCTCTAGCCACGATGAGGAGAGCATAGCAGTCTGAGTGAATCTGAGGAGCAGTGAAGTCGGGAGCAGTCTGAGGATCGCCCCTTTGGCCTGAGCTGAGATAGAGGTAAGAGCTAGTGGCTTGGCTGCTTTGCTTCTGATCTTCAGCTTGAAGCTTGAACCCCAGTATCAGTCTCTGATCTTTTATTTATCATGCTACAAAACCCTTAATTTGAATGAATAAATTCTGAAGTGTAAATTAAATCCATATTGAGATGGTCCTCTATCTTCAAGGCTATGAAGGATATTTTGATGTTATTTTTGTGGGAGAAGGCATATATGTTAAGAAATGGCTTTTATTTTAAGGTGGTAAATTTGATCAAGTGCCATTCTTTGGTGATGGGGTCTTTCAGAACCATGGTGGCCAGCAGAGTATCAGTCTCTGGGAGGCAAGAAGGTTGTTTGGTTCAATACAACTAAGTAGTTGGTATTGGTTCAAACCTCAGGAGTCTGACCCTGAGTAGTTTATTTTAGGCCTATTTTAGAACAGCACAATTTGATGAAAACTCCCCTGGTGATGTTAACTCAATTCTGTGTGCACAATAAAACACAGATAAAGCCAAATAAAGATCAGACATGTCTACATTGAGATTCCTTGTAAAGCATGTGTGACACCTTCCATAAAGACGGTTCCCAGCCTAACGCAAGGGAAACTCCCATGAGTCTACAAGGATGGCGCCAACTAAGACTCCTGGTAGCAGTGGGTGCAGAGCCTGAATTGGCCACTCCCTGTGATTGAATTGGTGGCTATTCTGCTTGTCGTCAGAGAGCCTTCATCCAGCGATTGACGGAGGCAGATTCAGAGACCTACATTTGGGCATAACTCAAGGAGTTCTGCTCAGGAGAGGCAGGAGGGAGGGATTGTAGAAGCCAGAGGCATCAGGGGCATCCCAGGAAAATCCGCAGAACCAGCTAGCCTTGCTTTTGGGAACTCACAAAGTATATATGTGACAGTTGTGTAGCTTGATCTATTTGTGGGACTCCTGGCAATGAGAGCAGGAGCTGTCTCTGGTGCTTTGGCTGGCTCTTGAAAACCTATTCATCATGCTGGATTCACTTGCCCAGCCTGAACACACGGAAGGTGCTTGGTCTTGTGGCAGCTTGATATACCATTCTTTGCTGATGCCCACGAGAGGCCTCTGTCCCTTTCTGAATGGATATGAAGAGGGGGTGTGTGGGGGAAAGGTGGAGGGAGGGAGTGGGAGGAGAAGAGGGAGGAGAGGCTTTGGTTGGCATGTAAAATAAATTAATAAATTTATTTTTAAAAACATGAAAAATAAAATGGATTCTACAGATTGACCACACGTGATACCTCAATAAAGATGAGTTTTTTAGATGGACTGAGAAAAACAAGCTTACAATGAGAGTCTGGAGACAGATCCAGTGTGACCTCTGCCTAGTATGAAAGCTGCCAGGCTATTAACTACATCTGCCCCCAACCTTCTGGGCAGATAACAGGTTGTGCATCCCTTCCTTTCAAAGAACAAAGCTATATGGTTAGTATTTCAAGTTCCCCAGTGCTTATCTGGGAACACAAGGACCTCTGTGCCTCCTATGCAACAGAAGTTTAGAACTCAGGGGTTCTAAAAAAAGCAAAGTTCTTCAGGTCAACTGAAGCAGGGTTTCGTACACACTAGACAAGCGTCATGCGGCTGAGATATAGCCCCAGCCCCACCACAAACATCCAAAGGATGCTATCTCAGGCCCAACGCTCTCAAACTCTGCAGCATGTGTGAAGACCAGCTCATGCAGTTCCTAATTCAGTCCACTCGGTTAGGGTCGTGCGCCTACTGTTACAAACTTATTAAAGTAAGCTTTTAGAAAACCTGCCACCCTTTGGGTTCACACACCCATGTGTAATCCTCTTTAGGGTCATAAATAATCGGCATGGTTGCCACACCTGCTTCTATCTAAACACTTCAAAGTCACTCTACAACCTCCCCGTGTGTTTTCTCTTTGATCCACTAACTCTGCAAAGCTCCTCCCACCAGACTCCAGATGCCATGAGTATAATTTTCTCATTGTCCTTGTTCCTGTCTTGCTTGGAGTTCCAGTTTGGTTTCTGTTGCTATGATAAACAGCATCCCCAAAAACACTCTGGAAAGGAAAGGGTGGCTTATACTTCCCAACCACAAGCCACCATTGAGGAAAGTCAGGGCAGGTACTCAAGCAGGAGCAGATGAGGAATTCTGCCTGTTGGCTTGTTCCCAGATGCATATTCAAATACCTTTCTTATAAAATCCAGACCCATATGCCCAGAGTGGCACTGCCCATAATAGGCTGGACCTTCCTACATCAGTTGGCAATCAAGGACACGCCCCCTTAGACATGCCCAGAGGCCAATCTGATGGTGGTGATTCCTCAACTGAGACTCCCTCTTTCTGGGTTTATCTACGTCTATACCAAGTTGACAACAGAAGCTATGACAGCTTCAAGTATGACTCCTCAAATAGGAAATACAAACATGCTACACCCACGAGCTGGAAGCTTGCCTTCCCACTCTAGATGTCTGAGCTCAATGTCACTGTGACATTGCAAGCAAAGGTTAAATTCTATAAATATCCCATTGCCAAAAGTAACCTAAGAAGGTAACAACAGCCCCCTCCATCTTCACCACCACTTTTATACAGATTCAATTCTCTGGAGTTTCCCCACTCACAAAAAAGAAAAAAGAAGAATTTTTCAAATACAAGTATGAAATTTCCTATAACATTTGAATGAACAATGGATAACCCATATCCATCTTTCCCAAAAGTCAAAGTTTAGATTATCCTGTAAGAAATCGCATTTCCTAAGAAACCAGCTCAGTTGTATGGTAACTGCCCCCAGCGTGAGGATCCTTGCTTAGTTGTATGATGCTTCCAGAGTGACATCAACTCCTAGACACAAATGAACAGAACACGACATTTAACTTTTCCCTCTGCTAGGAGAAGATGGCAAGCCAAAAGGACCAAAAGGAAAGAATGCCTCAAAAACAGAAAGCAAAACAAAGACTCGGACCCAGGCAGCTGTCTATGTTTTGATGTACTCCTGTGCAGGACTTCACAGAGATGTTTGGCGACGACAAAGAGAACATTTTTTTTTTACCCTTTTTGGTTATAAGGAAGCTGTGACACTGAAGTCTGGTGTGCTAGCCTTCTGAAAAGGACAAGTTGCGCCATGAGATGGCAGAGGCTCTACCATGGGTCTTAAATCCATTCAGGCCATAATTTTAGTTTCTTTCGCTGATAAATGAAATGGTCAAGATTTGGAAGCCAAGAACTATGGCGTGGAAGCCAGATACGATTCCGGCTTCCACCATCGCAGATGTTCTCATCCCTCAAAAGCACACACATCTCAGAGTGTGTCCACTGTACTTCCTTTACTATTGTTATGGGAGTCCCATGATTCCCTTCACCTCAGCTTGTAGAGCTACAGGAGACACAGGCAGGAGATTCCATACTGAGGCTTGGAGACCACTGAGTCGGAGAAAATTAGAAATCAGGATATTGCCATTGTCCTTACACTTGGTGCATATTAAAAATAACTCCTTTTAAGGAATTTGTGAGTTGTCAAAGTAAAATACTTGCCAGTCAGCAAAATATTGTGTAAAGGAATTAGCTCCCCATTTTTATTGGTGGCCAAGTTTAATTCATTTATAAAAGCTCAGCACTAAGTGATCTCCATAATAAATGATATCTTCTCTCGTCTGAATAATTATGGACAGAGTTTAGTTTAGAAGGAAAGGTACTGAAGAGATGGCTCAGTGATTAAGAGCTCCTGCTGCTCTTGCAGGGGGCCTGATATTACTTCCTGGCGTCCATGCTCTGGTTCATAAACATCTGTAACTCTAGTTCCAAGGGATCGGACACCCTCTCCTGGAACTGAGTGTGGGTTATTTTGTTTATGATCTAATAAAGCTTGCCTGAAGATCAGAATGCAGAGCTAAGCCACAGCCACACACCTAAACCACTAGTTAATCATAGAAGACCTTTCATCGCAGCACTCAGGAGACAGGCAGATGGATCTCTGTGAGTTCAAGGCCACCCTGGGCTACATGAGAGTGAATCAGCCTAAAAGAGAAACAGAGCTCACACCTTTGATCCCAGCACTTGGGATGACATGCCTTTAATCCCAGCACTAGAGAGGACTATAAGGTGGGAGGAGATGGAGCAGTGTGTCTGAGGTATGGAGGAGACAGATTGCGGTCTGAGGATTCATGGGGACAGGATCGCCCGTTTCAGTCTGAGGTAGTGGTAAGAGCTAGTGGCTGGCCACTTTGCTTCTCCAATCTTCAGGCAAGCTTTATTAGACCATAAACAAATACTACCACAATTGAGGACACTACACACATGCACGAACATACATACACACATACATACACACATCATACATACATGCATACATACATACACACATCATACATACATATATACATACATACATACATACATACATACATGCATGCATGCATGCATACACACAGAGAGAGAGGGGGTAAGAAAGAGAGAGAGATACGCACACATGACTACTAAGATCCGTGCCAATAGCCAATCAGTGCCAGCCAGCGGTTTACCCAAGGACTGTGAGATGTTCACAAGTCTTTCTATAGCAAGCTGACTGGAGGGCTGAAACAATTCCACATCCTAAGGTGGCTCCATTCAGGAGTTCACATGTAACAGTGTGTCACTCTGCACACTTTCACAGTACACTCTGCCCTGCATAAGCCATCCCGCCATAAGAAAAGGAAAGTCTGCCGGTAGTTAATCTTGTCTCCATGTCCATAAATCTCCCTTTCTGCTTGCTTCCTTGAGTGGGGTTATAAACTTCAGTTGTCAACATAGCTTTTATACACCAAAACTGATAAAATTATAAAATGCTTCTTGGCCTAGATGCGCACCCCCCCCACCTTACCTAATCTTATCTCAGAAAACCATGATCAACATTTGACTTCCAAGAAAGCAGGGTCACTTTTGTTGTGACCTGTGTTATGCTAGCTATGCACCCAGAAGTCCTTTTCATCAAGCTAACAGGAGCCCAGAAGTGTCCACTCTTAGTCAAACTTTCGGGGAAATGGGTTGAAATATGAAGCTAAGATGCAGAGTGTGGATGGTCACGGGAGTTCACCCCAATGCCCTCCTGGGACAACAGCTGTCAGTAGACATGGGTGATTGTGGGATGGGAGAACGGGAAAGTAGAGCACCCCGATCATACGGAAGGATTACTCGAGCATCACCAAAAGCAACACAATCCCCTCATTACCAACCCGTGCCGCCATTTTGCATAAAGAAATACAGCAAAGAGCAGGGGAAAGAGAACAAATGGTTTCCAAAAACTGTCCAGCCCTTTCAGCCTCGATACAGAGCCCCAGGCTGCAGTGATGAGCCGGGAAACTTGGCCTGCATCCTAACCCTGTCACTGTGTCACCGTACACACCACTTAATTTCCCCCATCCGCCATTTCTTCATCTATAAAAGGAAGAGGAGGCGGTGATGGTATACATAAGCCGGGGACTCCAATTGTTCCCGGTCTGGCTGAGTTATGGCATCTCCTACTGTGTCCTGTTGGGGTCTATAATTTCTCAGTCAGAGGAGAAATGCTTCCTCTTGCAGGTCCTTGCTGTTTATTTTCGTGTCTGCCGTAGCAACATTCAAACATACTGGGCTTGCAGCACTTCCTGGCTCCCTCCCCAGCGTCATCTCTCTGCCATGCTTCCTCAAGAAGCAGACTTGAAATAACAAAGTACAAGCACGTGGGAGTTCCTCCAGGCTTTAAGACAACCATCAACATAAGCGTTCAGGACCAGCCTATGTTTGTATTCATGCTCATGGCATCAGTTTCCTTAATGGGTTTCACGTTGGAATTCAACCAGATTCAATTTGGGCTTATTTGTTAGATTGTCGCTGAAACTCTACCTTCAGAATTGTAAGCATCATTCCTGACAGCAAATCTGCCAATGAGCTGAAGCTGCACCATGAGCTAGGGAGATTGCTCAGGGGTTAGGAACACAAATACATGAGATAGTAAAATGATGGGAGATGTCATTCTGTATATATGTTTCCTCTTATTGGTTAATGAATAAAGCACTGTTGACCAATAGGAAAGGAAGATGGGTGGGACTAGGAGACAAGGAGGAGAGAGGAAAGAGTAGGGAAGAGATTCGAGATGGAGGACAGAGAGTCAAGAATGCCAGCCCCTCTCTCCAGTAAGATGAGACCACGTGAAAATACTTAGATAAATAGAAATGGGTTAATATTTAAGACAGAGCTAGCCAATAAGAAACTAGTAACCAGCCAACAGAATTATAACTAATACAGCGTCTCTGTATATTATTTGGGGCTGGCACAGCAGTGGGACCAGACCAGTAGGGGAAAACCTACTCTTAACAGTAAAAGATCTGCATGACTCCATTCCAAACCAAGAAAACTTTTAGAGGGGGGATCTGGATTCTAGATCCATCCAGTTACAGCACAAGCAGCACAGCGTACGCTCTTAGTCACTGTTCACCCACCACTGCCTCACCAGGACCTGGGGGAATCAAGACACATTGATGGGAGAAGCGGTAAGGGGAGTGGCTTAAAATACAACATGGAATCTTCAGGAGACAGCTCAATTGGTAGGCCACGTGTTACACAAACACGAGGACCGGAGTTCAAACCCCTATTCCACATTGGAGAAGAAATAGCCTTGATGGTGCATGCTTGTAATTCCAGACATGGAGGGGAGGGGGCAGCAGAGATCCCTGGGGCTTACTGGCCAGTCAGCCTAACCATAAAACCTCCTGCCAGTCAGAGCACTGGACTAAGAGAAAGACCAAAGGCTCCTGGGAAGAGACACTCAAGATTGATCTCTTGCCTACACACACACACACACACACACACACACATACACACACACACACACACACACACACACACAGAGAGAGAGAGAGAGAGTCATGCATGCACTCCCACAAACATGTACACACATTAACAAAATAATAATAATAATAAAATTTCAATCCAGCATAGTGGCGCACACCTATAATCCCAGGGTTTGAGAGAGCTAAGACAGAAGGACCAGAGATTGAGGCTACCCTGAGCGTATAAACAATTGTGGGTTATGGATGTGGGATGAGAAAGAATACTCAATGGTGTTTACCTTATTCTGCTGTAGTGACGGTGTTCTACAAGTCCTACCAAAGTTAGTCTACTAATAAATTTACTACCGATAAGCTTAATAAATTTAAATTAAATCAAATAGGTAAGAAATTTTAGAAGTAACATTCTTAAAGTGGTAATAGAGGCTGCTAAACACTGTGTTTACCACTGTCATTACGCTGTCGTAATGAAAATACAAAGCGAAGCTAAAAATAAGGGCACAGTTTAACAATAAGCTTGCTTTCTGTGATATATCGCCCTCATATCTATAAACTCAGTCCTAAACAAACCTGATTTTTAGATTAAAAGTTCATTCTACTTTTATGTAACTTTCTAAAAATAGTTTGCTTAGCTAACTATGTAGGTCCTGCAGAATTGGCTAGATTTATGAAACATTCCTTAATAAACTAAACAATCACTATATAAAAAGCAGATGCAATACCTTTGTAATTCAATTTTATAGTTTAAAAATATTCTACGTGGAAGCGCCAAATTCTGCCCTGCAGAGACACAGGGCTCCCGCTGACGTCAATAAGAGCTGAGCAGTCACAAAGGAGGGCAGAACTATGCCCTGAGCACTTAAATTTAGTAATCCATTAGACGCAGGGAGGAAGAAAAAAGGCTCGGCTCAAATGCCATCTCATCAGCCTTGCAATCTGCTGGTATTAAGCAAGGTTGAGGGTGACTAAGTCCGTATTCTTGTAGATGGAGAAGAGACCAGACCGGAGCAGCCCCGTCACAGCACAAGCAATTAGTGAAATTTTACGTACTACCCAGGGGACCATGCCTTTGTTCCTTTTGAGACTTCATTAAAAAAAACAAAACAAAACAAAACAAAACAAAACTCTTAAGATGGCTGAACTGACTGATTTCCTGAAATGAAAGGTAGAATTCATGGTTGTAGACTCAAAACACTTCTCTCTCAGTGAATATAAAAACAGGATTCACACACGCACGAACTAATTAATGACTTCTCATGTAAGCTCGCGCTCTGAATTCTCTTGACCAGAACACACACGAAATGACTAGCACCAGGGGAACAGAAAGAGCAGGGAGCTGCCGGGCTGAGTGATGCTTGAAGGAAAGCCACAGGCTTCTGAGTAACTGTCCTCCCTGAGGGCTCAGCCAACTGACAGAGAAGGGATACCTCAACTCTCTGCTTTAAACAAACTAAGGCACGGCCCTACTAAGTGTGAGAGTACCCCAGAGAATTAACTGCGTCACAGGAAGACAACATTCTAGAGACAGGAACATCTGGAGACAGACTTTGTGTGTCTGTCAATCTATCATTAATATCCCTTTGTCACTCTGCAGATGGCCTTTATATCCAACTAATCCATCACCAATGGCCCCTTGTCATTCTTATATTACCAGAACTCTGCATAAAAGGGTTTTAATCTTCGCCTGCTTAGTGAAATTTTCAAACCTTTGGGACATGGACCATGAGTGCAAACTTGACAAAGGTTGGGCAGCTGTCTCTGCTGTCTTCCTTCTCTTCTGGTGTCTTCTTTTCCTTAGCTTCATTTCTAGAATAATTTCACCCAGATGAATAAATTAATGAGAGAATGATTGAAAAAAATTTGACCTCCATACACATGTGCCTCGTCATACACAACAAACACACACACACAAACACACACACACACACAAACACACACACACACACACACACACACACACACACACACACGGAGAGGGGGGAAGAGAGAAAGATCAGGAAACCACCCCTCAGCTGAGCTTGCCCCAGCAGTAAATGACCTCCCTGACACTCACAGCCTAAAAGCACCTTTGGGAAAGTTGCATGTGTAATCCATGTGTTCCTAATATACATTTGCTGGCATGAGGATACAGTGTTATCTTTGCTGAAGGAGAAAGGACCATTATAATCACAGTCAAAAGAGAGTGAAGTGCTGGCTCCACCTGAGTGGTCCTCCAGACTCAAGTGGCTTCTTGTCTAGCAAACTCTGCCCAGTTACGGATTTCTTCCACGTGCTCCTGTCTCTGGGTGTAAAGGTATGATTTGTCTCACTCTTATTGGAGAAAATAGAGAGATGTCGTTCAGAAGTCTTTGCCGCATCACCACCTGATGCTCACGGCTTACTAGTATGGATGCTGATGTAGGAAGCATCATGGGCTTTATTCAGGACAGGCTGCCTCAGGTGTTCTCACTTGGGAATCATGGACTGGAGCAGACATTTCTATGTTTTAAGATGTGTTTATTTTTAGCTTGTACATGTGCGTATATGTATGAATATGTGTGCACCATGTGTTCCCAGAGCCCATAGAGGCCAGAATGGTGTCAGATAGCCTAAAACTGGAATTATAGATGGTTGTGAGCCACCACATGGATGCTGGACACAAAACTAAGGTCCTCTGCAAGAGCAAGAAGTGCTCTTAACCACTGAGCCCTCTCTCCAGCCCTAGACGTGTGTGTGTGTGTGTGTGTGTGTGTGTGTGTGTGTGTGTGTGTGTGTGTGTGTGTGTGTGTGTTTAAAGGGAATCCAGAAGATTCTGCATTGGGATACAGATTCAAATTCACTTAGTTCATCTCTCTCTCTCTCTCTCTCTCTCTCTCTCTCTTCTCTCTCTCTCTCTCTCTCTCTCTCTCTCTCTCTCTCTCTCTCTCTCTCTCTCTCTCTCTCTCTGTGTCCATGTGTACACATCCATGTGTACACATGTGTGAGCGTATGTTTTCTGACCAGAGGTTGACATAAGGTAATTTCCTCCATTACTCTCCAGCTTACTTTTGAAACGGGGTCTCTCACTGGGACCCGAAGCTTACTAAGTGGGCTGGACTGACTAGCCAGTGAATCCCATGAAATTAATTACACATCATGTCTGTCTCTTTATATAGATGCTAGGGATCAAACTCTGGTCCTCATGTCTGCCCAGCAAGCGCCTTACCAACCAAGCCACCCCCAACACCTTTTCTTTTTAAAATATATTGTTTGGGGGGACATTCTTAGCACCCCTGGGGTGCCCATGTCTTCTACACTCATTCAATCCTTTTCCCTCTGCTCCATTTTCTATCAATGCCCAAATAGAAAGATAAACCCTCTCCATCAAAAAGAAGAAAAAAACATTCTTTTCTTTCTCCTTCTCTCTCTCATTCTTACTTTGAGTATTTGAAGCAACAACTGGTTGTTGTTGTCAGGATAGGAATCCACCCCAAATTACACATTCGAATCTGATTCAACCTCCCTGAAATCCCCAGGCTTCCAAAGACGTGGCAATGAAATATGGGGCAGTGGGAACCGGTCATAATTCAGAAGCCCCAGAGCAGCTGTCCTGTGGGTTGATTTCTTACCAAATTGCTGCTTTGGCTCTTTTTTTTTTTTTCAATGAATGGGACCAGAATTTGTTCAGAGCTCTAGTTAGATTTTCCAAGTGTATATTTCCCTCCCAACTATCTTTACGGGCGTTATGGGGAAATGCGATTGGTTTTCACGTTTACTAGAAAATTCTCCATTTAGCTACAGTAGGGCCTGGCTGGATCGGACAAAATAAGCAAAATGTAACAATTATGGGAACAGAATGAGAACACAATCTTGCATCAGAAAAGTAACCAAATTTCTCCTCCTTCCACATTAAGTAAAAGTCACCAGAATATCAGACAATAAAGAGAAGCTCCAACCAATGAGAAACAAGCATAGAGAAAAGGGAAGTTTGCCCAGGAGCCAACAAAGCAAGCCAGGCTCATGACTCAGAAGCAGAACCACCCTTGCAGTGCAGTGACACCTAGTCTGCACGGCGGCTCTGGGGATCTCTGGAAAGAAGTTAACTGCAAGCCAGAAACCCTTTACACTGGAAGCCCACAAAACCAGGACCAAAAGCTCTGATGCATCAAACATCCTTCTCCATTCTTCTCAGGGCCACTAAGTGTTCCCACACCAAAATGACAAGACTAGCCAAAGGTCAGTTGGTATCCTGAAGCTCACAGGTCATAAGTGGAAAAACAGATGAGAAAAGGAATGATTCTCAAAGAGTTCATGCCCCAAGTGAACATGACAGGAGGCAGGCCAGGGACACAGATAGATACCACACACGCACACGCACACACACATACATATATTCACAGAGAGAGAGCGAGACAGAGAGACAGAGAGAGACAGAGACAGAGAGATGCACACAGAGAGAGAGAGAGATATGCACACACACAGAGATAGAGACAGAGACAGAGAGATGCACACACACACAGAGAGACAGAGAGATGCACACACACACATACATATATTCACACACAGAGAGAGAGAGACAGAGAGAGACAGAGAGATGCACACAGAGAGAGAGAGGTACACAGAGAGAGAGACAGAGAGATTCACAGAGAGAGAGAGAGAGAAATACACAGAGAGAGAGAGACAGAGAAATGCACACACACACACACACACACACACACACACACGCACACACACACAAGTGTATCTTCGTCCACTAGTCTGGTTGAGCCTAAATCTGGCTTTCATTTGCTCTTGAAAACTTGAAAAAGCAAAGCACAAAGGTAAACTGCAAAGATACTGACAAATGCATATTTACTATTCCTGTGACAGCTCCCCAAGAATAGTGAAGAGAACACACATCACATGCATATGCCCAGCTATACATGCCTAACCACAGTGAACTTTCTCTGAAAAAAAAAATGTACTTAAGTGTCAGTGGAAGAGAAAAGATGAGAAAGAGGAAGAAGGAACAATGTCATGCTACTCAACTTGACATCAACAATTAGCCACAACTGGGAAGATGGCTTCGTTGGTAAAGTGTCTGCTGTGCAAGCCTGGAAATCAGAGTTCAAGGACAACAGTTCATATCTGTAAGTCCAATGCAGGGGAAATGAAGTCAGGAGGAAACCTGGGGCTTGCTAGCCAGCTGGTCTGGCCAAATCAGTGAGCCCCAGGTCCCAAGAAGAGAGCCTGTCTCAAAAACGTGTGGCTTCCACATGCACATACAGAATATACATGAACACACATACACACACACACATATATATTCACACACACACTATATATATATTTATATATATATAATATATAATACATAT